>JASJET010000129.1:1280000-1727500 GCA_034092305.1 Diaprepes abbreviatus
TGAATTCTGCTTGTGGGTGTTAGATAAAGTGGCAGAAAATGAACACTTTTTTGATAATGTGTTGTTTAGTGATGAATGTACTTTTCATAACAATGGTTTCGTGAATAGACACAACTACATATTCTGATTTAAATCCGCATGAATACAGAATAGGTGGTTGGTTAATGTGTGGGGGAGGAATACTGGGTTCATACTTAATTGGACCCTACTTTTTTTAAGGACCTTTAAATAGTTTAATGTTTCGCGATTTTCTTTTACTACAACATACACAACAGTGTTATTAGAAGATATCCTTTTAAATATTAGAACCACTATGTGGCTTCAACTGGATAGAGCTTCGCCTCATTATTATTGCGAGATCCGACAATTTTTAAATTTCAACTTTCGAAACAGGTGGATCGGGAGAGACGAATTTCAAAATTATCCCCCGAGAACTCCGGACTCAACCAGATTTCTTTTTATGGGAATACATAAAAGGACTTGTCTACAATGCGCCCCCGATAACACCACAAGATATGAAAATGCGCATAAGAGACGCTTTTCAAACCGTAACCCCGCAAATGTTGTACAGAGTTAGCAGTGGTTTCAAAAAAAGAATATGTAAGTGTTCGGAAATGAATGGTCGACAGTTTGAACATCTATTAGAAATATTTTGCTTCTGTTTTGTGCTATCGTCAAATACCATCATTGCTGTTATAGCCTATTGGACGACTAAAAATCACATTCCAAGTTTCTGAACATTTGTAAAGATATTCCTGATTATTATTCTTATAGTTGTAAATTACCTGTCATTTCCAAATGCTATAAGCAACTAGATACATTGGAATATCTATTTAAAAACGTAAAATGGTACAGAAAACGATTATTTGGCATTTTATATGAAAACGCGAAGACTTATGTATAGAACATCCTTATACCACTCGACAGGAATTTAAAAAGTACATTTTCTGGTAAGTTAAAAAGTATTGCGTTCTATTTAAATTGATCAATTTAGAGCCACTTAAATTTCTTATTTGATTAGTTTTAATTTTTGGACATCCTATAATATAGCAAGTTTATTATGATTGGGATATAAAATATGATTTTTTGATATACTATCGAGTGCGTAACTGAAATATTTCTTAAGAAATTGAATTATGAAAATTAGGTTAGATTTTGTCAAAATTCAAATTATTTAAAAACCCTTAAGGTTTAGGTACTAAAATAGGTACTTATTTTGATCGGAGAATCCAAAAATGCAATAATAATATACAGAGGGTTCCATTTAAAAAAACAAAATTTTGTTACTTTCAGAGCTTCTGGGACACCATGTGTAATATGAAAATAATTTTAAAAAGTAACTTTATCAGACCCCCATATATCCAAAAAGTAAAACATTTTGAAAGTTACGTATTTTGACCGCAATATTCCGTGCCATACAGGTGAATAACCCTGTATATAAACTAAATGTATACTTGTTTGGAAAAACCCTCGGACGCGTCGAATTTTATTTTTAGTTTAGAGTTTATTCTGTGCCGTATATGGTGAATAAAACCCTGCATATATATATATATATATATATATATATATATATATATATATATATATATATATGTAATCGAAGGTTTTCGAGCATCCCGTGTATGTGCTGAGTCCCTCTCAGGACTGTAAGGCAGCTGACGTTTCGGTGAAATCTCATTCATTATTTTCAAAGCTCACAGTATGGCGTCTACGAGCGAACTGACGCCTGCGACTCCGGTGTTGTCGGTACCGTGTGCGCGTCGGACGTGTTCGTTTTCCGAATGGTTCCGGACCATCAGGTGGCGTGACCTGCTGCGCGTCATCGGCCCTGTTGCCAATGTTTGTGGTTGCGTTGCCGAGTTGTAATCTCTTTCGTTACTAAGTGGTACTGGTTGATGTTTTGTAAGCAGATTCTTCCAACTCTGCTATTTAAGTTGTTGGGCCTCTTTGGAATTTCAATAGCCTCCCTTCTAACTCTTGTGGACAGGTTTTCACATCTCGATAGCATTTTTGTTCCCAAGAAATTTATCTTATGTCCTGTGTTTAACCATTGTTGGGCCAGAGCAGAAGATGTTGTTTTTTGCTTGACAGCGTTTATATGTTCGTCTCTTCTGGTGCTTATTTTACGGTTGGTTTGGCCCACGTAAGATGAGCTGCACTCTCTGCATGGAATTTCGTACACTCCCTGGTTTTCTAGAGGGATTTTTTCTTTAGGTGTTGGCAAGAGATCTTTTACTTTACGGTCTACGGTGAAAATGGTTTCAATGTTGTGTCTCCTAAGAATTCTTCGATGGGACAAAATGTATATTAATTGCATTGCGTAATCTTTTTGCGACCATTTATTTCAAATCTTGAATTATTTCGCACTTTGTAGGTCACCCTCAAATTTTCTTATTCTAAAATCGAAACATCAAAACTTTTTCTACTGTAATGAGCAAAGTATTGCCGGGGCAACAGCAACAGAGGTTGAGTCAATGAACTACAGTAACAAGTCCCTCTGAAACTAGGTTCATTTTCACGCCAGGTCATTCTTGTTCAAATAAATTTACCCTGACCCCTTCTTTATATTTTAACCTACAACATGCAATTAAATTACAAAGAACAGCTTTATAATTTTTATTACCCAATTTTTACTTCATGCAACTTTTCAAAGAAAAAATATTACAATAATTTTAAATTATTTAGCTGCAAAGCAAGAGAAAGAGCGTGTTATCATTTTTTTTTGAGCACGGACAAAAAGTTTTATAACCCTTTTAAAACTCGTTTTAATTTAAATCTTGCACAATGTTAGCAAATTGCAGTTTAAACTTTACCAGGAAACGAAAGCTATTTCGAAAGTTATTTGATCTAAAATTACACGAAACAAATTTAACAATTTTTGTTGCTGGAGGAAGAACACGTACTAAAATCTCTCCCAGATAGTATCAGCAATAAAGTTTGTGTAAAGTTTTCTAGATGTCTGTGAACTTTCTTCGAAGTAATCCGATTGTGGGGATTCGATATATAGACTAGTATAATCGGCTTAGAGTTTAAATATTAAAGTAAATTTTGTACTAGTTCATTATCTTTAAATATGCTATTTTAATTAGAAAAACCAAGTTCTCTTCTATGGTTTTGTTCAGCTACTAAAAAAGTGAAAAATAGAACGAGCTGCTATGATCTTTTCAAATACTTATAAAATTATGACGCAAATAAAACTATTATAGAAAGGCAGCTGATGGCAGTTTAGGTATATAATTTCATCGTCTTGGTTACTAATATGTAATAAAATTTTCTGTAGGTGTGTCATTTTTCACAGAGAAAATCGCGTTTAAAGTTTATGTTGAATTTTAACAAAATTTTCGTCTAGTTTCGTTTAAGCAAAATTTGATTAGGCTTTTCATAAGTCTTTTGAAAGACTGATTGAGTTGCATCTTTATTTCTTCATTTTAGGCTCTTTGGTCTACGTGGAAGTTTTCGTATATGTCTTTGCAGATATCTTTTGAATAAAATAATAATCATACAGCGTTGTGTAGTATGAACTTTTCGAATTAGCCGCCTCTAAATAAGTTTATCTCGGTTTTAACCTGGATTACTACCTCTTTGTGGAAACCATCTACGTCACAAGCCGGGTAAAACCACTCAAGTCTGAAAGTTACTCAGCCTAGAGCCTAATTATAGCGAAACTTAGACATTGGAGTGTCTATCTGTTACGTCTTATGGGTATTATCAATTTTTAATTGCCTAGTATATAAAGCAGAGATTCCTTTCCGATTACCTTAGAAGGCTAGCAAGTAAAGAATTCTAATGTGCATGGTTTTGAACCTCTTATTGAATCAATTTAAATTCTTGAAATTTATTACTCAATTATGACAGTTATCTTATGTAAAAGTAACCAAACCATTTAACAGAAGTAGATTTTTACGGCGAACTAGTAATTTGTAAACTGAAACGGAGTCGACTGCGTAGCGCTAGAACCTCAAATTTTAGATAATGTTTCAATGTAAGTATTATTTTTCTTGTATTTGAGGTTATATGGTTCTTTTCATTGTCCTGGAGTATTAAACCTCTAGATATATTTATGCAACTGAAATTCTGATTAACAATTTAAACTCTACATACTAGAATAAAGCGTGTTCTATGCTGGCTACCATTTACTTTGTCATTTTTTCTTTGTTCTAAGTATTTTGTACCATATTTAACAGAGGAGCTTGCAATAATTTCCGCCAGTGATAACTTTTTCCTAGAGTTTAACTATTTTCTGAAGAGAGGTCTATGCTTCGGAATAAATATATTAGCCTCTATTCATGTGGTTTTATTTGATTTCAATTTAATTAGATTACTATTAGGTAATCAACTTTAGCGATTCTTTAACCCAAATTTGGCATATTATATATTTGTTCCTTCCCAATTTTTCTTTTTTATGTCATCAGGGCAAATAGTAAAGTAAAATTTGGTGATACTTTCCCTCAATTTAGATATTTACAGAACTTACACAATAAAGTTAGGGCTGAAGAGTGACTCTAGTCAGCATTAGGTCCAAAATTATGTAAATTTGTACTGAGGTACCTTACAAAGTGTAAGACGAAGAAATTGCGCTTAGAAAAGTCAGGAAGCCAAATTTCGAGGTCGTTTTCATTTAAATGTTCATCGAAAACAAGAATAGTTCATTCTTAGCGCATTTACCACGACTACGAATTATACTAGACAGGAACCGCAGGTTCACGTGGATTTCGTACTGTAAGGTAAGTAAAACTTAACCCAACAACAAGACACAAGAAAGAATTGAGGACTAAGAAGTAACCATTTGCGTTACAATAGACCAATTCAAGGTTTTCGTAATAAGAAAACGTAAAAAAAGTAGCATTTGTGTACTGAATTTCATTTATTTTAGCGTAATTCATAAGTCAATAAAATTTCTTAAGGACCCCGATCCGAAATTTAATTTCAAAAATTCCTTAAGGGTCCCAATACTTAAAATTTTTGAAAAACGTCTAATCAGCGTTATATTTGGATTACTTGCTTAAAATAATTAAGAGTCACAATTCATAATATTATTTTTGAATAAATAATTAAATTGACCAAGTTCTCCGCGTTAATTCATCTTTTATTCTAGAAAATTTAATTCTTCTTGAATATCAAGTTTTCTAAGCCCAAGCCCTCCGTGAATATTTAATTTTGAGTTATAATGCTTATAATAAAAAATTGTCAATTTCGCTCTGAATCTTAAAAACAGAGAGGGCTGCGAACACTTCATTTGTTGTATCTACTGTTTAACGAAAAAGTAGCAAGGTTCGCAAAATTACAAGTCTATCTTTAGTAATAATAGAGATACTCTACAAAAATGTCGAAAATTCAATATTCTGTACATTGTCACGGAATTTTCTATTTTTCTAACACCCTCGAACAAATCTTTAAATTAGCTGATGTGACTATCAATCGCATTTCATATTTGTCAGTGCTTTGTTTTCAAAAGAGTGTTTTGATGACAAAAAAAAGGTAATTATTCCTTTTTGACAGAGTTTTGGATTAATTTTGTTGTTTAGTCACCTTTTTAATTTGGTTGGTTTGTTCTGCCAAATTTAAAAACTCTGTTAAACATCCTTTGTTGGAACGTTTTTCATGTGGTGGGGAACTGGAATCATAAACTGTAGGTCTTCGTTTGCCAATTGCAAAGGAATGAGGTACGTTTATTTGTTCTCTTAAGTGTTTTTTCAAAATTTAGCAGATTATCTTCTTTCAGAAAATTATCTTTTACTTTGTTTAAGCATATTTAAATGTATCTACAGAGCATACATTTATTGGCTTTTAACAATAATGTTCATTTTACAGCAATTTCTTCGTAATTCATGATGGCCCAGGAATCCATTAAAATTATTTTAAAAACCAGACCTGTTGCTGGTTTAATTAACTATTTTCTTTACCTCAACTATCTGTTAATAAGCATTTTGGCAACCTAATATGAATAGGTAAAATGTATCTAGAGGATACTGGCCATTGGACCATCTCAGATTCCTGAGCCGATAAAATATTTATCTACGGTACCTTGGCTGACAAAGACTCTGTGAAGCACATTGGGGCCAAAACCATAGGAAAAACGATACTCGAGTTCCAACCTATTTCATCAGGAGGAATTTATTTTTATCTTCTACCTTTGGCTGATTTAAACCTTACCTGTAGAATTTAGGCTCTACCTGCTAGTCTGTTCCAAGTTTAAGGACCTCCACTATTCTTAGCTTATCGTGTCCTTGCAAAAGACAAATTATTTTAAAATACCTTCAGCCATATTCTCTTGAAGTAACAGACTTTACCTGGTTTATCTTGTTATATCTTTTACCTACAGCGTTTATCTATTAAACGTACTATTGTTTATTTGTATTCAGCTAATGTTTGACCAAATTTTTTGTCTTGTTTGTTACTATTGAAACTGCCCCATGTTATCTTATTACTATTGCGAACTTCTTTTCTAAATATATTATTAATTTTAGGAAGATTATAGAAGGTCAACTAATTTACCTTTTTGATATACTCCAGGATTAGTACAAAAAGAGTTTTTTTCTCGCTCATCAAGAATTTTCAATTTTTTTTTTGCCAGCACATACTTTGTAATAGTTTTTAAGTCGAGGGTACCAACCTTTTAGTATGCCATTTTAATTTTTTTTTTGTATATAATGATTTTCCATATTTATTGGTAATAAATTATTTATTGGTTTTTCTGACTTTTATTTTGCACACACACTGTTTCTTCCTAAACCTACATTTTCTAGATTTAGATTGAAACCCCCCTAGGCTTTAAAATAATATTCTTCACACGATTTTAAACTTTTTTTGTGTAAGAATATAGTTAGAATTAATAATCACAGGATCGGAAATTAAATTATAAATTGTAAAGTAACGTAACAACATCTAATCACAAAATTCACTTTTAGATCAAGCTTTTTTGTACTTTAACTTTAACAAACTACGATTTTTACTTTTTTAAGCCACCCAGTAACTCCTATATCAATTTTTTCCAACTCAACGTTATTTCCTCACGAAGCAGAACTTTTTATGAAGAGGTAATTTTATCTTTAGAATCGATAAAACATTCAAATGACTAAGGCAGCAAGGCCAATGTCCAATGAAATCTTATCTAAAAAGTAATTATGTAAAGGAAAGGCGATTGTTTCAACAGAAATGCTCTAATGTTGCCCTTATTAGGTTTAAACAAACTAGGCCAGTCATGTTTTTGTATCAACAAAATTTTTAGTTTGACCCAATACACGAAAAGCTAAAGGTAAAACACGAAAATTATATTTATAACCAGTCTATAGTATATAACTTGCTTGTCGATAAGAGCTAAAAGGTGCTCATTAGCGTCAGGTAAAACCTATTTTGGAATAGAATAATGCTATTTTTATAACTGCGTGTAATAATTAATTGCCTTAACAACGGTGATTTTAGTTAATTATAAATATATATCGACGTGCTTTTAACTAAATGAATATTTACTGATTGATTTCCGGATATTGCGATGTAAATAGGCCAACAACAACAAAAAATTCGTTTGAAAATCACTTTCAATATTTAAACCAAAAGTTTTATTTATTCCACGTAAAATAAACTGTTGCCCTCGGTTTGACACGAACTGAATTTGATTTTGTGATTATTTATTTATTTCGTCTCCTGTTTATCCTGATATGCCTATGTCTTTAATTTTAGCAGTCTTTACTCTTTTGTGAAACAATTTGAAGAAACGCTTATTTATGAACTCTTATTTATTCAACTAAACAATTTTCCTAACCCCGACAACAAATCTCCAACTATTATTCCCAACGAGCGATACTCTTTATAGCCGTAGACCCAGAGGGTCCCAAAAGCCAAATGTATTTAAATAGATCCACCCAAGTTTTTTAATGTATTTTGATCCCCTAAAAATTCTCAATCCAAATTATGCTGTCCAGGGTCGTAGCATCATCGTTAATATAAGTTCGCAAAATTGCATTCTTTTCGGCAAATCAGTATCTCTTAGGTGTTGAACCAAAGATATCAAATAAGGGTAGAAGTATTGTTTGAACAAACATTAAGCTATTCAGGATACCTGTTTGAGGAACCACATATGTTAACAATATCACAGAATATGCCTCAAAATATCCCAAAATTGCAATTTCGACATTTTCATCAATTGAGAATAGGTTTCCTTTTATGTATTTTTGCCTTAAGTATGACAAAATTTTTGAAATTATCCAATAATATTCGATTAGCACTGTTCCGTGACAGTTTCTGTTTATCTGGATATCTTATCAGCAAATGTTTGGCATATTCTTGAGACAATCCCCATAGATAATAAACAAATTTAAATAATCTTCGTACATATAATTTAATCGCTCAGGCATGATTTTTATTAATAACTGTCAAATGGCAAGAAAGAGACATTTCTGTAGTGCTCTGTTATTTTTCGTCGCGTTTCACCTTTATGGTCAACTAATAACAAAACTTAGAAGCCGAGTAGCATTTTTACAATACAAAAATATTAAATTGGGATGATGACTGAATTCAAATAAAAATATAATTTTTCAGCGAAATGGTGGTTTCCACAATAAAAATCCTAAAAAACATATTTTCTTTATTTTTAAGGAATTTTATTTTTATTTAATAATAAAAATTTAATTAAATCTCCTTCAAGTCACGTGACAACGAATACCAATCAAAGTGAGTGATGTCACTCCATAATAACGTCATCGCTAGCACTCCGTCCTGATACGGTTATTCTTTAGAGCCATTATTACTCAGTTCTATCACATGATCACTTCGACGATATCAAATTATCAGTTTCACTTTTTTCACGTTAATTACTTGATAATTACTCTTAAGAATACAGCCAACGTCATCGCTGTCACGAGCTTGACATATAAATTTTTTGGTTTTATGTCACATACGTCATCGCTGTCAAGGGCTACGTTGCCTAGTAAATATTTTATAGTCACTTTCATGTAATTTCTTCGAAATTTGGTTATTACTCCCTTTGAAAACGATTCTAAGAAGTTTTCCCATGTTGGAAAGTGGATTTATTAAGGCAAATAGTTCGAATTTGACGAGAATTGATTATTTTTTGGTGGCTAACTTCTTCGCAACAAACAGTAACTTTTGCTCTGCTGAATTTAGAATTGTGAAGACTTCTATGTAAGTAATTTACCAAGGATTGCTATTTACGCAGAGCTCAAAACTAAAATATGACGAGTAGTGCCCAGCTAGGTGAAGTCACATTTTCCTGTTATTTTTCGAACGTGAAACGTGAATAAATAACTTTTCAGGTGTTTTAGTTGTAGTACTTGTACAGTGAGGCACCACACAATACTTAAAATAACTTATAACTCATCTTTTATAACAAAAATTACAAAAAAAATTATATATCCTTGTCAGTTGACCAGTATGACATAACAGCGATCAAGTGACAAGAATTCGTATTTTTAAAGGGAAATTATAAACAAAATTTAAAATTTATTATTTTTAAAGTACTAGTTATATTAAAAAAATAATTTTAAATATTTTCGGCTACATTAGGTACTATGCATGGTTTTAAACACTTTCCCAGAAATAGTCAACATCTCACCCAATTGCCAATATTTTAAAAACTACAAAGTCTTCGAACACAACTTTGTATAAAAACACCCTTATTTTTAATACTAAATGAGATAACATTATAAAAACAGAGGGTTTAATTTAAAAAATTGACTTTTAAGGATTTTTTCAAGTTAATATTTAATGTTAATTTTTGATCACCCTGTATTTATTTATTATCAAAATATCAGCACAGTCCACTAAAGTAGATCTTTTTCTAGAAGAAAACCAGCTCCAAATAAATATTAAATATGGGAGAAATCGATAATTTGGTTTCAGCCTGCAAACGTTATTTTTGACGTAAAATTTAAAATATGTCAAAAACAGTTAGACTTATACATGAAATATGTCTACAATTTTACGTTCAATCTAAAAATGATATAACATATATGGTGTCCCATTTAAAATAACCAAGAACGCATCGACTTCGGGTGTTTGTTCCGGCAAAAATTTTTGAAGGCATAATATATAAAAATATTTGTGCAACAGTTAGAAATAAAATATCGATTCAGCAGAACGGCTTCATGACGAACAGATCTTCAATATGAAATTTAATAAATATTACCAAAGACATTTCGGGAACATTGAATGAACGTGCTCAAGTGGACTCGATCTAGACTGATTTCTTCAAGGCTTTTGACATGGTTTCCCATAATTTTTTAATTTCTAAGCTGCAATATGAATTTGACTTTCAGAAAGGGTTGCTTCAGTTGATTAAATCGTACTTATCTGATAGAGAACATCAAATTATTGTGAAAGGGTATTCATCATTTCCATTTTTTCCGGCATCGGGCATTCCTCAGGGTTCCAATTTAAGTCCTCTCCCTTTCATTATGTTTATAAATAGTTCAACAGCAGTAATAGAAAATGCAACATATCTATTATTTGTAGATGATTTGAAAATTTATTACAGAATTAATTCTATTAATGACTGCTTGCAGCTACAATTAGACCTAAACAGAGCAGTTGCATGGTCAAAACAAAATAAACTATATTTTAATACTTCTAAATGTGCTGTAATTATTTATTCGCGGAAAAATAAACTGATATTGCACACATACTACATAAAGGGAGAGAAACTAATGCGAGTTGAAGAAATTAGGGACCTTGGTGTGACCTTTGATGCTGGACTAACATTTAATAACCATATTGTACAAACTAACAATATGGCCATGCAGGTATATGGGTTTTTAATAAGACATACACGTGAATTTAACGATCCAAATTGTATCAAACAGTTATATATGCGGTTTGTCTCAAAAGTGGCGAGCCTGCATTCATATCTACGCGTCAAAACTTCCGAGCGACCTCTGTGAGACATGGTCGTCACCAGTAAGTCTTTACGAACTTGTTGGTGTGCGCAGTTACCGACTGGACGTGTTAGTTCGCGAACCGTGTGCGTTTGTTTACAGTGTCTTTTTTCGTTCGTCGCTTTTTCTTATTGTAAAAAATGACGGAAAAATTAGATCAACGAATTTGCATCAAGTTTTGCTTTAATCTTGGAAAAACTTGCTCAGAAACAATTAATATGATAAATAAGGAATTTAGAGAGGAGTGTATGAGTAAAGCAAGAATAAAAGAGTGATACAAGCGGTTTAAAGATGGTCGCACGTTAGTTGACAGTGATTCTCGCTCTGGCCGAACTTCGAGCGAAATAACACCAGTAAATGTCGAGCGTGTGCGACTTGCATTGGAAGGAGATTGTCGGTTGACTCTACGCGAACTAGAAAGTGATCTTGGAATACCAAAAACTACTGTTTGGAGAATTTTAACCGAGAATTTGGCAATGGCTCGCATATTTGCGAAATTCATCCCAAAAGTGCCCACGACAGAGCAGAAGAACCTTCGCTTTGAAGTCGCTCAGGACCACTTGGAAATGATTTCTAATGATGAAAATGTACTAAAGAAGATTATTACTGGTAATGAATCATGGGTTTACGGCAATGATCCAGAAACAAAGCGACAGTCTTCACAGTGGAAACATTCTGAATAGCCAAGACCAAAAAAAGCACGTCAAAGTCGGAGCAAAGTGAAGACAATGTTGACTGTTTTCTTTGATTATGAAGATGTTGTGCACCATGAATATGCTCCGAGAGTCACACGATCACTAAAGAATACTACGTTGAAGTATTCAAAAGTTTGCGTGATGCAGTCAGAAGAAAACGGCCACAGCTTTGGACAAGCGGTGTTTAGCTGGTTCACCACGATAATGCGCCAGCGCATTCATCGAACCGTGTGCAGCAATATTTAACAAAACACCAAGCAGTATAGCTTTGGTAGCCTCCGTACTCTTTCCTTCATTAAAAATGCCGCTCAAAGGACACCGGTTCTATGACAAAGAGACAGTTGAAACTAATGTGACGAATGCACTGAAGGCAATTCCGAAAACTGAGTTCCAAGAATGCTTCAGGATGTGGAAACACCGCAGGGAAGGTGTTATTCAATTAAATGGGGACAACCTTGAAGGATGTCACTCACCGGATGATAAAGAATAACACCAATGCGGAGATATGAAGGTAGGCTCGATACTTTTGGGACAACCCTCACATGTCACTTGTATGTAGCATACTAGAGTATGGAGGTATTATTTGGAATCCTTACTATCAATGTTATAAATATCTGCTAGAAAAAATCCAAAACAAAATTGTTAAATCTATGTATTACAAAGAAACACGTGTATGTCAATTGATAATGTCAGCTACGTGACTGTGTCAGAAGTATGATGTTATGAGACTTGAAAAAAGGAGAGAAATAATAGATATTTTGTATTTATTCAAGATAGTGCATGGTGCAGTTGATGATTCCAGTTTTTTAAATAGGTTGAATTTTTCGGTACCAATCTATGGCATTAGGCATTCAAATATATTTTACTTATCCACAGTAGCCTTAAGTAACAATCATTCTAACTCTCCTTATATAGGCTTTGTTATTCTTACAATAGACTACAGTCCGAGGCAGACATTTTCAATGCTAATAATCGTTCTTTTAAAAAAAGAATTGTTGAAATTTTATCAACTATTAAAATTAGGTTAGATTTTAATTTTAGATTTAAATTTTGTATATATTTAGTGACAACCTCAAAAGAACCCCTCCGATGCAAACTAGAACTAGACGGTCAAATAATACAACAAGAAATGAGTTTCAAATATCTAGGAATCGACATAACTAGTTATGGCAACATCGAAGATGAAGTAAGAGGGCAGGTGGTCAAAGCGAATAAAGTGGCGGGTTGTCTCAACGACGTGATCTGGCGAAACAAACACTTACAACAAGAAACAAAGGTTCGGATCTACAAAACCCCAATTAGACCTATTATGACATATACCTCAGAAACACGGCCAGAGACGACAAAAACGAAACAACTATTGGAGACCACAGAAATGAGAATACTTCGACGAATAACAGGAAAAACGCTACTAGACAGAGAAAGAAGCGATAACATTAGGCAATCATGCAACACAGGCTGCATTAATGAGTGGGTCCTACAGCGTAAGACACAATGGAACAAACACATAAGCCACATGACAGAGGATGGACTGGTAAGGATCGCACGAGATAAATCGCCTAGTGGTACACGCAGTAGAGGTCGACCACGGAAAAGGTGGAGCGATAATTTCAGTCCAGAATGAGGAAAATCGAAGAAGGAACAGGTCAGGGACCTATTATAGAAGGTAGAAGAAGAAGAAATTTTGTAGAAGTACTTTGTAATTGGGTCATGTAAATTGTCTCTGTTGAGTACTTAAATAAATCAATAAATAAGTAGCCGGAAGTGCCATCATCTTGAAAATGCCGAATAGTAAACTGTTTAATTTTAAAGCTGTCTCAAAGTCAATTTTCCGATAAATCGATTCGTCGTGGGACACACTGTATTAATGCATTTTTAAAAACCTGTTGAACGCTTGTCAAGAATCGGTATATTCAAAATTGATGTTGGATATATGCTGCTATGGTTATAGTTTCTGATGTTATAACATATCCATTACCAATTTAGAAGAGATTAATTATAAATTACCATGGCTAAAAACTTACGAATTAAAAATGGTATGACAAAAATTATTTTTAAATGAAATTAAATACAGAACAAAAAATCGTACCGTACATTTTAAAGTCTTAGTTTTTTCAATTACGTCCTTGACAAACGCCATTTCAACAAGCACCCCGTTTAAAACGGTTAAATCCTTTTTAGCAAAAACAACATTAGAGATTTTAATGTTTCCATTTCGGCCGGCAAAGAAGGCCAAAGTCTGAGATTAGCATATTTTTCACGATGAAATTTTTTGGCTTAAAAGGACGCGGCGCGTTGACAGTGACAAACTGTGCCTCATGTTTTAACATTCTTTAAGGCGAGGATTTGCAAAATGATTTTTTAGAAAGGTAAAAGATAAAACGAGGTATTTTTAATAATTATTGTAATTTTTTACTGTTTAGCATTATGTAATCTATGTGGAATAGTTGTTTTATTTTTACGCCTTATTATTATAATAGAGCGTTGTTACAGTTGCATCGATGTAATGGATATTTCCGGAATTGGCATCCCTAGCATTGCTAATTGGTTATCGACAAATCCTTAGTATGAACGATTTTAATTCCCTTGGCTAGTAATTAAAATCTTTGCTGGAAAGCTAATTTATTGAATCGTGGAGGGGACCTGCTGAAATGAGGTGTTCTAAGGAACATATAAATGGGCCTAGTGCTCGGCGTACTAAGGAGCTTCTCACGTTGGGAAGGAAAGAGCTGCGAATTGTGGTGGGATTGTTAACAGGACATAATCACCTCAGGGGCCATCTTCATAGAATCGATGTCGAAGACGACCCGACGTGCAGATGGTGCTTGGAGGAGGATTAAACTGTTGATCATGTCCTCAGAGAGTGCCCAGCACTCAACGGACTGAGACAGAGATATGTCAGAAATACAATTTTGTTACCAGAAGCAGTTAGGCAAGTTCAACTAACGAGACATGCAGATATGGTGGGATGTAAAGGGCCCAATGCAAGCCTAGGCATCGATGATCTAGTATCAATACCTTTTTTTCATTCATTCATTCATTCACCCTCAATGATTATTACTACATAGGTTGTAATGTGGTGAATTTAGTGAGTAAAAACACTTTTGGTCTAATACTGATTTATTATCGAACCTTATGGTATATATATATATATATATATATATATATATATATATATATATATATATATATATATATATATACAAATTAAATCTCTAACCTATTTTCTTAACGTAATAATATTTACAATAACATTGTCGACTAAGTAAAACAAATAATATGATTATTTTAGCAATTATTAACCTAGTTTGTCGACGTGCTGATTTAGCGACATGTATTGAGATACTATCGTAATATTTTTGTGTTTTATATAATATCAAAAAATATGTATAATCTTAGATTAGATATGCTGGCGCCCCCGTCGGTGGTCGTTCATCGTCATTAGCAATAGGGGCTTGAATAGGTTCCAAAGACATCTCATTCATACCAGGATCGTCTTGCTATTCTGGCTCCTTTTTCTTCTATTGCTTGAAGGACCATTGTTTTTGGCTCCTTTTTCTTTTCTACTACTACTAACACAGATTTCGCCGATGAAGAAACATGGCTCCACCAAAGTCTTTTATATGTATTTCGATCTCCTGTCAGTTGAACCACCGCACAATGTGATGCCAGTTACTGAGTTTATTAACAACCGACATAACTTTTGGATTAGAAGGCATGGCACAATTAGGTGGTTGGCTAATAGCTTAGATCTGAGTCGATTAGAACATTTTTGGGGTTTTTTTAAATATAAAAGACCCCAAAACCAAGAAATATTAAGGGAAAAAATTGCAAAACGCACGGTAACTTCAATCGCGTTTTGACTTGCAAGTTTGAGAGCTTTTTAGATGTACAACAAAAAAATTGCACGTCGCTTGAAGATGCTTCTTTCTATTTTTTAAAAGTCCGTAAAGCTCTAGCACTCTCGCTCCTATAAACAAATAAAGTATAACTCAACTTTAAATGATTGTCATATCACGAGGCTTAGATTTTTTAGACGCTTAAAAATAGGAATTACGCGTTTTAAAAATACGCAGAAGTTATTTTTTTTTGAACGTCTATAAAGCTCTAAATCTCGTGATTTGACAAACATTTAAAATTGAAATGAATTCAATTTTTCAAAATTTTTCGCAACTTTATTTGCCTGTTGAAGACCGAGTTTTGGAGCTTTCTGAACAGTTGAAAAGCAGAAACCGCGTCTTCAAAAGATGCGTAATCCCTTTTTTTTAAGCATTCAAAAAGCTCCAAAACTCACAGTTCTACAGCAAGTAAATCGATTTTATTTCATTTGTAATGGTTTTTAAATCGGAAAAATTTTACCCAGCTCTATATCAGGTAAATGATCAGCTACGAATTCAAACAAGAAAATTTGAGCATTACAAATTATTACCCAAGTCTCTGTTGAGATTGATTTTGTCGACATTTTACTTTGAATTAAAGTTTCTTCCTGCACGCCGTGAGTGTAGATACTGATACAGATTGCCACAGAGGCCTTGCGTTCACCGGGTTTAATTAGTAAGTCTTAAAGTGATTTCTTAATATATGTACATTTAATATAAATCTAAATGCCCTGCGTTGCATAATAAATAATTATTGACACCTTGCGTTAAATGGATTGTAACGTAGCAAGTTTATTGGAGATTGATTAAATTGAATTCTAGTAATTTTTTTGGTGGAGTGGGCCCCTCTCCCCCTCTCCGCGCCGCGAGCCCTGTGGATCCTTCACTATGTCACTGGTTCCGTCTAATAATTACAATCCCTGTATAAAATGTGGCATAATGAATAAAATACAATATCGTACTATAGTAAGTATACTGTACACATTTTATTAATAGCACATCAGTTAGACAATATTTTTAAGCTAAAATTTGCAGTTAGAACAATTATGATCCCATTAATGTCCGTCTAAAATGCAAACTTTACTAAGGATATGAGGACGAATCTAAAGAACGGAGACTCACCTTAGCACATCGTGACTACAAGTTAGTTAAAACAATACTGACATATGAAAAGGGTAAATGGTCGATGGAAACTTTTGCTCCTTTCAAGTCACCTGGTAAGCATGGTATATTTCCAGCTTTACTACAAAATTCTTCCGATGTTATAATAAGCCACCTGATGAAACTATTCCGCTCATATTTGGGCTTGGGATACATACCGATGGCGTGGAGGGAAACAAAAGTAGTCTTTATTCCCAAAGTAGGAAGAACAGACCGCACAAATCCTAAGTCTTTCCGCCGTATCAGCCTGACCAGTTTCTTATTAAAGACACTGAAAAGGTTGGTGGATCGACACATTATGGAAGAAATAATGGTGTAATATCCCTTACATCGTTTGCAATTTGTCTGTCAGGCAGGAAAATACACAGATGCGGCGCTACACCGACTCGTCACAAGAGTCGAAAACGCACTGTTGGGTGGACGATCTGCCTTAGGTACCTTTATCGATATCGAGGGGGCATTCGACAATACTTCTCACGATTCGATATGCAATGCTCTACAACGACGAGGCTCTGAACCGACAGAGCAATGTTAACTAAGAGAATAATATATGCTGAGCTTAACAATGTAACTGTTGAAGCACTGTCAAGTAGAGGCTGTCCACAGGGAGGTATGCTATCGCCTTTGCTGTGGAGCCTTGTGGTGATTGCTATTGGAAATTGACAGGTAATATTGGTTGAGGGTCCATACGGTTCAGTCGCCGAACCCAACTTTGCCAGACGGTCTGCTTCCTCATTCATTCATCATTGGGGGTTGTTATCTTTATTAGCAACGACCACAAAAACAATTGGTTAGTATAACCACCCTACTATACATAAATACAGACGGTTGCTGTCAACATTAGTTAGTAAAACTAACATTATTTTTTTGCGTCAAACCAATGCGAGTTTTACTAACTAATATTGGCAGAAACCCTCTATATTTATGTATAGTAGAGTGATTGTACTAACCAACTGTTTTTCTTAAGCTCGAAGGACCAATGTTGCTCCTTTCGCTCGAAGGACCAATGCTAGTTTCAGTAACTAATGTTGGCAGCAGCCCTCTATATTTATGTATAGTAGTATTGTTTTTGTGGTAGTTGCTAACAATCCCTTGTGATTATTATTACATACCTTGTAGTCTGGTGAATTTGGTGGGTAAAAACACATTTATTATCGAAATTTATTGTATATATATATATATATATATATATATATATATATATATATATATATATATATATATATATATATATATATATATATATATATATATATGTATATAAATATATATATATATATATATATATATATATATATATATATATATATATACATATATATATATATATATATATATATATATACATATATATATATATATATATATATATATATATATATATATATATATATATACAAATTAAATCTCTAACCTATTTTTCCAACGTAATAATATTTACAATAACATTGTCGACTAAGTAAAACAATTAATATGATTATTTTACCAATTATTGCCCAGTTTGTCAACGTGCTGATTTAGCGACATGTGTTGGAATTTTGTATAAAATCAAAAAATATGTATAATCTTAGATTAGACATCAGTAAATTTATGATATTACAATTTATCCCTTTTCACTCCGATAGAGGGCGAATTTCGAACAACCCTTTCTTAGTGGGTGCTTATATTGTGTTAGCAATATTTTACCAAAATTAAATTATTAACTTCAACAATTTTTTCCATGCCTTGATATGTCAGACAGGACAAGCCCACGCTGAAGTATAAATAGATTTGCTTTTCATTTCTATTTATATAAAACGTTTTTTCAATATGAAATAACGCATTCAGTTAAAACTTGGAACAATAAAAGAACAATGTATCAGTTTATTAGCATAAATCACTATTGACGTAATGGTTTGTCAAATATTAAAAAGTTTTTTATTCATAAATTTGTAATAGTGTCGTTTTATGATAACCATACATGTTCAAATTATGATTTTTTCCAAAAAGCAAGCACTCCATAAATGTTAACAGTAGGGTATAAAAACCCATTTTTGTATTACATAAAAAAAAAACTTAAAACTTCTAAAAATATAAGAAGCTTTTTATCTCAACCATTACAAGATAAAAGTATAAAAAATCTGAACACTGCCTAATCCAAAAACTTGTAACTTATTAAGGTATAATCCTCTTAAGCTTTTTGTCTGCTTTAAATAAAATTTCCAAGAAAGTCGGCGTAGGTTGTATTTACTAAAGCAGTATTGATTTATTTTCTTAAAAACTCTTTAAGAATTAACTTGATTTTCTTTTTCAAATTTTCTTCACATTATTTATTTAGACTGTATTGACTTTCATCAGTTAGAATTCATTAAACTGAGGCTTTAAAAAAGTCAAAAAGATGTGCTCATTACATAAGAGAGAGTTGGATAATGAAGTGTTCTTAAGGAAATGTTTTTATGTGTTTGTGTCTCAGAATATTATTCGTTGTTGATTCTTAAAAATAAAACATCAGAATTAATTCAGTTTTGTTTAATTGCTGCTAACTTATAGAGTAGTTTTTGAACTTTAATTTATTAAAAACAACTATATTTAAATGCGCACCATGCGCTTCTTCACAAGCAGTCAGCTTCTAACTGAAATTTTGATTTACTCGCTGGAGCATCGCTCTTAGAATCGCGTGAATTTCGTCTGTGATTCTTTGTTTTAGGACATTTAGGTTGGATGGTAATTGGTTAAAAATCTTATTTTTTAAGTAATTCCATAGAAAAAAATCAGCAAGCGTTAAATCTGGATTCCGCGGTGGCCAGTTGATATCCCCTCGGCAATTTATCACTCTTTTAAGGAATAAATCATAAAGAGCTGCCAAAAAATCATTCGTGACGAGGAAAGTTGCTCCATCTTGTTGGAAAAATGTATACCGGTTGTGGCCAATCGAATTTTGCTTTCTGGAGCCAAACAAGTCCCAATCACGTGGCAATAACCATCGGAATTAATAGTCTGAGTGCGAATAACATGATGGATCGTCGGTCTGTGTGAATTTAGAGAAGCTGCGCTGGTCGTCGATCGTCTGTGACAGACTGGCGAAGACTGTCAACATTCGTTCTTGGTGTCCTTTTGCGTCAAAATGATTTACCCGGCATTTTGTTTGCAGTCTCTTCAAATTAGCACACCCGATACTTTTGAGACATATATATATATATATATATATATATATATATATATATATATATATATATACTCCTACCTGTTAATTTCACTCTATACAAACAAATGATAGCTTTCTACTGCTTAGTCTATTATAAATGCCTTGTTATTGTTTTCTGTACCTTGGTCCCAATATCATAAAACACAATTCCAGTATTTTATTTCACTCGTTTTCTTCTTTAAAATTTTCAAATATCCAAAATATTTTGTAGTAGCTTCCTGTTAAGTAACAAAATTACAAATATTTATTCCAAAGTCTTGTACAATTATTTTCTTCTTTAAAAATGTACCAATTAAATTTTCTTATATTCTTCAAATCACTATTTTTCGTATTTGTTGTTGTTTGAGAAATGAAAATGTAATTCACAGGACAACCTTGGATACTTTTAATTACTTTTATTAAATTATAAACTTGTTTTACTTAATAAAAAGAAACAAATAACCTCTTTTAAAAATAAAAAAAAAATATATTTCGCTTTTGTTTTCAGATGACGTATGAAAACAAATGAAAATGTGAGGTTATGGTAAATTTCGGGAGCATGATAGACGCAATGCTTTTAGCAACAGGATAACGTCAACTCTGATGAAATTCGTACGCCTCGGCTATATAAATGAAGCCGAAACATTTGAAACGTCTTCAATCTGATTGGTCAGATTTATGACACCAGGCAACTTGATAAATTTTACCACCTTGAAAAATTGCGATTTATGAATGCTTTTGAATTTGACCAGTTTTTTACTGGAATTTTTATGTTTTAATGAATATATGGACCAAAATTTTATCATTGGGCATTATTGAGGTTGCAATAAATAAACTTTAGAGCTTTCTCGACACTTTGATATACATTAAAACCACTTTGGCATACTATTTATATATTAAAATTGATAAAAATTAACGGCTTGCACATTGAAAATTATGACTATTTTACTCTAATTTTGTTCGAAAAAACCGAACATTAATGTATGTTGTTCACTTATCACAATGTTTTTGCTCGAATTCCGCACTAATATCCCACTACACGCACTTTTTGTGTCAATGTGTGATTGTTTATATTGGGACCAAATCTGATGAGTGACACATGATTCTTAGTTTTTTTAACGCGTTCACTCACTTATTGTTCAAACAAAAATATATATTAATTTACAATAATATTTCCTCTTTCTTGTTCAATATTTTTAACGAAGTTTTTTATTGAACTTTTGTCTTTAAAGAGGAAAATAAGTCAAATATTTACTGAAAAAATCAGTTCTAAAATTATATGCTTAGTCAAGCATTTTGCTAAATATTGACCTTTTTGTTCAAACTATTTCTAATTATCTCTTCTATATATTAAACAAAACACCTTAAACTATCAATTATCTGTATTATATTACATTTATATATGTTATGTCGGATATTCGCAAAGGGGTGATGTGTAATGGAAGATTTTCGGGCATCCCGTGTATGTGCTGAGGTCCCTCTCAGAACTTTAAGGCAGCTGGCCTTTCGGTGAAATCTCATTCACCATTTTCAATGCTCACTGTAAGTCGTCTACAAGCGAACAGTTCGCTCTGATTTATTCTTTTTTCTTTTATGGATCCAAAGTTTTTGAAGTTTTCTATAATCCTTTTAACAGTTGATGATATTAGTTTCTGTTTCTGCTGATATCGGATCGCGAATGTATCGCATGTTCTTAAAATAACTCTATCACATTCTCCATAAATAATAAATAAACTTAAATAATTTTCGTTCATGTAATTTAATCACCACGGCGTGATTATTATTAATGAATGTCAAATGGCAAGAGATAGTGACAACTCTGTAGGGTTCAATTGTTTTATTTTCGCCACGCCTCGCCGTCATGGCCAACTAATAACAAAATTTGAAAACCGTATAGCATTTTTACAATAAATAATTTGAAACTACAAATTTTTGGAATAAACAATCATATACAAAGTTACTTTTATTTTTAACGCTTAATTTGATAAAATTATAAAAATAGGTGCTTTCTATTTGAAAAAATTGATTTTTGACTATCTTATCAATATAATTTTTATTCTTCTTTCTTAACCACTCTGTACTAATAATTTCAAAAATATCATAAAAAGACTACTAAAGTCGATCTTCGTCTACAAGAAAATCAACCCATATTAAATAATAAAGACTTTCTTATAGGAAAAATTTATAGTTAAGTTATACGTCATTTTTGACAGAAAAATTTTAATTTGTCCAAAATGGTGAGACTTAACTATAAAATATTATACATAAAATATGTCTAGAATTTTACGTAGAAATCAAAAATACCATAATATATAGGATATTCTATTTAAAATAAGCAAGTTGACATCTACTTTCGGTATAACCAGAAGTGCCGCCATCTTGAAAATATTTTAGCCGGTCTTGTACGTTAGCACACTGTGAAATTTTCAGATTCTTCCTAATTATAGTTTTCTCACAATCGATCGATAAAGTTCCTGTAAAACCAATCTATATATAAGTTTAACTTTTATATAGGAAAGTGACCAAATATGGAATATTATTTTGTTCTTTTGACAAATTAAATATTTTTAATGCCACTCAGAATCAGTCATACATTTCGTTTGATTTAGTATGAGTCGTATATTTTTATGGAATTGATACCCAACCTCAACTGATCGTAATAAAGTGTTAACATCCAAACCGTTATATTAGTTGTAAACAATGTTGAATAATTACTACATGCCTTAACTCTATATAGTTTCCAAATAATGTCCATTTTAAAAGAAGCTTTCACCCAATATTCTTTGCGTCCTTATCTTTGACTAAAAATTTTTTCTTTTACCCTCGTACACAAATTAACATAAAAAGAGCCGATTGAAATTTTTAGACCTAACAGGTAGGGAAAAGTAGGCTCTAAAAAATCCTATCCATTATTGCTAAGAGCTCATTTTTATGAAATATATTATTTCGTTCGTGTAGCCATAAAAATTTACCCCAAAAAAACTCAAAAAATGATTTATGGTAATAGATATTATTAACCCTCGGGGCGGGGTTTCCTGGTTTGAACAAGCAAAAAAACTTGAGGCCTTGGTGTATAATTAATCACCCGAAAAACATCGTAAGCGTTCACTACAGCCTTTTGTGTCAATAAAATTGATTTATTTTTATTGTTATTAAAAAAATGGGAATAAAGGGAAAAAGATAAAGTATAAAGGGTAAGTAAGAAGGGATTTTAAAAATAAGATATTGGATTTTGTTATCTTAACGTACAGGCGGGAAGGCTTTGCTTTATTTATGCTAAAATATACAAAGAATCATAAATTAATTATACATTTTTGTATAATATTATCTTAAGGTATTTATAAATTTTTGTTGAAAAAACATAATATCAATAATTCAAATATTTTAATATACTTTTTCTCTCTTTGAATTTACCATTTTAGGTAAACCTAAAAAAAATATTAAAACATCCTGCATTTTCTCCGGTATACAGTGTATTTCCCTGTTAACTCTTCTTTCACCTAGTTCAGATATTGATCAACAAATTTGAATCATATAGTAATAGGAAAAAATTTGTGTCAATAGACTTCTGCCTACGTAAAAACCTTCAAAATGATAATAGTAATTATGTAATATCTTATGTCTCATTTTTCTTTTTTGGGGAAAATTTTTTATTTAAAAAATAAGATGTAAAAAAACAGTTTTTTCGAGTTCTAGAAGAAGCTATTGTTTCTCAAAAAAAACTTCCAAATAAATGTTGAGCGCATTGAAAAGAGTCGCTTGTTGCATACAACAAGTGTGCAAAATTTCAAGTAAAAATATTCAATAGTTTTTTGCATAATGAATTTGTTTATAACTTTTTATGTTTTTTTTATTGTTTATTCTAAACGATCTAGAGGTCATACCAAGGGCGGATCCAGCCTATCTCTTTGGAGGGGGGGGGAGGCGGTGATATCACAAAAGTACAATATGGTAAGCAAAAGCAAATTGTCGACGGGGGGGGGGGGGGGATATCAGAAACGTTCCCATTTCTAGGGTCAAAGGCAGGGTCGGGTCTACTTTTCCGAATTTGAAGTTCTTGGAGAGGGGGAGGGGAAATCAAAAGAAAAAACAAGTTTCTGACAAGGAGGGGAGGATGCGAGCAACATACACAATCCTAGTATAAGAGGCAGAATCGAGTCTATTTTCCTGAAGCTCTTGGGGGGGCTATAGCAAGAAAAACAAGTTATCAACGAGAGGAGGAGTGCAGCAGCATGCACATTCCTAATATAAAAGGCAGAATCGGTTCTATTTTCCTGAACTCAAAGCTCTTGGGAAGAGGAGGGGCGATCGCAAGCATACACCTTCCTATACTCTATTCAAGAACTAGACAGAGTAATAAAACTGTTACCGAAAACTCCAACGTACCTGCTCCAATGTTACAGGTAACTGACGACTGCCGTAAATCTAATTATATTTAAATATTATAAGCTTTTATAAAATTACTACAACAATAAAATTTCTAATAGTTCAGTTAATTTCTGTCAGTGCAAAGTACACCTTACTGTGTGTCCTTAGTGATTTACCTTGTTTGTGCTTATTTTTATCTATTATTTGAGATTAGTAAGATACCTAAAAGATATGGCTTCCACTTTTATATTTATTCCAAAATCATTAAACCTGGGCATTTTTTCCTCAACGAAAAACTTATTACGATGAATATTTATGATGCCTTAAGATATCAATATCTAGATAATAATGTTAAAAGCTCTGTTGAGATGTGTTCCAACATGACAGGAGTTGGAAAATCTACTATGTCCCGAATACTGAAGGAGAAAAAAAGACTGGAATTGTTAGTACTCCCAAGCCACATTCGATCACAGGCAGACGAAAAACCACGTTGGAAGAAGAGATGTAAACTGCAATAAAAGGAGTTGTACATACATTTTATTATGAGAAGCAGATCCCTACCGTCGACAAGATTCTAACTAAAATCAATGAAGATCGGGATATACTTGAAATTAAGAGAACTGAGTTCTGGAAATTGCTCAGAGAACTTAATTTTTGCTGGGAAAAACCAGAAAGGAAATATGTTCTTATAGATCGTCCGGAAAATTTCCGTTGGAGAAGGAAATATTTCTCTCAAGTAAATGGTAGAGTTGCTAGAAAAACACAACTTACAAAATTAGTAATTTAACTGAATTTTTGAAAGATTTTTTTGAATAAAGTAACTGCAGAAAATGAACTGAAACGTCAAATGTTCTAAAAATGTTTTTAATTAACAATAAAATGACCGATAGCCCCAAAAAAAATTTAATATTATATGGACGAATTTATTTGTTTATATATGTTTAACTTCTTGTATTTTTGAAAATGGGTATTTTGAAAGTATTTAAATTATAACTTAGAATTTTTTGAGAGAAAGGCTGCGTTTTACTCTGAATGTGCCTAAAACGGTTTCTATGCCAAAATTCAAAATAATAAAAATACAGTTGTGATTAATGTTAAATATGTCAAAATTATCAATATTTTCTAATGTATGTGAATTATTAAGAAATCATAAGAAGTAAAATAATATTATAAAAACTTTTTATTTTAAGTTTATTACCGAAATAGTATTCTATGCCATAAATACTTAGTGATAATAAACCTTCTATGACACGACTCCTATGACAAGGATGAAAATCCTTTTTAACACTTCACACATCCAAATATCTATTATTATCTAACCCAAATAGTCCATTATCATAGACCGGTATTTTTTAATATGAAATTTCCAACCCATTCGTATGATAAATATATGTGCCCAACAAATTTTGCCAAAGACACCATACTAAAGAACACAAGTAGCTTGCGAAGAAAAAAAAGGGTAAAAAATGATTTATTACTCTCTCTAGTTCTTGAATAAACTATAGTATAAGAGGCAAAATCGGGTCTATTTTCTTGAACTCAAAGCTCTTGGGGGAGCGATTGCCCCCACCGCCCCCCCCCTTGGATCCGCGCCTGGGTAATACAGCAGTCTGCAGGTGCGCAAATAAAAGTTCGAGACTTATACTAACAATAACAAAAAAAAACAAATTAATTGTTGTTTTTAAATTGTTGAAACAGATAAACAAAGTTGGGGTTGGTGTTTTCGTTTTAAAAAAATAACTTTTTGACAATTGTTGATATCGAAATGCCGATAAGTAGACGTAATAGGTGAGATTTTTACATTTTGAAAAAAATTCTCTGCGATCACTAGAAACCGAGAGGGAGCTTTTTTTTTAAAAAAAAATCGTTGCTGCGTTGTTTCTTATTAAGGGATTATTTAAGTAGGAACTCACAGGAAAATGGTTAAACTATTGTATGCAACAGTTTTCAACTCAATTATTTTAAAATTGTTGATGATGCAATAGTTTAAAGTTGCACCTACTCCGAAAATCAGAAATTGAGCAGTGGAGGGGGGAGGCGTTCTTTCAGCCTGCGGTGCGCAGAGAAAAACGTGCCTAAAACGCTTCAAATTCGTTTCGTCAGAAAAATTTGGATTATCTCGGCGAATGTTGGTCGTATATTTTTTTTTTAATTTGTGATTTCTTGATAAGATATGAAATATCATTATTATCGTTATCATAATTATTTTCTCCCCTATTACTTTCATCCTCATTGAGAGTAATTTTACAATAATTGTCGATGGCCCCGATTGAATAATCGCTTACAATATAGTTGTAAAATATAGTTTATTCTGCATCTCGAAAAATAATAATGTTATCAACAAATGTTGCTATTTCATGCTATATCTCGATAAATATTAATGGTACATTATAGATCAATCTGATTTTCAATATTCCTAATTAATAGTACACTCTTGACCACTGTAACAATTTAGTCGCAATTTGAAAAGCACGGTAAAATTATAATTATGCATAAAATGCATAAAAGTGCTACAATTTATTCATTGTTACGTTTAATAATAATTTGATTACAAAAACATATCATCCATTGTTCATATCTCGTCGAGAAACTAAAAATTAAAAAAAAAATTAAGATTCTACAACCAATATTCGCAATGATAATCCAAATTTTTCTGGCAAAACGAATTTGAAGCACGTTTATTTCCTCGCGATGCAGGTTGAAAGAACGCCCCCCCCCCTCCCTCCACTGCTCACTTTTTGACTCTCAGAGTAGGTGCAACTTTAAACTATTGCAACATCAATAATTTTGAAATAATTGAGTTGAAAACTGCTGCGTACAATAGTTTAACTATTTCCCTATGAGTTCGTATTTAAATAATCCCTTAATGTTAATAAACAACGCCGCAGCGATTTAAAAAAAAAACTCTATGTCAGCTTCTAATGGTACAGAATTTTTTTTCTTTTTCAAAATGTGCACTAAAATCTCAGCTATCACGTCCTCTTATCGGCATTTTGACATCAACAATTATCGAAGCGTTATTATTTTTGTTTATAACGAAAGAACGAACCCCAACTTTGTTTATCTGTTTCAACAATTTAAAATAAACAATTAATTTTTTTTTGTTATTGTTAGCATGTCTCGAACTTTCATTTGCGCACCCACAGCCCACTGAGATTAAACAATAAAAAAAATATAAAAAATTATAAACAAATTCAGTGGGCAAAAAACTATTCGGTT
Source organism: Diaprepes abbreviatus (assembly GCA_034092305.1). Classification (NCBI taxonomy): domain Eukaryota; kingdom Metazoa; phylum Arthropoda; class Insecta; order Coleoptera; family Curculionidae; genus Diaprepes; species Diaprepes abbreviatus. The sequence continues at coordinate 1,307,374 of JASJET010000129.1, forward strand.
TCTTTCGGTATAAAGTTAATGCAATATATTTTTCTATTGTTTATTAACAATTGAAGCAACAGCCATTTTACCACGTCTTTTTTGCAATAACTAACGATAAAATTTTTCGATTCGGATAACCTCATTTTGTAGGTATTCAATCCACACAACTTCGATTTGAATCTTTTTTACTGAAAAATAATAGCTTTTCCTAGAACTCAAAAAAAGATGTTTTTTCATATCTTAATCATTAAATACAAAATTTTCCCCAAAAAAGAAAATGAGACATAAGATATTACACAATTACTATTATCATTTTGAAGGTTTCTATTTAGTCAAAAGTCTACTAATACTAAATTTCAAAATCACCTCATGTTGAGACCAACACCACCAGCCTATAAAGAGAGTTAGCTAAAATAAATTTTTTCATATTTTATTTATTTAGATTTTTATAACTCTTATTTAATAACTAATAGCTTAGATAAAACCTACTTACAGTTTTCCATTACTTTTTACTACTTCTACTTAGCGGTACAAAAATTGTATATTTTGCTTACCTGCAAACAAAAAAAAAATTATTACATCAGAAAGTAGAACTAAACTCTTGCAAATCACACTAGTCTTACAAAAATATAGCTCTGAATTCATTAATATAGTCTAACCATAAAACCATCTTAAATTGATAGCAGAGGACTTAATCTGACAAAAGCAACAATAAGTCAAGAAAGTTTTATACCCTAAAAATACACACATAAAAAAATCATTTTCTTTAATACTAAGCGGGCAAAAATTGAGAACTTTATTTATTTTCGGTATATATTACATATTTCAAGGCATTATCCCTATATAAGCGTTGATTTGTTGATATATATAATATAAATTATTGATATCATTAGCAACACAAAACTCGCTAACTGGAAGATTTATTTTTCATGGCAACTAGATCGGGTCTTAGGCCTTAAACTTTCTTAGTGAATCTAGATAACATTGTTCTTGAAGTTGAGGTTAAATTGGGTGTCATCCTTTCAATTAAGGGTGGTAACTCCGCAACAGAATGCTTAGATATCACTACACCTATCAGTTACCTAGATATGGCATTCCACACCTTTCAATGAGAGAAAATCATCTTCTCTAATTTTTTCGTGCTTAAAAACAAAAATCTGATTGAAAATGTAGGCAAGGTAGTTGTTTACTTCAAATTTGATTAACAATGAATATAATAGATATAATAATATAACATTTTTCATTTAACTAATATCCATTTCACGAAAAGAGGGAAGAGAGGGAGGAGTACAATCGATTTCATAACCCTCTCGCGTGCTTGAGTTTGCTATAAACTAATATATTTTATATAAAAAAATCTACTAGTTTTATAATTTTTTTTTTGTTTCTCCACCATTAAAAAATTATTCAGTGCTGGCAATTTTTTCTTTTTTATAGGGAATTCAATAGTTAATTTTTATGTTGAAAATTATGGTTCTTGAGTTTAGACCGTGCCAAATCTAAATTGTTACCGACGTTTCGCCTGCGATTGCACGAGGTATCTTCAGGGCTGTTAACTCCACGAGATTAGAACACTGAATAATCATCAAGGAGCAACAGCCCAGTATTTATACCCGACTAATGCGTAACGAAACGTGATCCAGAGTTACAATCGATATCCACTTGTGATGTAGCCTTTTACTTGTATCTCTATTAATAATATTCAGATATTTCCTGATTTCGATTAATTCTCTAATTTTAGGTTTAAAAAAACCGCTAAAATCAGAAACAGAAAAACTGACTTATGTTCTGAGAGGCAACGGATATTGCACTGAAGATATTAGACGTTCCATTAATAAATATAATATTCCATTTCCTTAATAAAATGTCATAAATGTACCACCTATGGACAGTGTTGTCTTGCTTTACATACACGGAACCACCGACAAGATTGTCAGATTGCTCCGAAAATGTAAGAAAGTTGGACAATGTTTGAAGTCACCACAAAACGCAATACCACGACAAACAGAAGGCGTTCCTAAGATACCTTGCTCTCATAGTAACGTGTATGTGGAGGAGACAGGCCAGTTTATATCCACTAGGATAAAAGATCATGAAAGATGTATTAAAAAGACCCAAATTGTACAATCTGCTGTAGCTGAACACCAGCATTACTCAGGTCACACCTTTAATGTAAAAGAAACTAAGGTGCTAGCATCTGGATCTCATTTCTTTAAACGTAAAATTAAAGAATCAGTCGAAATTAGTAAATATCCAAATAATATTAATAGAAATACGGGCTATATCACATGTAGAAGTCGATTGCAACTCTGGATCATGATTTGCTGAGCACCAGTGGTATATAAATGCCGAATTGTTGCTCCTCGATGGCCATTCAGTGTTCTGGTATCGTGGAATTAAGATCCCTGAAGAAGCTCGCGCAATTGTAGGCTAATACTTCCAATTTGATACGGTCTAAACCCAAATCCATGAAAGCTTTCGTTATTTATTAGTTAATTTTTAACTTTGCATGAATTTAAATTTGGATGTACGTAGTTAAATTATTAGTTCAAGGATATACGATGGCCTTAAAATGACCTGCAAGGACGACCTACATGTCATGGCAATATCAATATCGGATGCCCCCGTCCAATCCAAGCAACTTTTATTGGAATAATTTCTTCTGCAAATGGAAATAATCGCCTATAAAAATTAAAAAGAAACGCCCTATATATTGCTACTAAAATAAATAGAAATAGTTACTTAATTAATTTAATATTACTCTAAAAGAAGTAATAAAGAACACATTCTTATAATATAATAGTAATTGTCGCTGAAATTAATTCACTATAGCAACAGTCAAGGCCACAGAAATCCAACAAAAGCAAATTATTAACATCGTTTGAATATATAACTTATTTTAGTAATATTTATCTACAAAATAGTATTTCGTATAGCAAGAGAGAGAAATGATATACTAAAAAAATTTTATATAATTACTTACAATTAGTCCCATAACAATGTATTGCTGATTATTCGGATATCATACTAAGTTTTCTTCGACAACCAGAAATTATTACCATTTGGTAAAGAAAATCGATAACCTTTTGAACATACATATCCCTTTATTTTATTTATTAATCATATATTGTGTGAAATAAGCATTGGCGCACATGCTTTTCTGCCCGAAAGGTGGATTTTAATTCGGTTTTAATAACTTTGTAGAATATGCTTCTTGAAGCTAGAGAAGGCCTTTAGCAAAGTACAACATGAAAAGCTGATCAACTGTAGCAAATGATGGGTATGAGGATGGACGATACGATACGATATCTAATAGTATTAATACTTCTACGTTTGTTTTTCTCTCCGTCCAAGATATTCGCAACATCCTTCTGTAATACCACATTTCAAACGCTTGCAGTTTATTTATGTGTTCTTGTTTTAGTGTCCGGCCTTCCAACACATACTGCAGCACTGAAAATACATAGCATCTTAAACTTCTCTTCTTAGTTCTAGAGTGATGTCTCTGCTGCACAAAATGGTTTTTTAGTTTTACAAACGCACTTCTTACCATTTCTATTCTCGTTCTTATTTCTGTTGTTCGTTCATTATTTGCTGTTATCCATGTGCCCAAGTATTTGTATTTTTGCACTTTTTCTAAATTCACACCTCGCAACTTTATGCTTGTTTGCATATTTTGTTTTTTTTAGTTATTACCATATATTTAGTCTTTTTGTGTTCATTTTTAATCCGTGTTGCTCGCAAACGTTATTTGTTTTGTTCACTAGTTCTTGGAGTTCTTCAGCGGAGCTAGCTATGATAGCAGTGTCGTCTGCAAATCTTATGTTGTTTACAGCTCTTCCGTTTATTATTATTCCCTTACTTTTCGTTAACAGTGCGTCTTCGAAAATCGATTCACTGTACACATTGAATAGTAGGGGTGACAAAATGCATCCTTGTATCATTGTCACACACTTTTATTTATTTATTCAATGATTTTTTTTTAATTTATCTAGTTTATATTTTTATATTTTCTTTTTTTTTCTCTTTATGTACCTGTTAGAATGGAATTTGTAGAATAATTTTAAGATGCCTTAATAAAAAATTTTATTTATTTTCTTATTTATTTATTTATTCATTAATTTTATTTTTTTTTATTATTTATCTCGTTTAAATTTTTGTGTTTCACTTTATGTACCTGTAGCAATAATTTGTATTTTATTTTATGGTTGTCCGTTATATTGTTTATTTATTCATAGATGTTTATTTAGGTCGTTCATATTTTTTTTATATTTACTTACTGTTAAATTCTTTTACATTTGTACTTTGTTAAAAATGAATAAATGGGAAAGTTATTACAAAATGTTAAGTACAAAATATCTATTTTGTAAAATAGATATTTGTTCTTATATGATAACCAAAGGTTTTATTTTTATAATATACCGCGTACTCATAGATATTATGCTACTGTTTTAGTATGACTTAAAATATTATATTATATTTTAAACAAGTATTGTATTTCGCAATATTTCTTTTTGTGTTTTGTATTTGATTAAAGAGCTTTATTGCAAAAATAGCCATATAAATTCATATTTGATTTATAGAATTTTTATGTAAGTAATAAGAATAGGTGCATTGTCAAGGTATCGATTTATTTTAAACGATATTTTCCTATATCGATACTATATCTTACGACACATATCGATGTCAGATATCAAAACTTTTAAGAATGCCGCACACTCCTAGACGGGCATCAATGACAAAGACCTACACTTTATTGCAAATCCATATTGACGACAAACTGCCCAACTGAAAAGGAGAAATCGAACAACTGATGACATTACCTTTAAGAGTAGGATAAGACAGCGTGCATCCATCATCATTACTGTACAACTTGACTCCGAAAAAATAAGACCAAGAAAATTTTCTATTTCAGCCACGTAATGAAACACCTAGAAAAGTATAACATTCTACATTTGATATTGCAGAGCAAGATAATGGGTAAACGAGAATCCTGAAGGAGACATATTTTCTAGCTAAAGAATTAAAAGCCAAAGACGCGTCTAAAACTGACCATGGCAGTGGTGCCACACACCATGGTATTCCAGGCAGGAATACATGTTAGTGATATCTTTGAGAGATTCCGACCAGATGATACAGGAGCAGGAGCACTGAAAGCTCTGGCAGAATACAACAAGGTTACTCTTGCATAAGAAATGAAAAAGCAATCCAACTTGCAAAATAAGTGTCTGCTACCACACTGGACAGAAAACAGCATTACCAAGGTTGCTATTCGTAGATGGTTATCCTGGTGAATTAACCGTCAACAATCAAACCCACTGAAACCACATTGCGAACTGCACTTGCAGCAACGCAATTATTTAGAGCTGCTATCATTAAGGGAAAAATTACTAATATGAACACCAACATTCGTTAAATGAATTCAGCATTACAAGAATCAGAATATTTCATATATAAAACCTTAATCTATATTAAGTTTTTAGTCATATCCCATCAATAAAACATTAAATAACATTTGTTTTACTCCTTTTTTGGTCTTTTTATTCATTTTACTTATTCATTTTATTTATTCTCCTTAATTATCGCATTTTAGACTAAAAATACATGGATTTAAATGTCGATTAGAGCTTCAAAATTAGAAAAGTCAGGTTATCAAAATAACTTAATGAAAAGCTAATAAAAAGTGAAGGGCGCCTACGCGAAAATGTTCGCCGGAAAACCTATTTGAAGCCAACTAAAATTGCTGAAAGGTTATTTCAGATTTATAAATAACAAATTCCTGAATTACTGGAAACTCTCATTTTAAATTCGTTTTACCTGAAAATGTGACGGTCAACCGATTTTGAAAAGAAGAAGGTTCTAAATTCGACCGCTATGTATTTTTTTTGTATGTACATCGATTACTCCGGAATGGCGGCATCGATTCGAATGAAATTTTTTCTTTATATTCAGTAAGTTTCTACGATGGTCCAGTACCATTTTGGCTGAAATTAATTCAGTACGATCCAACAAAAAAATTAATTTTTTCCGTTTTTCTTCAAAATTGGTATAAGAGAGTTTTCGAGATCGCACATAACGAATCTAAAATTATTTTTGAAAAAATTAATATGGCGAATTAAAAAATTTACATCTCTCGATTTTTTCAAAATTCGTAGTAGGGGTATTTGGAGGTGTAAATTACGAATTTAAAATTATTTTTGAAAAATTCGATATAGCGGATCCTATATGGTGTCCCAAACATTTTACATCTCTCTATTTGGCCTAAAACTGGTATAGAGGGGTTTTTGAAGATATAAATTATTTAAAATTATTTTTAAAAAGTTCAATATGGCGTACGAATTTAGCTGCTAATCCGTCCATGATTTTTTTGGTAACGTAAAAGGTTGTTTATGGCCTGGATTCGTAAGTTTAAATTCTGCTCAATAGCTACAGCCCAAAAGGTTAATCACTGTATTAATCTGGTATCCTTTTGGACCTCATATCTCCATGATGGCACACCTTATGAAAAAAAAATAAATGAAATACTAGGCTTATTTTAATGCCTTCTGTATTCCGCCAGAGTCTCTAATATACTTATCAAACGCTCTGTATAGAAATCTATTTCCGTAAAGTAAAAATCTAAAACGTGTTCTGAAGTTGCAATACCTCCGCCTTTTGTTAGGAAAATGAAAAAACCTTATCTAAAAACATCTCTACGGGAAAAATGAAAAATTCTACTCAATGTCAATTTTTCTCTGTTGCCTCACATGAATATTTGTGTACTTTATACTAAAATAACACTTTAAATAAAGAAATAGAAAATATAAATAAATATGTATTTATTTATTATATTTGCAGTTGGCAGTATAAAATACAATTATATAGAAAAAACTTAGTCCTCAACCAACTGAAAAAATCTTATTCTATAAGAACAAACGTCTCTGTTCTAACACAGAGATCAAGTACTGTCTCAGATTGCAAGAATGCCAGGAAAGGGTGAAAGCCTTTCCTATGGTGGTACACCCGTTTCGAACTTGTTAGTTCTCGTCAGTACAGAATAAGCCAGCACACCTCGGCATCGGAGAAATAAGTCCTTTAAGCATTCTACCAATCGGAATATATAACTCGTAGGGATCTGTATATATATATGCAAGTATATTGTATCCACAATTAGTAAATATATATATATATATATATATATATATATATATATATATATATATATATATATATATATATATGTTTATGCGGCTTTAACGGATTCCTCCGTATGAGATGCAATAGCAGTGGATATATCCACATTATGCAGTTGTAGTGCTGAAATCATTTACTTCATATATATATATATATATATATATATATATATATATATATATATATATATATATATATATATATATATATCTTTTTCCAGGTGTAATAAATTTTTGTTTATGAAAAAGTCTAACACAAATGATCATAAATAATAAATTCATGTACTACCAGATGGTAGGATAGACATTAGTTAATAGTATATAAGAATTTACACTAGAATCATCTTTTAAAAGGACATAAAATGCCAATAATTCTGTAATAACATGATAAAATGTAAAAAATTAGTGTGAAAGGTTGGACATTAATGCATATAAATTTAGAATTAGAAATATATTTGACTCAGAAAGACATGAATCTTATAAACTAAAAACATAAGTGATATTTTGAATAAGGTGTGAAGTGTTATTTTCCAGAAATAGTGACTGAAAAAGCATTTTTAAAAACAATATAGTGAAATCCATGAAAATGAGAATCTGAGTCACCCATTTAATAAACAGTGCGGATAAAGATGATATTAGTGAAAATAAGCGTCAAATAATAACTATTTAGTGAAATATAGACACTAATCATCAATAGTTATTAATAACATATTAGTTTCTACGCATTACAACAACAGTATTTGTTAAAACTTTGTAAAAAACATTGTAAAAGTTCAATAATAGTATAAAAAAATATAGATAGTAATTTTTTTTTAATAAGAAACTAGAATAAAAGAGTACCTAGTTATAGGTAAAACTTTGTTAAATAGGATTATAATAGTAATAAAACCAGAATTATGAATTTCATTAAGGTATAATTAAAATTTAAGTGCATATATAAAATTTTCTTAGATGTAATCTAATTTTATGTGGTAAATAATAACCAAAAGTTAAGTTTAGGTATGTAAAAATGTCAGGAAAAGTCCAAAATTTACCTAAATCATAATTTGTTGTCATTAAATAGAATATTTATTTCATAATAACAATAAAATAGCAAAATTTTATCATATATTGACAATTGGGAATCCATTTTAATTTTGTGTTCCAAAGCTTAAAATTTCATCTAGTTGCCAGTTCACGTCAGATGGCCGACCAATCAGAAAAAAATTAAAACAAAAATTTATATCACGTGACCACTCACTATAAAAGCTAAAATTCATTTTTTAAGCGGAGTACAAGTCCATCATTTGTACGGGTAACATCATCAGTCTGGCTCATAAAAAATTAACATAACCTCAATATTTTCAGTTGATATCTTGAAAGGTAAAAGAAGGAGTGATTATTGATCAGTTACAGTGTAAAATTCGCTAGTTTTTTTTTAACGAGACCATAACCTAAAAGTTTTTCAATTGTTATTTCATAAATAAATTAAAAGGATGACAGTACAGAATAATCTGTGTTAAAGAAAACATGGCGGGTCTCATTCATTAAATTTTTTCAAAGAAAAAGTAAAAGGAAGAAATTTAGAGCTTGAAAATTAAAAAAATATCTGAAAAGGAGAAAAGATTTGTAAATTTTTCTTTATTAAAAAAGGAACGAAGAAATATAAAACGTGGATATAAAAAAAATTCCTGGAGATTTAAAAGGTATTTATCTATTGTGTAAAATATAGAAATTTTTGACTTGCCTGATAATAATTTGATAAAATAGATTTATACTAACATTATTGCAAATAGTTATAGTTAATAATAAAAATAAATTGTTTAATTTGCACTGCATCAAGATCATTTTCAATAATAATAACAGCATACACTAGAATATTTTTACATTTTTTAAAATAAAATCATACTTTTCAAGACGCTACGCATTGGTAACCGTTTAGATATTTATGCTATATTGCCAGATTTAACAATTCAAAATTCCATAAAAGAATACAGTGCATATTGAATAATTTTTATAATTTAGTAAGGTGTTTTATAAATTTTACATAAAAAACTGCACCCACTGACATTATTGTATTTTTCTAAATAAAGTTTGTATTTGTGTTTTTGAGTCATTGGTTTGACCTTTTCTGACAATTACTATATTTTCATCTGAACTCACCTGAGAGAGAGAAATTTGATATATATATATATATATATATATATATATATATATATACATATATATATATATATATATATATATATATATATATATATATATATATATATATATATATACAGGGTGTCCAAGATAAGGATCCTAAGAATGAGGATCTCGGAAACAGTTGGAGATACGAGGTCGGTTAAATTAGAGAAAAGTTGCGCAATTTAGTGCTAAATTAAACGCAGTTAAAAAAAATTAAAAATTTCAAGCACTTCCGGAGATTTCCGGAAAAAAAACGAAATTTGGCAAAATCGTTTTTAATTTTTGCAGGCTTTATTTAAAGAGATATCAGAAAATAAAAGGTAGATTCTCATTGCCACTTTTTATTTTTTATAATATGGTCTAAACAAAATTTAAATCCGACGTTTCGTTTCTGAGATACCATCATGAACTTTCATTTTTTATATGGAACAAAAAAAAGTATCCCATGTATTTGATAGCATTTTTTATTACAAATTCAACGATGTATCACCCTTGCATATCGAATACGTAGTTCAAGTACTTTCCATAAGAGCTCCATGAGAGCGAGAGAGAAAGGTATATCAGTTTTATAAAAGCCAATGAACTACACACTTGATATGCAAGTGTGATACACCGTTGAATTTGTAATAAAAAATGCTATCAAATACATGGGATACTTTTTTTTGTTCCATATAAAAAATGAAAGTTCATGATGGTATCTCAGAAACGAAACGTCGGATTTAAATTTTGTTTAGACCAAATTATAAAAAATAAAAAGTGGCAAGAAGAATCTACCTTTTATTTTTTGATATCTCTTTAAATAAAGCCTACAAAAATTAAAAACGATTTTGCCAAAATTCGTTTTTTTCCGGAAATCTCCGGAAGTATTTTGAATTTTTAAAATTTTTAAATTGCGTTTAATTTAGTACTAAATTGCGCAACTTTTCTCTAATTTAACCGACCTCGTATCTCCAACTGTTTCCGAGATCCCCATGGTTAGGATCCTTATCTTGGACACCCTGTATATATATATATATATATATATATATATATATATATATATATATATATAAAATATATATGTACTCTCAATAATTTTTATTTCTCCAATAATAAATAAACAAACAATTTGATTATAAAAAAGATAAACAATTAAAATAATAATTTGCAGCACGTTGCGCAAGCGGAATATATCAACGCAATATATATATATATATATATATATATATATATATATATATATATATATATATATATATTTATATATATATATATATATATATATATATATATTTATATATATATATATATATATATATATATATATATATATATATATATATATGTATATATATATATATATATATATATATATATATATATATATATATTTATTGCATTTATTGGATGTGAAATCATGCAGAGAACAGTATTTTTTAAACTCCTTAAAGCTTATATTAAATAGGTGAACATCATAATTTCGCAGGAACTTATTATATCAGATTAAATGTGGAAAATAGCAGTGAAGTGCTATTTTTAACATGTAAGTAATCACTAGTATTTTTTATTCTTAAATTAACCCTAAGTACATTTAATTGTGCATAATTGACTACTAAACAGTTGTTAAATTTCAGGTTATTAAGTAAATACTGAATGAAAAGTAGAATGGTTTTCTCTATTCTGTGTCATTTGATAAAATTCAAAACTTTGAAGTAGAGAAACATACGAAGCTACGTTTGTTTGAAGGTCGTATACAACGATATTTCTTACGAAGTTGCAGATATATGTTAGACTTCCATTGTCTTTATTCTTTGTTGAATATCATGTTTCAACTAGTAGTAATCTCTAGGCATTTTCAAGTGAAACTAAACAAATTCTTAAGCTACATGTTGAAAATTGTAGCTAGCATTTACATAAAAATTAAAAACACTTTTAATATTGCCCCGACTCTCTAAATAAGTCTGGAAAACTCAATTACAACGAAAAATTTGAAATTTCATCATTAAACTTCACTTAAAATTCTCGTTGCAAACTGCATCCATCTGACTGAGAATATCACCTGATTTTGAGGTAAATGATATAAAAAGACAACCCGACCTAAGAAAGTCAGGACATCAGAGCTTGACTTGTTTAAGGTTGCGTATCCTCAGAAGCCACCGAGATTGTTCCTGTTTTGGGCAATAGGTGGTGCTTTATCTTGGTTGTTTCGGCGATTATAAATTTCTTTTGCTATAAAACTATATGCGATGTTTACGAATCAGTTGCCGTCGGGTAAAACAGACGAGAATTTATGACGAGTTATCATCGACGGTGTTCTAGGGAAAACTAATTTGCGGGAAACGGAAAATTTAAATTATTCAACTTAGCGGCTTTTATACACCGAATCGTCTTTATTCGGAATAAAACACACGCGCAGAAACTGCTTTATTCTAATAAAAGGTAAATTCTGGATTTTTCAAAAAACTAGCAGAGTTTAATGATCCTATCGTGTCCAAATTTGAACGATTCCTAGTAGGTAAATACCTTACTAAATTCAATCATATTGATAATAGATGCAGTGACGTAAATATACGATGACCAAGAATCCTTTTCTTCTTCCCTATTAACGATTCATTATATTTTTTCTAGGCTCGATAAAACGAACACGGGTTCTAGCAAGTTTAGAAGAAATATAAATCCGCATGCAAAAATCTAATCATAATTATGCAAGATAACACAGTTCTACCAAATTTTGAATTACATAAGACCTTACTGAACATGACATGGCAGAATGAAAAATAATCCCGAAATGGACATGCGATTGATAGTCGGAATACAGATTAAAATCTTGATTAGAATTAGGAAATGTTAATAGTAGAATAAGGAGTTAAAACTGCGAATAACTTATAAATATTAGTTAATAAGAGATGAGAGTTTCATATTATTCGATAAGTAATAGCGTTAACTAGTACACATCTAGTACAGTTAAATAAATTATTAGTTAATTATTAAGAATAATCTAACCTTAATAAATGAATGAAACCCTAATAAAAAAAAAACGAATGCATGTGTTGGATTCTGGTCATATATTATAAAAATTTCTTCATAAGTTAGAGCATAGCTCACTTCCCATACGAATCATAAAATAAGACACTTCAAAACTTAAAGTTTATTCCAAAATTCAGAGACGAGAAGACAGGTGAGGCGGATATAAATTCCAACATAGTCGCGAAGTTTGAAGGGACTACAATGCCCCTAGATTTGTGTTAAAAACTGAAATTATTATAAATATAAATTTTGAAAAACCTTGGTGGGAAAGAACCATATTGTGTTGCCTATGAAATAAATTATTTAATTAAAAAACGAAGAAAAATAGATTTAATTTTGGACGCGATGCGCACAAATGAAATCGATATCGTGATTGAAAATTGTAAATTCATGACCAGCTTTGACGTTTCGCCAAAATGTAATTCGCACGTTGTCACATGCAGTTAATACAACATATATAACTATTTATACTAAAAGTAAATACAGTGGAGCGTGATGGAGATTATTACAATCATGCGTCCTATACTACGTTCTCTTTTATCCTGCATTTACTTTTAGTTTACAATTACTAGGAAGTGATGTCCATACTTCTCTTATATCTAAAAAACGGTTTACTAAAACAATTCGGATTGTGATGTATAACGTGATGTATTTCGTTTTCTTTCAGTTTTTTTTTCTCCCTTACACCGAGAACAATACTGGAGAAAACGAAAATTCCGCCGATAAACATCAGATATAAGAGAAATGTGGAAACCACTTCTTAGTAATTGTAAACTAAAACTAAATCAGCATAAGTGGCAACGTAGCGTAGCACGCACACGTTGGAACTGTTCCAAGTAGCACTGTTTTTGCGTAACCTTAAACAAGGGTTCGCTAAGGCCCAATTTATTGATATGTAAGAAGAGGACTCTTTGGTACTACGCCAGTTGTTGATAGAATTATGGGGATTGTCCGGACGCTACTCATACCCATTGTCTACATATTTGTATCTCCAAGTCTCGGTATTTGCTGGTCCCTTAGATTGTTGTTGTTTTGGATGGCGACTTCAATTAGTGTTGTTCGCTTGGATATTTTGTGTACTAAATTAAGGCCTGGTCTGTTATGTGCAACTGTATGATCCGTAAACTGAGTTCGATTCCAGTACCGCTTGAACTCGTTGTTCTCCAGCCTAGTATTCGATCTGTATTCATAGTATGTCACTTGCAGCAGTTTGAATTTCTAACTCTTGATGATCTCCGATGCAGCAAATGCTTGGCAATCTCCTGTTTTGTGCTGGATTGTCTCTAAAGTTCGACATTAAAATCAGCATTGGTCTTTCTGAATCTAGGTTTTTCTAATAAAAAAGGATAGCTAATAGAAATTATTCAGTCAGGCTTTTGTAACCAGACTTGAAGCTTCTATTGATCTGGTTAATGATGAGAAGTCAGTTCATGATTCCTCACCCGCGGCGATGTTGAATCATCTGCCTGGCATATTGCCCGATGTAGCACAGAAGACTCTGTCAGCTTATGATAATACAGCGGAGATTTGTTAGTTGATCAAATTGCTTGACAATATTTACCAATCTTCTTACTCCGTAATATTTTGGTAGCATTGTCAGCACAGTAGCACTGCTAAAATAAGTTTCTGTGCCTTTATCAGGAGTGTTCTGACTTGCCTCTACAGACTTTCTATGTTTATCCTGCTTCATTTGACAAGTCCAAAAAAGTAACTGAGTGCAGAGCACGCGTAGGTGTTGAATATCTTAGTAACTACCTCACCTGTCTTATGAAATGGTTGATTAATTCACTTTTCACAGTTCGTTGGTCAATTCTTTGTACGTGTTTCATGCCCAAGTATTCTACTTCCATTGTCACAATGGTTTGACCCATCTGCATCTCAAATGCTCCCGGGTGATCGTTTCTCTAGTTGTATTTAAAATGCGACATTTATCGAGGCCGGAGAGCTCTTTCACAATTTTGATAATGTCTGGAGGCAGCCATCAATTTAAGATTATCCATTTACATAATTTAGTCTTACCACCTCTTCACGATTGGTCCTAATACTGAAGGCACATCTGGTGGAATTTAAACGGCGTGATAGTGGATCTATGGTAAGGCAGAATTATAATATAATGGACTTAATCAATCTCCTTGAAATATTCTCATTCGAATTTGTAATACCCTGTAAGAGAGTCTACCTACTTTTACCCCACTATATGAACCCTATTATGATTCCGATCCTCAAAATCAAACTACCCCAGCGTTGTATGTGTTTCATAAAAAATGTAAACGAACAAGACCGAAAGCAAAGAAAAATAAAAGCAGCTCAAGACAAATAAGCTTCTAATGGTCTTCCTTACCATTAATAATGTAAGCAACTTTATGGATGAACATCATATTTTTAGGAAAATGCTGAGGCTTTTTTGTTTGGGTCTCGCTAAATAGTTTTGCTACATGAATTAAATATTAACTGTTTTTTTCCAAGATAAATAAGAAAATGTTTTTTTTTGGGTGATAAGCGATATATAATAACGAATAAGGTTTTTTTAGCAGTCAGCGAGAAAGGATCAGACATTCGGGTCATCGATTTTGCTCAAATTGTTATACGACGATAGGAAACAATATATATATATATATATATATATATATATATATATATATATATATATATATATATATATATATATATATATTGTCGTATATGCACGTCCGTCGTTTTGTGAAAATTAATAGCGGAAATCGGATTTTCCGCGAGAACGCCACGAGGTACGTTTCGATCGAACGCGAACGAAGTATACGAACTGTGAATGACTTGTGTATCAGGATTTTTGTCATTTGTGGAATGCGTTTGTCTCTGCATTAAGTGGTCCCCACCTTGAAGTGAAGCTTGGATGTCATTTAAAAATTGTTCCATTGGAGAAATTGAAGTGTTGGGATATAATTCAGCATTTTGATTTATTTGGGTCATGTCAGATTCATTATGAGTATGGAATCTTGTTAGGTCTGGCGCGACCCCACGAGGGGCCGCGGAGGTCCCACCAAAATCACCCGGACAGCCTGAAATGCCACCCGCCACAGACCCGAAGGAACTGTGAGAGAAGGGATTGGACATTTTTTAATAAATTATTTTTCCTCTTAAATTAGAATGTTTTGTATAAAAAATATAAAAATCACGGAGGGCTGGACTTTAGTATACTTAATATATGGAAAAATTAAGTATATGGAATTTGGGTTGGATGAGAACTTGGCCAATATTTACTTTGTTTTTTATCGGGAATGTCTAAATCGGGTATGTCGCTATCAGGTTTCCTTTACGCAATTTTATTTCCGCAAATTATTATAGTCGTAAAAGTAGACGCGTGAATACTCTCTATATTAATTTCAAATAGTTTCCGCAAGAATTTAAAAAAAAAATCGACGTGGAAAGGTTTTTTTAGAAAAGCTTATTTTTTCCGACGGCGCTGGAATTTTAGTGTCACGGTTTTTATTTAACTGAAGCCAGAGTAAAAGCTTCAAAAGACTTACTCGTGCGCGTGTAAAAAAAAATTGAGATATCTGTGATCTTTAAAAGACAACCAGATTCTGCTAACGAATCGCGGCATCGGGTGCTATTTATACAATTTGAAAACAGTATTTAAATTTTTAAAATTTTTAAAAATATTTAATTTTACCGGTACACACCTTGACATTTTGTTACTCTATTACTAAATAGAGTTCAAACTTTATATCGTCTACTGAGGATACATGGAATGCGAATATGTTTTATTTTTTTTATATTTTTTATATGTTACAATGCACAAAATAACAAATAAGGTATACGTTTAGTTTTATGTTTAAGAGGATATTCAATTTTTGATTCTTATTTGACAGGATCGAATACTTAATATTTTTGTTTACATTAGGCTTGTGCTCAAATTTCCCATATCTGTTCTATCGTTAACAGTGTTTTTATCTTTTTTAATTTCAATCATTTCTTTCATCTGTAATTTTTGGTAATTCATATTTTTGTTTTTTATTATGGTACTGTTATAATCAAAAGTATGTTTTTCGTCCTATGTGTGTTTGTTTAACGCTGTTGAGGGTTTTTCGTATATTTATGGCCATTTAATCTGTTCTTCAGCAATTAGCTCGTCATGCCTATATATTTTTGGGACAATTTGTGCAATGGATCGAATATGTTACATTTGATTTATTCATGAGAGAAGTTTTACTTTTTAAATTTGTAAACAATGTATTTAATTTATTATGTGACTTTTGGCATACGATAATATCATGCTTTTTTAAAACGTATTTTATTTTTTCTGACAGCTCACTAGTGTAAAGTAATGCTACATATTTTTGCTGTTTATGTTCAATGTTTTTTGTTTTTACGTTATTATAAAACTTATATGTTCGTTTATTAATTATTTTGGTGATAGTTTTTTCATTGAAATTATTATTTATTAGTGTCTTTCTTACTTTTTGCAGTATTTTTGGTCGGAATTCTGGAGACGTTAGGGAGATAGCACGATCCGACAGACCGATTATAACACTATTTTTTTGAGTTTTTGAATGATTACAGAAACAGTTTAGATATCTTCCTGACCAAGTTGGTTTGATGTACCATTCAGTTAAAATTTTGTTTTTTCTGCATATAAGTTTCATACTTCGATCATACCCTAGATTTAAACAACAATAGATTTGTTTGAAGGCTGTTTATGGTCGGTGGGGGAGACGCTTTTTTGATGTTTGACAGACATAAACATATTTAGTTATCTTGTCTTTCAGTTTAATTGCTTGTCGTGACTTTTTCGGTGTTCTTAAGTGTTAGAAATTACTATAAATGCGAAGTTTACAATTAATATTAACAAAAAGAGGATTTAAAAACATATTTTTATCGGTAAATATTGTTAGATATTGTTTACATATTGAAAATAACAATAATAAAAATTTAGGCAACCATATATTCATACTTTGTTTTCAGAATTGACGTACCTAGGGGTATTTCAAAGGACGTACCGATGATACTCGTTTAAATAATGCAATTAGAAAAGGATAGCATAAAATCGGTATGTCTGTACCAAGAAATTAAATATCTACTGTTTATCAACACTTTTTCAAATATAAATAAAAATATTATTACTTTATTCGGCGTTCAAACAACCGGGCCCTAGTTCTGACGTTATGCTACTTCTACAGGGGTATGTTCGAAGGTTTCATATCTAGAAAATTTATTTTATTACTATTTTCTGTTCTGCGGTTTAAAGTTTACAATAAGCCACAAAAAAATCCAGGAAATAAATATCTTGGCAAGCGTAGAAAATAACCCTTCAACTTCATGTCGTCGGCTTGAAAATGAAGAAAAAGTGCCAAAATCTAGAGGTCAGGAAATATTAAAAAAATATAAATTAAACCGTTTAATTATAAACTCGTACAAAATTTTGCATTTTGGAGACGCATAACGTCATTTTCTGTAACTAGTATGCAAATTTTAAACAGAGGTAGATATTTATGCAAAAAATTATATAGTCTGAGGAAGTTTTTATTAGCAGCGCATGTAGATTAAGTAGACATAATAACAGATATTGATCACAAAAAATTATAACATTTTATTTCCTCGCGAATTGCAGGGGAATTTCGGGTTCATCATTATTGGATCTATAATTAAATATCACATATATAAAAGAAATCTCACCGCAGATCATTTACAAATACCTGAAAATATTATACCAGAAGTTTGTAAAAATGTTTCTTTGAATCAGTTAAATAGCATATTCTTGCAACAAGATGGAGCTCCTTCCCATAATTCCCGAATCATTCAGCCTTGTTTGGAAAATAACTTTCCAAGTCGGTAGATTGGTACACAAAGCCCCTTAAGATGGACCGCTAAATTACTGGATTGATCGGTAATGGATTTTTTCATATGGGGCTATCTAGAAAATAAAATTTATAGTACTCAACATCATACGATGCAGGATATAAGATATGCCAGAGAAAAGGATCCAGAAATTGAGCGATTCGAACACTTGTTTTACTCAATGCTGTACGCAATGTAAGAAAAGCATTCCAGTGCTGTAATCAACATGATGGTTTACAATTTGAACAATATCTGTAATTTTTGTTATTCTTAATGATTATTCATATAATTTATTAATAATTGAATGTTTCTTATAATATCAAAAAGTGTTGCCCATTGGTTATACATTTGGCAAGGTATTGTTTAAAATTGATCTACTTTCCACGGCTTTGAAGCATGTAAACTAAAAAGTATAATTTATTGGCTTAAACGAAAGAAAAAATATTAAGTGTAATATATCGTTAGAAAGCGCTTAGTAAGCGAAATGCAACAGTCTATGAATATACGAGGTGTTTCATTTAAAAAAAAACAAGTTTGATTTCTATTTAAAAAATAGTAATACTGAGAGAGAAACTAACGACGGCACTGAATTTTTTGTGTAAAACTTTATTTGATATTCTTTGGCTACAAAAACTTGCATACTTAGTGGATATTTTTTCAAAATTTAATGAATTAAAACTGTCACAGGTATCACCATTTTCAATGTGCAAGATAAAGTAGCAGCCATGCTAAAGAAGTTCAACTTTTCGATTCAAAGTCTATAGGTGAATGAGCACGAAAGTTTTGGCTTTCTCAGCACCATTTGTCCTATCCCTAATGAGTAGACACAGAAGGGGTTCGCAAGAAGAAAAAAGTTGTGAAACGCTGGTTTAAATAATACAGATATTTTGGACATATTGTTTTTCAATTAAACCAACATAGGATCTGGCAATTTGCTAAAACTTTTTGTATAATCTAACGGCATTATAAGTCACGAAATTAATTAAGTTAATTAATTGGTTTTAAACTTAAATTAATTTATATTTTAGCATAAAAATGCTAATTCCTTTCAAACTTTTCAAAACTGCATGAAAATCAATTTTGATTTTATCCTATTAGTATGCAAAAATATGACTTTTAAGAATCCTACGACGTTTTCTTCAATTGAACTTCGATCCTTTTATATATTTTTTACATTTTTTTACTTTATGTAGATTTTTGCAAGTTATTTACCGCTTATTGCGATGGTTTGTTATGTAGATTTATCATACCTTTACTGTTATATAAAAATGAAGATTTTTCTATTGTATAAGGAGATAAAAATATTTTTCACTATAATTTGGTTACAATTATTTGATA
Organism: Diaprepes abbreviatus; assembly: GCA_034092305.1. Classification (NCBI taxonomy): domain Eukaryota; kingdom Metazoa; phylum Arthropoda; class Insecta; order Coleoptera; family Curculionidae; genus Diaprepes; species Diaprepes abbreviatus. The sequence continues at coordinate 1,326,858 of JASJET010000129.1, forward strand.
ATATTGACCACGTTTCTATTTCGGGAATAATAAATAAAAAGACTGAAATAATTTTTTTTCTAAATATTCCTACACTTGCGAACGGATGCATTTGCACCCATTAGAAAAGCATTACGAACACATCAATCGCCTCTACTGGCACAGAAAATCATTGACCACGTTTGTTTTTGATGTATGGGAATAAAAAGAAATCATTGGGTTCCAAATCAGAGCTGTATGGTGGGATGTCCATCAATTCCACATTTTGAGTGCTCAAGAAGTAATGTGTTTGAGCCGATGTGTGAGAGCTCACATTTCATGATGTACAATAATCCGTCGTATCCGGTTTGTTCTATCATTTTCCTTTTTGATGCAAATTAATAGTTTTATACCTGGGGCTCGTTTAAGATGATATATTGCAGTCATGGTTGGATCTATATATACAGGGTGAGTCAACGATTGGATGAAGTAGGTTTGTGCCTTTTCGGTGAAATTAACAAAGAAACTATATTTATTGTTTGATACAGTTTATTTTTACGTAGATTTTAAAAATATTTAGGACTCTACAGGGTGAGCGAAAAAACTAGGACAGCATAAAGTTGTATTTTTTTAAATAGAATACCCTATATACGAATCGTATTTTCGATTTAGCTTATAATTTTAAATCTTTTTTATTAAGGATTTAATATAACAAAACTTTATAGTTTCTGAGATAATTAAGTTTAAAGAAAAAAAGTCACATTTTCAAGCATCAATTCAATCCTAAATAACGTTTTCAACTTTGTGACAAATATATTCAAATTTGGAATTTAGCAAGGCCAAGGACAAGTTAACATAATTTTTACCTAATATTTGCAATAAAAGCGACAGGGTGTTGAACACATCGGCTCAAATTTGAACAAGTTTAAATGAATAAATATCTTTTTTTAAATGGTACGCCCTGTATATTTTCATGTTATTTAATAGAGTAATAAAAACCCTCAAAGTTTTGTTCAATATATTTTATACCTATTTATAATAGTTTTTGAGATATTTCAGTTTTTCTTATTTTCCATACTTTTTTACAGAAATCGTCTTCGTTATCATAGTAGCCATGTAAAATAATAAAAAGAAACTACAGAAACAAACAGAATGTGGTAAAATATGATGAAATACATTATTCGTTATATTACAACGGCGATAGTTTAATTAAACATAATGTGAAAAAATTAACACAACAATAACGACAAGGCAAATACATATTTACTTTTACATTAAATTGAAACAAAAAAATTACCTATTAAATACTGAGATGAATTATTTCTTTTTAATAAGTGTTCGAATAAACGACCCTCTTGTGCAATGCACAAATTTAGTCTTTTTTGCAGATTTTCTCGGACCCTGGACAAAATTAGTGGCGTTATTGTTCTACAGGTATCCCTAATCCTGTTTCGCATATCTTCCACTGTTGTTGGTGGATTAACATACACCTTATTTTTAATATAACCCCATAGGAAGAAATCTAATGGGGTGATGTCGCAAGACCTTGGTGGCCACTCAATGAAACCCCCACGCCCAATCCATTTTTGCGGATATCGTTGGTCCAAAAACGCACGAACTTCACGATGGTAATGCGGAGGTGCACCATCGTGCTGGAACCACATACTGTCGAGCTCATCCCTATCGAGACCTTGAAGCAGTTGGGGTAGTTCTTCTTGTAGAAAGTTCAGGTAACTATGGCCATTTAGTGGTTCATTAAAAAAGTGGGGTCTAATAATTCGATTATGATGAATACCACACCAAACATTTAATGACCAGTGGTTTTGATGTTGCATCTCTCTAATCCAAAATGGGTTTTCTGTGGCATAATAATGCATGTTGCGTCTATTTACGGCACCGTTACTTCTAAAAGTAGCTTCATCACTAAACATTACCTTGCATAATAAGTTTGGATTTAATTGAATCTCCGCATTTATTTTACGACAAAAGTTTACACGACTTTCAAAATCCTGTCCATGCAATTCTTGGTGTAATTCCATGTGATATGGATGATACCTATATTTCTTGGTAGTACGATTGTGTTGTTTCACATAATGCTGCTAACTGACGGCTACCAATATAAGGATTTTCCTGAACATTTAACAATACTTGTAGTTCTTTTTCTTCATTAGTTACTGGTTTGTTGACCACTTTACGTTTTGGATAATCAATAGTACCAGAAGAATTAAATCTTTGCATTAAGTTTTGAAAAGTATGGGTATTAGGCTGGCATCGATCAGAATACTTCATTTTGTAAATTCTTTGAGCAAGAAGGCAATTTTTTTGAGCCTCTCCTATTGTATAAATCATATCTATTAACTCATTCTTTGGAAAATTCATTTTACAATATAAGATGAATGCAAAAAAAAACCAAACTACACTACATAAAAACCAAAAGAAGCGATTGCGGTTATAAATTTGATACACAGAAAAATGTTCTTTTAAATTGTTTTTGCCATGGCTACTATGATAATGAAGACTATTTCTGTAAAAAAGAATGGAAAATAAGAAAAACTGAAATATCTCAAAAACTATTATAAATAGGTATAGGATATATTGAACAAAACTTTTAGGGTTTTTATTACTCTATTAAATAACATGAAAATATACAGGGTGTACCATTTAAAAAAAAAGATATTTATTCATTTAAACTTGTTCAAATTTGAGCCGATGTGTTCAACACCCTGTAGCTTTTATTGCAAATATTAGGTAAAAATTATGTTAACTTGTCCTTGGCCTTGCTAAATTCCATATTTGCATATATTTGTCACAAAATTGAAAACGTTATTTAGGATTGAATTGATGCTTGAAAATGTGACTTTTTTTGTTTAAACTTAATTATCTCAGAAACTATAAAGTTTTGTTATAGTAAACTCTTAATAAAAAAGATTTAAAATTATAAGCTAAATCGAAAATACGATTCGTATATAGGGTGTTCTATTTAAAAAAAAATACAACTTTATGCTGTCCTAGTTTTTTGGCTCACCCTGTAGAGTCCTAAATATTTTTAAAATATGCGTAAAAATAAATTGTATCAAACAATAAATATAGTTTCTTTGTTAATTTCACCGAAAAGGCACAAACCTACTTCATCCAATCGTTGACTCACCCTGTACATATAAAAAATATTCCTAGCCTGTTGTCTATATTTAAATTTGTCACTACACTCGGTACTAAAGGTAGCGACTCTAATTATTGAAGCCAAGAGCTCAACGATAAATATTGAAACATACTTTACAGAAAGGACCGTTCAATAATTCTCTAAAGGCACTTTTGCGCACTGGTGAAATACACAAAAAGGTTTGCCAAGAAGGTTTTAAAAGAAGGTGACGGTAAAGAAGTTTACATTAATTAAACTAATAGTCTGATAGATGGCGCTACTTACTATATACTTTTTGTGCTGAATATAGTACGCACTGCCATGACATTTCGATTAACATGGAAAATTTTTCCGAACTAAATTGATTTTGGACATTTTTGTTGAAAAATTATTTTCTTATATTTTTATCTGTTTTCATTGAATACGTGTGGAAACTATTCTAGGAGGTAAGCAATTTTCAGTTCGTAGATTATTACGAGATTCGTTTCGGATTTTCAATAATATTACACACATTAAATAAAGCTCTATGTTCCGTGCATTTATAATGTAATAATTGAGTGTAAATATATACTATTCCCGGGAATTTCGGTATCTTGGTGAATTGTATGTATAGCTTTTTTTGTTAGCTTTTTGATCAATATAAATTTATATGCTGATATATGCTAATTTCCATAAATTTAATGAATTAATAACGTTAGGTTTTTTTTTAAGGGAGCACTAGAATTATAGTACAGTCAATAAATCGATCAGATCTACTTATATTATATAAAAGTTGTTCTTCTAAAAAAATTGTCAAAATTAATTTGTGATTATCAATGAAAAAAAAAGCAAACTGTACAAAGAAATCGTGCTTTTTTTGAGAACAAGTAGAGAAAGTAGTTAGTTCTATTGATTTTCCAATACCAAACAGGCCAATTTGGACTGGGTGACCATTACAAAATTTTGATGAAAGTACTGATAAAGCCAAACCAAGAAAGACCAAAGATTTACGAAAAAGAGCAGATACACAGATTTTGATGTACCCAGCTCAAATGACATACAGATTGGAGGGAGGTACCGAAAATTAAAGAGTATGTGAGCCCGATACAACCGAAAAGTATATGAAAGCCACGTCAACAAGATCAAAAATTGAAACAATGTCAGACAGGATTTTGTCATTATTTATTAAAGCCAAATTAACAAAATTTCAATATCATGTAATTAAGAATATTGCTCAGGTGAAGGTGATTTTTTATAATTTAAATTTGAAAGCATACCCAAAGCTAAAAAGAATGTATTTTCCAGATAATATTACTATAACAAAAACTATACCTGGGAGGACCAATGATATGGCTCCTCGAAATCGCGGAGCGATGATACAACGGAGAAAGTTTCGGAATAAGCCCGGAGAAGGCACAGATGGTACTCTTTGCAAAAAAAGAAGAACTGTGAGGCTTCCATAATTACTTTTATTGGAAGGATCCTGCAGTACAAGGGAACAAATCCCTGGGTGTATTTATAGACTTATGACTGAGCTGGAATGATAATATCAAGGCTCGAACCAAGAGGCTATATGTGCTTTCTGGGCTTGTAAACTAGCCTTTTCATGCAGATGGGGGATGATCTGCCGTCTCAGTTGCCTAGAGGATCTCGGACCTGGATCAGGCGGCTATTCAGGTGTCTGGAAAAGCTCGCAATCAAACAAGACGATCGCGTTGCTTCGAACAATATTTATAAGATCGTGATATGTGACGATAAGAGAAATTGATAGTTATGTTTAAGTCTGCAAACGCCATTTTTGACATAAAATTTAACATTTGTCAAAAACAGTTAGACCTAGGTATAAGACATCATATGTCTATATTTTTCCGTAGACTCTAAAATGAATTAACATATAGAGTGTTTCATTTAAAATAAGCAAGAAGGCATCAACTTCTGGTATAATCGAAAGTATCACCATCTTGAAAATGTTTTAGCCGAATTACCTCTATCAACTTTAATAAACTGCCAAATTTGAAAAACTTTCCAAAGTCTATTTTCTGGGAAATCGATCGCGGCAATTCGCTTGGGACACACTGTATAATACTAATAATATTACGTTTATTACTTCCAAGTACAAAAAACTCCATAAACTTCCTTAGCCTTACAAAATATAATGGAAATAAAAGGCGAGTTTTCAGTTTCCTGCCAAAGAGCAGAGACTGTTGAGATCTACATAAATTAAATTAAACATTTTGTATGAAATATGAACCAATCTAATTAAAAACAAAAATATGTACATACCGAACAAAATATTTAAAAACAAAATATAAAAAAAGTCAAGAAAAAGGAAATGAGATTAGAAAACAAGAATAATGTTACCTGTACAGCACTTATTGGTACGTCATAAATATTTGGGTCAGAAATTAAAATTTATTCAGTGTTATTTTAATTTTATTTTCATTCCTCTTCTGAAGGAGCTTCTTCTTGTTCTTTAGGTGCCATGTCTGTATTCAGACGTTGGTGGTCATCATGTTTACAATTTCCTGAAATCTTTCTCTATCGGCTGCTGCGCGAAATAGTTCTTCTACCCTGCAATCACACCACTGCCTGATGTTATGCAGCCATGAAAGCTTCTTTACCGGCCTATCCATCTTTTTCCTTCCACTTTTCCTTATATTATAAGGCGAAGTAGCTGATATTTAGGTCCTCTAATTATGTGACCGAAGTATTCTGTTTTCCGCCTCTATATAATGTTCAAGAGCAGTCGATCTGTATCCATCATTCTGAGAACATCCACGTTGGAAGTGTGTGAAACCCATGTTATCTTTAGGATTCGACGGTAGCACCACAATTCGAATGCATCCAGTTTGTTTGGCGTTGTGGTTTTTAGTGTCCATATCTCGCAACCGTATGTATAGACCATACATAGCATTTCAGGACCATTTTACGAATATGCATTGATAGGTTCTTGTTGCATAGAACTGGTTTCCATGTCATAAAGGCCTTCCACGATATTTCTATCCTAGCTATTATCTCTTCATCTGAGTCCCCATTTACATTCAACCAACTGCCAAGGTAATTGAAATGGTTTACACACTCTATCCTCTTCCCATCGAGCCAAAGTTGACATTCCTCTACAGTAACCTTTCCAACTGTCATCCACTTTGTTTTTGAGATGTTGATTTTAAAGCCTCTTCGACAGCTCGCCTCACTGACTAGGTTTACCAGTGTTTGGAGATCCTCGATGCTTTCTGCAAGAATGACCGAATCATCAGCAAATCTAATATTGTTGATTACTTCTCCGCCTAGTCTTACTCCTTCTTGTCTGTCATCCAAAGCTTCCCTAAAGATTTCTTCAGAGTATACATTAAAGAAACAGGGTGACAGAATGCAACCCTATCTTATTCCACGTTTGATGGGTAGGTTTTGAGTACGACTGTTTTCAATTTGAATAGAGGCTACTTGATTGTAATACAGATGTTTTAGCAGTCTTATATCGTAGTGGTCTAGACCTGCTGCTTGTAGGCACTCAAAAACTTTATCATGTTGTACTCGGTCGAATACCTTTTCAAAGTCGATGAAACAGATGTTCTTTCGGAATTCATAGCTCTTTTGTAGGAGAACGCGCATACAAAATAGCGCCTCTCTTGTTCCTAGATCATTTCTAAATCAAAATTGCTTATCACTCACTCTATTTTCGCATAGAAGGAATATTCGGTTCTGTATAATTCGTAGAAGTATCTTAAGTGTGTGGCTCGTTAAACTAATCAGCCTAAAGTCGCTGCATTTGGTGGGGCTACTTTTCTTTGGTAATGTTACAAACAGCGATTCTAACCAATCATCTGGTATTATTCCTTCGTTGTAGATTTTATTAAAGAAAGTGTATAAGTAGGAAATATTTTCCTCATCTAGAAGTTTAAGCAACTCAGCAGGGAATTGATCTTGTCCAGGTGCCTTATTATTTTTGGCTTGCCGTATTGCTTTCCTGACTTTTGATTTCAATATACTGGGGCCCCTGTCTACCTCGCTGCTGCATATAGTATGTGTATGTGCAGCGTTTTCTCGAGTAGCATCGTCAAAAAGGTCACTGATGTATCTCTCCTATTCTCTGCACTGTTGTTCGTGATTACAGATTCTTCCGTCGGCGTCCTTGAGTAAATGAGCATTTTTTGGTTTTCGGATTCCGGAGGTATATATAAGTTTCCTGTGGAGATTGAAATTGTCGTGTTTTTTTTTTGGAGGTTCTCTATTTCTTTAAAGGAATTATCGAGCCAGACTTCTTTGGCTTGCTTAATTTTTCTTTTTGTGAGTTTATTGACTTCACTGTATTTGTCAGTGTCTCTATTTTTATATTTCGGTCGTACGTCCATAAGGTCAAGAATTTCCTGTGTCATCCACTCATTTTTTGCCATTCTTTTAAGTGCTTTCAGAGACTCTTCCACTTCTTTTAAAATCGAGTTTTATATATCGTACCAACATTCGTTAATGGTTCTGTTTTCGTTTGGTATTTTCGATATTTTGTGTATTTCGTATTTGAAGGTGCTAACTGTAAGGAAAAATCAGTTTCTTCGAGTTGGTTTATAAGGATGTTATATAGAAATGATTTTTTGTAAAGCTCTTGATCATGTGCCGGTACTGTAAACTCTTGATTACTTCTGGTACCAAAAATAAGGCATATAAAATTATTTTGCATTTTCTGAATTATTCGTCGATAAGCGAAGTCAAGAAATGTTACATAAGTATGATTGCAACGAGTCACATAGTACTTTTTTTGTACTACGATCAAAATAATGTCTGCGAGAATAAAATAAATGCACCGTAAGCCCTTTTGAGACATTGAGAAATATGTTCAGTAAATTTTAGTTTATTATCCTTTAAAAGACCTAATTTCTTTTGCAAGCGTTTTAATTTTAATAGAAACGTAACCTATATTTTATTAAATATGTTATAAATTATCCTGCAAATTTTCGCCACAAAATAGTATGGAGAAAAATTCAGTGGAATTAATTTTAAATAAATAATTATTGGAAACATTACGTAAATTATTTAGATCTTGCTTAATTCTATTATTAGCGATACCGACATCATTTGCTGTAAAAGAAAAATAAATAATTTTGTTTATTGTCTACGTAGAAATTATATTAACAGAATTGTATCGACTCTATAAAACTAAATATGTACCACGTATGTAGAAGCAGGGGCGGATCCAGCCTCTCTCTTTTTGGGGGGGGGGCGATATCACAAAAGTACAGTATGGAAAGAAAAATAAGTTGTCAACGGGGGGGGGGGGGGGGTTGCAAGCAGCATACTCATTATAATATAAAATGCAGAATGGGTTTTATTTTCCTGAACTCAAAGCTCTTGGGAGGGAGGGGGCGATCGCAAGTATACACATTTCTATACTCTATTTAAGAACTACAGAGAGTAATAAAACTGTTACCGAAACCTCCAACGTACCTGCTTCAGTGCCGCTGGTAACTGAGAACTGCCGTAAATCTAATTATATTTCATTATATTTAAATATATTTTATAAATTTACTGCAACATAAAAATTCTGATAGTTAAATTTAATTTCTGTCAGTGAGGAAAGTACACCTTACAGTTTGTTCTTAGTGATTTATCTTGTTTGCGCTTGTTTTTATATATTATTTGCGATTAGTGAGATACATTAAAAGATATGGCTTTCACCTTTATATTTATTCCAAAATTGTTAAACCAGGGCATTTTTTCCTCAACGAAAAACTTATTACGATGAATGTTTATAATGTCTTAAGATATCAATATCTAGATGTTAATGTTAAAAGCTCTGTCTACCATGTACCGAATACTGAAGAAGAAAAAACGACTGAAATTTTTAGTACTCCCAAGCCACATTCGATCACAGGCAGATGAAAAACCTCGTTGGAAGAAGAGATGAAAACTGCAATTAAAGGGGTTGTATATATATATATATATTATTATGAGAAGCAGATCCCAACCGTCTACAAAATTCTAACTAAAATCAATGAAGATCGCGATTAACCTGAAATTAAAAGAACTGATCTCTGGAAATTGCTCAGAGAACTTAATTTTTGCTGGGAAAAACCAGTTAGAAAATCTGTTCCTATAGATCGTCCGGAAACTGTCCGTTGGCGAAGTAAATATCTCTCTCAAGTAAAAGGTAGAGTTGCTAGAAATAACACAATTAACAAAATTAGTAATTTAACTAAACTTTAGAAAGATTTTTTTGAATAAAATTATTGCGGAAAATTGGGAAAAATTCATATAATAAAAGAATAAAACAAAATGTGAGAACTCGATTTCATGATCGGTGAGATAGAGGAACTAATTTAAGCGAAAATAGTTTCACTGACTTTGATTAGGAATTAAAGACGTAATGTTTACTAGTGTAAACACAATTTATTATTTAAATTTTTGTTTTTGTTGTATTTTATTGTTTAGTATTGTTTATATGTTTTTTTTTTTATTTTTTAATTATTTTTATTTTAGTGTGTCCCACTCTTTAATTTTATATATATTTAATTCTAATTAGCCGTAAGTTTTTTATTATTTTATTAGTGTATTTGTGTCTTTTTCTTAAGCGTGTAAAATTAACATGTTTATCTTATTTTTTTGGAGCTATCGTATTTCCATATAATAAAGTAAATTAAATTAAGATATCAGTACAATAGAAATAAAAAAGTGTAGGTCTAATTTTAATTACAACAACAAAAAAGTAATTACATTTGAATCCCTTTTTAGTGTTTAATTATAATTCTGCAGATGGTTTAAGAAATAAATAAACTGAAACGTCAAAGACCCTAAAAATGTTTTTAATTAATAAATTGACCGATAGCCCCAAAAGTATTTTAATATTATATGGACGAATTTATTTTTTTATATACGTTTACTTTTTTGTATTTTTGACAATGGATATTTTGTAAGTATTTAAATTATAACTTCGAATTTTTTGAGAGGATAAGGCTACGTTTTAGTCCATTATTATAGACCGGTATTTTTGATTATAAAATTTCTAACCCATTCCTATGAAAAATATATGTCTAACAGATTTTGCTAAAGACACCGGACTAAAAAACACACACAGGTAGTTTGCGAAGAGAAAAAGGGTAAAAAATGATTTATTACTCTCTCTAGTTCTTAAATAAACTGTAGTATAAGAGGAACAATCGGGTCCATTTTCCTAAACTCAAAGCTCTTGAAGGGGGGGGGGGGATCGCCCCCACCGCCCCCCCCCTTGGATCCGCGCCTGTGTAGAAGTGGACCTAAAATTCTTCCTGGTGATAATCTTACATAGGACCCTACACACTTTAATTGTTGGCTATCCATAACCATCCTTAGTATCATGTGTGACAAGAAGGACATTAAAGAGATAAACCCCAAATATTTTAGAATAACAAAAAATATACCGTGAGAGCATATCGAAAGCCTTTGCATAATCTAATATAATGTTTAGCTTTACTGTACATATCTCACCAATTTGATATCTCAATACTGGATATCCCAAACTTTCTATTATAATATTTAATGAAAACTCTTCTATAATTTTTTCCTTTTTTATTTTTAGTGTTGTAGGTCCCAGGTATGTTCTGCAGAACCAAGTCTCGACGTTTCACCTTTATGTATATGAATTGTTTCTTTTTAACCTTTAGTCGAAGTCCGGTTATTTAAAATAAACACTTTTCCATAGTCACATGAAATTTTATAAACACATTCTTTTTTGTCGAAGCTTTCAAGTTTTACATTTGTTAAATGAGCCATGAATGTACTTCCGGATTTGAAGGCTGTGTGTTTATGTTATAGCTGCTGGCAGTTTGCCTTATTTCCTCTGAAGTTCCCTTAATATATCCAATTGTGAAGAAGGAATGTGTTGTCGCTGATTTGTCTAAGAATTATATAAATATATATATATATATATATATATATATATATATATATATATATATATATATATATATATATATATATATATACATATATATATATATATATATATATATATATATATATATATATATATATATATATATATATATATATATATATATTTATTTATTGTAACGGACTTTAGAGCAATATACACCTCACAGTATTAGTTTGTGTTTCTAGTTTGTATCGTTTTAGGTTTATTTTCTACGAGTTCGTAATTTACTTACTTAATTTTGCCTTTTGTTAATTTCCTCATAAGACGTCTATGAGAGAAGGTCTGAAACTTTTTTAGAAAATTATATTTCCTTATTTTCAACATGGAAAGCCTATGACAGGAGATCTTTAAATTAACATTATTCCTTTTTCTTTTTTTTATTACACCATATAGTATGAAAATCTTTCTAGAAGAGTCGAGAATCTTCGAGTATCGGCAAAAAGGGTATATAAAGGTTTCAGATCGGCTTTCGGGGACAGTTTATTTTGAGACGTTGTTAAAGCAAGTTGAATTGTTTGACAAGTTGTCGTATTTGTGAATATAAAAGGTTATAAAACAATTCAATGTGCATAAAGACTGGCCGTCCGGAACAAATTAATGTGAGAAGTGGGATAAAATCAAAAAGAGGTTAAAGAAAAAAAAAGTTAATTAAAATTGTATGCCAGTGGAAACTAAAAAACAGAAAGCAAAAATGGAAGAGCAACTTCAAACTAGTTTAAATCAGATACTGATGACAATACAAGACATGAAAACAAATCAAAAGAGATGAAACGAACTGAAAGAAGATACGACGAAAAAACAAGATGATATGAAGAAAAGCCAAGAAGAGATGAAACAAGAATTGAAAGAAGATATGATGAAAAGTCAAAATGATATGGAACAAGAATTGATGACACTACAAACACGCCAAGAAAACATGAACCTAGACTTGAAAGAAGACATTAAGCAAAATCAAGAAAGTATATAACAAGAAATAAAAATAAGCCTGGAGGACATGAGACAGGAACTTAAGACAAGAAGATATGAATAAGAACTGAAAGAACACATTTAAAAAAAATTATGAAGATATGAAGCACATAGAACAAGAAATGCAACAGAAGATTAGAAATTAGGGAAGACGTACATGGCAAAGTACAACATGAGGTTACTGGAATTTAGAAACGCATGCAACAATTACAATTTTAAATCGAGAAAGTAGCCAGTACAGGTATAATAAAGGTAGATGGTGTTCGTGCTACTAGTGTCACGAATCCACCTACCTTCGACGGCAAAATACTTTGAGTTGCAAGAATTTTTAAACAAAAAAAAATAAATGGTAACAAAGACACAACCTTCCATAGCAGAAATAGAATTCGTTGTGGAAAGTGTGGCCAAGAGGAATATGTACGAAGCCTCTGTACTGCAGTACTGCTCCTGACAGTGATCCTGATGGCTATCGACTTCTTATTGCTGATATAGGCGATGAAGTTTGAAGGAACGACAGGTCATCCTCGAGGAGGTACATCAGGAAAAACCGCAGCCGCGAAAGGAAAAAGAACTTCCTACAGGTCATCTTCGTAAAGGTACATCGAGAGGGACCGCGACAAGGACAATGGAACATGAACATCCTACAGGTCATTCTCGAGAAGGTACAGCGACGACTACAAATAGAAAGCAACAGAAAGAAGACTCGCTATGACCTTAAGCCAATACTGATGGATTCATGGTTGGTGAAAAAGTGTGGTTGTACAATTCGAAAAAAATCAAAGGGCCTTCCCCAAAGCTTCAGAAGTGATGCAAAGGTCCGTACAACGTAGTGACCCAACTAATCGTTACCAAATTTAAAAAAGCCCTCATGCGAAGATGAAAGACGTGCATCTTGACAAATTGGCCCATTATCAAGATCAAGAAGGTTAATCGGGAATATCAATACTTGGAAGGGGGCAGCGTAACGGACTTTATATCAGTATACACTTCATAGTCTTAGTTTGTGTTTCTAGTTTGTAAGGTTTTAGGTTTATTTTCTTAATTATTTAATTAATTTTACCGTTTGTTAATTTCCTCGTGAGACGTCTATAAAAGAAAGTCTGGAACTTTTTAGGAAATTCTATTTCTTTATTTTCGATATAGAACGCCTAAGACAGAAGATCTAGAAATTGACAGATTATTATTATTTTTTCTTTTTATTACGCAATGTAGATTCGAGAATCTTCTGGTATCGGCTTAGAGAGTATATAAGGGGTCCAAATCGGCTTTCGGTGACAGTTTATCTTGAGACGTCACTGAAGTAAGTTGAATTGTTTTATTATTTCTCTCTTTTTAACCATATATAAATAGTTTTTCTTTAATTTCTTGGATGTAGGTTTCAAATTTACTTATTAAATTAAAGGCTTCTTAAGATTTCGTCTAACATGGTAGACATAAGACATTATACATGAAATATGTCTATAATTTTTTGTAGAATCTAAGAATTAATTTAGCCGAATTGCCTGCATTGACTTTAGTGAATTGCCAAATTTTGAAAATTTTATAAAATATTTTTTCCGACAAATCGATGGCGGCATTTCGTCCTGTGATACACTATATATATATATATATATATATATATATATATATATATATATATATATATATATATATATATATATATATATATATATATATATATATATATATATATATATATATATATATATATATATATATATATATATTTATATATATATATACTCTATTTCAACACCACATCCAAACAGGACATAAAGGTGATTTTTGAGTCATGCAAAGAAATATCCAATGTTAGTAACCTCAGAACAAGACTTGTTCGCGAAGCAATGGAAATCGAAAAAAGTGGCGAACTAAACAAAAGAGACGACGCACTAAATTTGCCAGTCACATGGAAATCCATCATTAAACGAACAGAAAACACCACACAAAATCGGTAAAACAAGTACAACCGGCAACGTCAGCAAGCACACGCGGCACAAAGGAGGAGTCACCACCGAACAATCTTCGGTACAACCTACGATCACGAAAAGTATAAAAAGCCTGCGCAATCTAAGGAACCTCAGTTCACTTTCCAAACTTCGATCCAAGTGCGTCCTTGGCGAAACGTCTGCAAGAAAACAATGACGAACGGATGAACTCCCGGATAAACAATAAAGCATATATATATATATATATATATATATATATATATATATATATATATATATATATATATATATATATATATATATATATAATGGATTTTTGGTTTTACGTAAACATTTTGATAATTTCTTCCAAACAACTCAGTGGGCGACTAAATTCGGAAATTGAAAGTCACCCTGTATAAAAAGAATGTAATATGATGTACCTTCGCCGTAACAAAATTCTAAGCTTTAATTACGGCTTTTGTACTCCAAACAATTTTCCAGGTACATAGGTGCAAATGACAGGACCTTTTATCTAATTTAATCCTGAACTTTGAAACTGTATAAAGCAAAATTTGTTGTACGAACTTTGAAAAGGACGTTCGCATAGGTAAATTTAAAGCCGGCAAGCAAACCTAAAACAAAGAGGTTATATATGCAACGAAGTCCTTCGCTACAGGATATATTACTCCTCTGTTGCTCTGTTTATTCTAGTTTATATTTATTTTCAGCTTATAATTTGGGTACTTGGATAAACATGCTAATTGCCCCGAAATAAAATGCTAATCAGATCCTTTAGTTATTCTCAGTTGGCTGCGCGGTTTCTACAAGAGACGCGAGCTGGAATTTGCGGTAATACGACCGCGACGTTTTGTTTGGATGTTATATTTTGTAGAAGTGGAAAATAACTTTAAAATGATCTTCAGGCATCATTATTTTTTATAAATAAAAATAGATCTACCAGTACAACAATAAAACAATAAAATGGAAAAAATGTATTTATTTTGTTATCTACTTTTTATAAAAACTTCTTTAAATATCCTAATTTACATAATCTTTACAGTTTTCATACCCATACATTACCATTGTAGCACGCATAATAAAAGTAGTGCAAGATTTTTGAATCTGAATCAGATTTGTAAGTTCAGGATAGGTGACCCACTTTTTAAAACAATTCTGAATAATGAAATATCTTTTGACAATTTACCCGTTGTATTTGAGAACCTTGATCCTTCATCTAAAATGGTACTCTAAATATTTGAGTATAAGGTATACATGCTTTGTGTAAATTGTATTTTGTTTACCTCCTATAAATAGGATAGATGCTTAATGTGCGGGATAAAAGCTTCAAAGAGTAGAGGCCTGCAATGAGGAACTGTTCAATTTAAAAATGTTTGAATTTCGAGCACCAGAATCATTTTGAAATCAAACAAGTCCATATCATTTTATTAGTCTTTATTAATTAGTTGACTCTTTTTATAATTATCAAAAATCAACATTTATACTGACAAAAATAACATAAATCTCTTACGTATTTTAATAACAATAATTTTCTTAGAAAAATTACCATTAGTAAACTTTTACGAACTTAAACATTTTTTCAGGCTTAATAATCTCATACAATTGGAACGGGCGGCTACTTAGGTATCTGGAAAAGCGCGGAGGAGAGGTGTACATCACTCCCCATGCAGACAGATTACATGACGCCGCATTTAAAACCCAACCTTTCCCTGGAGATATTTCTGCCAAGTAGGGAGTATTGGGAAAGAGAACAAAATCTTCCGAAAAATGGGTCCTGGTGGTATACTGATGGATCTCGATAAGATAAAAGGGCTAGAGTCGGAGTATTCGGCAGGAGCACAGGAGTCAGAGAGTACTACCCTCTCTGATAATTTTCACAATGGAAATTTACGCTATTCTGCAGTGTGCCCATCTCTGTGAGAGGGACATAGACAGGAATAGAGTAATAAATATATACTCAGACAGTAAGTCTGCGATACTGGCACTGAAGTACAGTGTCGTGACTTCGCGACTGGTGTCTGAGTGCAAGAATGTACTAAATGGTATGACAAGGAACGGGTGCTCAGTCATACTCGTATGGGTCCCGGATCACTCAGGCATACGCGGGAATTAAGAAGCAGATCGTCTGGCAAAGTTGAGTTCGGCAACTGAACTGTATGGACCCCAACCAATATTACCTGTCCCAATTGCTATTGGCAAAAGGAAATTAAAATCATTGTTGGAAAACAAATTTTTTGAATCATGGAGGGGAACTTCTGGAATGAGGTGAACTAAGGAACATATAACTCGATCCAGTGCACGGCGTACAAAGAAATTTCTCTCCTTGGGAAGGAAAGACCTGCGAATTATGGTGGGATTGTTGACAGGAAATTGTCACCTCAGGGGCCATCTTCATAGAATCGATGTCGAAGACGACCCGACGTGCAGATTGTATTTGGAGGAGGATGAAACTGATGACCATGTCCTCAGAGAGTTCCCAGCACTCAATGGACTGAGACAGAGATATTTCGGAGATACAATTTCGTTACCGGAAGCAGTTAAACAAGTTCAACTAACGAGGCTGCTTGGATTCGCAAAGGCGGTCGGCCTCGAATAACCTGCAACTATGGTGGAATGTAAAGGGCATCAATGACCTAGTATCACCACCCCTTTTTCATTCGTTCATTCATTCATTCATAATCTCATACATGATTCTTAATAATCTTATAACTGTTTTTAGTCTTAATCTTATATATAAAATACAATCAACTTTGATATAAAAAGTAAGATATACTTAGGAGAAAAAGAAATACGTTTTCATCCGGGTAATTTTAAAATAAAATAGGAAATGGGAAAGGGCATCAATGACCTAGTATCACCACCCCTTTTTCATTCGTTCATTCATTCATTCATAATCTCATACATTATTCTTAATAATCTTATACCTGTTTTTAGGTTTAGAGTCATCAATAATGGTAATGGTGGGTCAGTACCATCTAGAATATATTATTCAATGTTGAAATATAATTCGGCGAGATAGCTTTGGGATATACCCAAAAGGCTTGGAAATCTTCTTGGTGGCATCTGTTAATTTAGAGCAATGTTCTCAATAAATCTGGACCCATCCAAGACAGGCTCTTGTCTGTACACGTCAAACCCAAGACGTTGCTCAGACTCACCCAATGCAGGCGTTGATTAGGCTCAATCAAGGCAGTCCATTGACCGCGATCATCCCTTGCAATATCTGATACGACAAATTTGGATTCAGGTAACGCATTTGGATTTAGAGGGTAAATTCCGCTGCGTTACTTCGAAAAACACTCATCACATTAGTAGGAGTGACTGCACGAACCCCTGCATTTGCCATCAGTTTGCGTGAATTGTACCTGTTAAGTTTTTTATTGGGACTTGTGCTCAAGAAATTATTTGTCTCAGCATTAAAAAAATGTTTAAAAGATATTAATAATGCCCTATCTGGAGGCTATATGGCGAACGTTGTATAACTGGGCAAACACAGTAAAATCACGTCATTCTCTCGAACAACTTCTAGCAAGTTGACTGCACTCGAATGCGACGAATATCCATCAAAAATCAGCAGTATCTTTCCTTCCGGCTTATAAGAGGTAAAATGTTCCGTTAACAATTTGTAAAATAAATCTTTAGTAATGTAAGCCGATTATTTCTACATATAGACCTAGAAATCAGGTAGGCGACCCTCCTCAAATTTTTTATTTATGCCTTTTAATATCAGTACTGGTAGAAGAAAGTTACCAATAATATTATAACAAGCAATAATATTGTAACAACTGACAACGACTCAAACAACCTTTTTCGCCACTATTGTCAATTATTGTCAATTAGCACACCGGATTCCTCCATATTATAATTTCTGTCTAGCTTATCCAACAGAGTATTCTTTGTCAGAACCTTTGTCAACTCCGTGTAATTTATACGATAGCGTATGATATTAAATAAAAAAGGAATTCCGAGACGGCCGAGAAAAAAAATATTTGATAGTAGGTACTTACCAATATAATTTCGACTCTCGTTAATGTCTCGCCGCGGAAGATGTTTCTGCTCACGGACGAAATGCGCGCACTCTCCAGCAGCTCGCGTGGTGCTGAGCGGTGCGGGAGAACGCTTCTATCGAAGGAACGGCCACTTGGAGGAATATCTACCGCTATATTCCGCCGCTTTATGGTTCAAATACCGATATGCAGATGAGCAAAGCATGCCAAATGGTGTCTAGTGAAGGCACTTGCGGACTCACAGACGAGTCCACCGTTAGTATCCGAGCACGGACTACAAACTTAGTAGCCTAAAAATAGATCATAAAAACGGAGTGGCGCCGGTCAAATTTACAATACTTCCTACTATAAGTAGTATGATTTTCGTCTAGGATACTTGCAACATAGTGTACTTAAAATCTCGACACCTATCCCACTGGGGCATGTATCCTGGAAACACTACGTTTTTTTACAAAAACTTATCTGTGTATTAGGTATCTTTAACTTTACTTTTGTTGTGAAAAAAACCCTTTTTGACTCTTGCAATTCATGAATTACCCTCCAGTTTATTGTTGATGTCATCTTGACTCTTTGGAATAATACTCCGGCATAAAATGGTAGGTGTAACAAACTTTAGCCAAGTTTCCGCATTAGCTCGTAAAGATTTTTTGATATACTGTTTCCTTGGTTCGCGACAACTGCACCGGTGAAATCACTCGGTGGTTAAAATCAGTCTATAACTCAAGAAATCCTATAAAATAAGACTCTTTTAATGGTCTTAAAGCAGTCAAGTAATTCTTAAGTCGTTTAAATTTAACATTTGAATGCCTCCCCAAGGAAGTCTTACTTTTAATACGTTTGAGGTAATACTATTTAGAAGTTATCTTAAATAATAATAAAATCTTCTTATTTAAATTAATATTTTCTAAATGATTATTTCATCTTGAACATGCTTTGATATTAATTTTAAATAAATAAGTTATCAACGTTGTCGTATTTGAATGATCAAACGATATTAACTAGGTATTATGTAATTGAATATTTTAGAATATAATGTGTCGAACCAGTACAAGAGATTGAGCCGATGATAAAAAAATTCGATCGAAAATTAGATTTACCTTTTTAGTTAAAAACATCTAATTTTGTGAATTGCAGTTCGAACTAGGTTCGCAAAAAATGTGCTTTTTATTTTATCGGCACCAAAAACAATGTCGCAAGCGTTGCTAGGTACGAAAGAAATAAATATCCTGCATTTTAAAACTTTCACATCGCTGACCCATTGATTCTTTACTTGGATATTAATTTACTGATTTTTAGATTTCATGGTGAATTAATTCGAATACACGTTTACTGAATATGAAGATATGCATCTGATGTATGGTCTTGCACCCTGCAATGAAGCCAGGAGGTTATATCACGACAGATATCGTAATCGTATTTTTCCAGATCAGAAAACAGTTGACCAACGTCTAAGGGAGAATGGTAAGCGATTCGATTTAATAAAATAATATTATAAAATTTCTTCATAATTTAAGGAAATTTTGAAAAAAGAAGTACTGATGCTGGTCGGAGAAAAACAGTCCGTACGCCGCAATTAGAGGAAAATATTTTAAATGCTGTAGATGACCCTCCTTCAACAAGCACTCAAAAATTATCATCGCAGTTTAATACGTCGAAAACAATAGTACATGAAATTCTTCAAGAACAGCTGTTATATCCATATGATTTGAAAAAAGTGCATCAACTGATTTCTGAAAATTTTCCCCGCAGAATGCAGTTTGCAAACTGGCTATTGGATCAGCACAAAAATAATATAAACTTCATTAGCATTACTCTCTTCACGGATGAAACAGGGTTTACCAAAAATGGTATAAATTTACACAACTCACATGTATGCACTGATGAAAATCTTGATGCAACTATTATTTCGCATCAATTAATGCCTGGGCAGGAATTATCAATTTTTTGATTGAACCATTCGTATTGCCGACACGACTGAATAGAGAGCTTTATTTGGAGTTCCTCCAAAACGCCTTTCACGATTTAGTAGAGCACTTACTACTTGAAATCCGCCGAAACATGTACTACAAGCACGATAGAGCACCACCTCATTTCAGCGTTGCTGTGTGAGATCACCTGAATAATGTCTATTTAAACCGTTGAATAGGTAAAAGAAAACCTATTGCCTGGCCTCCTTGATCTGCCGACCTAAATCCGTTGGATTTTTACCTGTGGCGACACCTCAAAACTTTGGTGTATTCCATTCCGGTCTATAGTAGGGAGGAACTTCTACGGAGAATCACGTTTCATTGTGATCAAATAAGAAACAATGCTGAGTTAATGTGGCGGGTACAGAAATCCTCAATTCATCGTACCAGTGAGTGTCAGACTTCACGGAGTCCATGTTGAACCTTCTTACGAAATTTTTAACTAAGCAGTTAGTTTAACTTTTTATTGAAGCTATGGTGGGGAAAATTCCTCTTTTTCATATTCAACCGGGCAGAAGTTAAGAGACTAACACAGTAAATAAAATGAGGTTTTTTCGAAAACGATTACGACTAGCGACATGAACGACTTACTTAATTTTTAGTCAACAGTTAAAGGTGTGTAAAAAACGTTATCCAAAGTTTTTATCATACAGGGCGTAAAAAATGGGATCATAAGTGTCACAGTCCGTCCTTGCAGCTGTGAGTAATTCACAATACTTTCTTGGATAGTGATTTGAAGAGTCTTACCTGGTATATACCATAATAAAAAAAAATGAAATATATCTTTTGGTTTAATAATTATGTGTCAAAAACTTGATCTACTGTAGCTTTTTGGAAGCCCATATCTCCTAAGAGGAGGTCTATACGAAAAAAGTTTATATGAACTTGTAGTATACCTTTCACGTGTTTTTCTCCATATCCAGGAGATTTCTCATATTTTCCCGGACACACGACAGGTGCAAGTATTTTCGATATGATTTTGAAAAAAATTAAATAAATTGGTATTTTTGTTTGGTTGTATGCACAGATGGTATAAAATCAATGGCCGGAACATTTTCTGGTCTTGTGATGTAGTAAATGGATTCATTACTGTATTCATAAACAAGCACTTGTATGTAAGCGCATTCCTGCAGAATTATCCAGTACTTTAAACAACGCTATTAAAATTGTAAATTTTATAAAATGGCTTGCTATAAACTCTCGTCTATTCCGTGCGCTTTATGAGCACTTTGAAAGCCTCCACGTTTCTTTACTACTTTATGCAGAACTTAGATAGCTTTTTTGTGGTCAGGTTTTAAACCACATGTTTCAATTGAAATCTGAAGTACAACCATTTTTCCTTGACCGTCCATTTCATAAATCCTCTTGTATATCTGATATTCTTTGACTGCAAAAACTTACATTCTTAGCCGACATTTATTCTAAATTAAATGATTCAAATCTCTGTTTACAAGGCCCAAGTATCACCATTTTCAATGTGTATAGTGGAATAGCAGCCATGGTAAAGAAGTTCAACTTTTGGAATCAATGTCTGCAGGTGAATGAGTACAAATGTTTTGGTTCTCTCACCACCATTTTATTAAAAATTAAATTCTTCTTTCTAACACAGTTAACCATGCTAGTAGGCTATTGCCTGTTCATTGTCATCTTCCCCGGAAAATGAGGTCCAGCATTCTCGCCATCGTTTTGGTGGTCTTCTCCGTGATCTTTTTCCTACTGGGTTATTTATTTTTGAGCTTTTAACGAGTCTACCGTCCACCATTCTCCTTATATGTTTGTTCCAAAATCTTCGCCTTTGTCTAACCCATCTTCCTATGTCCTGTATCCCGCATTGTTGTCTGGTATCTTCATTCCGTATTCTGTCATGTAGAGTTTTGCCTTGTATACTTCTTAATGTTTTCATTTCGACTGTTCTCATTATTTGTAGAGTTCAGCTTGTATCTGGTCTTGTTTCTGCCGCGTATGTTATGATGGGTCTTAGAGCCGTTTTATATATCTTAGTTTTGCTTTCAGTATTAAGTTATTTGTTCTTCCAGACAATTTTTTTAGGCATCCCGAAATTCTAGCCGCTTTCATTGTTTGCTCTTTTACTTCGTTAAAAAGGTTTCCATGACTCGTTATTTCTGCTCCCAGATATTTGAAGTGATTTACCTGTTCGACAATTTTGGAGTCGATTTCCAACTTGCACCGTATTGGTTCTTTGGATGTTACTAAGCATTTGGTCTTCTCGGTGTTGATGAGCATATTTAATTATTTCGCTTTAGTGTTAAAAGAGTGCAGTAGCCGTTGAAAATTATCTTCAGAGCCTGTAATAAGAACAGCATCGTCCGCATAGCAGACGGTATAGAAGAATGTGTTTCCCATTTTATATCCAGCTGATCTCGCTAGATTTTCTATTATTTTATCCATTATTAGATTAAATAAGAAGGGGCTGAGCGAATCGCCCTGTCTAATTCCTGTGTTTACATATATGTCTTCGGTTGTTATATGTCCTACTGATTTTTTTCTGCACTGGATGTTAATATCGTATATTAGATTAATTAACCTATAGTTTAGACCTTTTGTTCTCATTATTTCTAAGACGTCCTTTAAGCGTACTCTGTCAAAAGCTTTGGTCATATCGACGAAGGACATATACGCAGGTTTATTGAATTCTAGGGATTTTTCAGTAATTTGTTTGACAATGAATATTGCGTCAATAGTAGATCTGTTCTTTCTGAAACGTTGTTGTTCTTCTCGTATACTTATGATTTTGGTGATTTCTTCCATTATAGTTTTTGTGAATGCTTTGAGAATGCAAGCAATGTTATTCCTCAATAGTTTTCTGGGTACGTTTTCTGTCCTTTTTTAAAAATGTGTATTATTACACTATTCTTCCATTCATGCGGTATTTTTTGTTCTTCAATGATATTCTTGAATAGGGTTAATTTTTCATTCCATAGCTTTTTCCCTCCGTATTTAAGCATCTTATTAGTAATCTCGGCTGGTTCAGGGTTTTTAAATTAATTCAAAAATATTAAAAGAGATATTTCTGAATATCTCAAATAACTTCAATTAACGTTAAAGGGCCTTTCCTAACAATTCTATAATATCTGGACTTCGGATACTTCCTAAACTTACCTAGAAAAAGAAAAAAACTTGATATTCAAATCTAATAAATATTTCGTAAAGTTAAAAAAACTCCATATATTAGTTTCTGGAATATTTTAACAAATAAAGCGTGGATCCATTTCTTTAAAAAAAAATGGCGCATACACAGGAGATTTGGAGAACGTATAACTTGGATATCTTTTTAATTTGATACATGCCCGGTGCCACAGATATATAATGGGTTGCTGGAATATTTTATATTTTTTATCACTTATTCACATAACGTCATGCGTCAATTAGTTAATTAGTCAACAATAAAATAACTATTAGTAAAAAATGCGTAAAGGATGGTAGCTTAAATTTTTCTTCTCAATCCTTCCTTAGCCCTAAATCATAAAATGAAGTTTTCTAATTAGCAAAAAGAAACTTAAACTTAAACACAGTCGTGGTCTTTCATAATTTCTTGAAAACCAAGAAACGTAATGTAATTTAAAAAGTTTAAAAATGATGAATATTCATATTCTTTTAGTGGATTGTGTTGGTTCGTTTTAAAAATTGCGACTTTTCAGTATTAATTACTTTGCTAATTGCAGTTTTTTTTACTAGATAATACGTAATTAGTTTGTTTAACTTAAGTTTCTTTTTCACTTTGAAAAATTAACTATATTTTTAAATTTACAAAATTGTGGTTCGGTGTCTAATAAGATTTATATTTTTTTATAATTATTGTTTAACAAAAACTGAAGACACCCAAACACATATAGAAAGAAATGTGAGAAATACTGTCATATACAGGATAGGGGCAAAAGTTATATTTTTAGGAAAAATCTAATTAAGAAAGGGTTGCTTAAAACTCTCAGTTAACTATGACACACACATACACACACACACACACACACATATATATATATATATATATATATATATATATATATATATATATATATATATATATATATATATATATACCCGTAAAATTGTATCTGAAGTTTTTTGCGTGATATACAGAGTAACACAAAAAAGAGCTATGAAGTCGTCGATTTTTTTTTAAATTATAAACCCCACTTTTTATTTCAGAATTAGAGAAGGCACATTTTTTACATACGACAAGGTAAATATCGATGCTGGTTACATAAGGAAATTGTCAGGAAAAAATACTGTAAAACTTTACATATAGAAAAAAATTGGTGCCATCTAAATTAAATGTTGAAACTTTGAGCTCTGTTAATAAGCTGAGCATTGCCAAGTCGATGAATAAATTCTTTTTAAACATTGTCGATGACATCTGCGGTTATATTTCATACTTCTTTGTGCATTCGATCTTTAAGGACTTCTAAATTATTGGGGTTGGGTAAAATATACTTCAGTATCCTCACAAGAAATAATCAAGGGAGGTCAAACCTGGTTACATTAAACTATAAAAATTTATTTAATTTTTAAAACCTTTTTATACTTTAAATGGATGATAGATATTGCAGATCATTTTGGTTTTTTTAAATCAATAAAAGAATATTAAAAAATCTTGCACATTTCTAACAGGAGAATGTACAGACTCTTCTCACTCATTATTTTCGGTTTCATATATGCTATAATATTTTTGGAACATGGTGAATTTGCATGCAATTTTTCTTCGCAGCAGTAAAAATTTCTTCCCAGTGAAAGTTGTAGCTTTGAGGTGATTAAGTGTATAAAAACTTATTATGATTTACAAGCCAAACTGCTTCGCACTCCCTCCAGGGATTATTCACTCATACCAGGTATACAAAGAGACCAAAAGTATGAAGCTCTGTGGGAACCCTTTCCATGTTATCGGGTCCTAGGTGACGTCTGCTGTATTTCCTACTAACTTTCGGACGATTCTCGCGGTTGCAAGGAGAACTGCTTTCTCCATAGGTTTATACAGATGCTCACTAAGGCCCAGTTCCTTGATGTTCTGCAGGAGGTTCTTTGGTATCACTCCAGTTGTTGACGGTATTATGGGAATCGTTTGGACGCTGTTCATTGCCCATTGTCTTCGGATTTGGACCTCCAGATCTCTGTATTTGGCGATCTTCTCGTTGTATTTTGGCCTTAGGTTGTTGTTGTTAGGTACAGCAATGTCGATGAATTAAATAATATTATAATTATGCTTCTGGAAGTCCCTTTAAGCTATTACGAGAAGTGGGACATCAAATGAATCGAGGTCCAGTTTGGTTTTGTTACCCAAATTTTTACAGAAAACCCTCATGAAAATGTGCTGGTTACTAGCTTACAGAGATTTTATCACAATGTTTAATAAAACTTGTAGTGGGAAGTATTCGTAATACATAATATAACAAGTAAATAAAAAATCATATTTTATTATTTCAAATAAAAATAAACAATTTATTATATAAAATATTTAAAAATAAAATATATTATGTACCTGCTTTAGACAATTTCAGTAAACTACTTTGAAGAAAAACTACTATATTTTGTGAGTTACCCACCTTTACTTTTTACACATCCCGAACCCGCTTCAGGGCATGCAACATTTTTGGAAAATCTATAATTATCTACAGGACATAACTCCTATTTTAATATGATTAACGCTCTTCTAAAGGTTTGGCGAGTCCGACAACTTTTTTATTTGGGAAAAGTCTTGTATATGCTGCGTTTTTTCATACGCATTCTCAAAACATTTTAATTTGGTGAGGTCTGAAATTGGTATGATCAACCCTTTTTTTACAGTTAAATTGTAGGATAATTTGATGAAAAACACGAAAGAAAATGTGTCCGACAAAAATGATTGCCACCGCCTCCAATATGTTAAAATAACGTGTACATGTTTATTTATTACCCACCAGCTGATTTTATCATAATTGTTTAATTAATATTTGTACCATAGAGTAGTCATATTATCCGATAAATTTTATGCGCCATTTATCCAGTCCGTCGCTCGGAAATTTTCAATTTCCCGAGAATTATTTATTGATTGCAGACCAAGAAATGGAATGGCCAACCAAAATATTGCCAAATAAGTCCGACAATAATAAGACTAAAATATCGTATCGCATAATAGCATGTAAACTAGATAAATAATCTTTAAGCAAATTTAGGTCAGGAAACGAAGCGATTTTTGGAAGGTAAAAATGACTCAAATACTGCCTGCGATCTGATTGCAGAAATGGATAGGAGAAGGTAGTAGAAATGACGTCTCATCTCGTGTCTAAATAAATTTTGGTTGGAACATTGTTTTTTTTTTAACAAATAAGTCGGAAAAGATTTTTCCCCGGTATTTTGGATTTTACGGAAAATCTAAGGGATTTAGAGAAAAATGTTCCAGAGACAAATTGTACGTCTTGACAATATCTTCAAAATGAGTTTCTATTTTTCCAAATTGGTCTGTAAACAAAAAAGTTATTGCGAATTAAACATTAAAAATGGCTTATTTTTCAATTGTTAATAACTTTCTTAATATTTATTGAATTGTTTTCAACTTTTACCAGAATGTGAGTTTTAAAGTGCTTAAAAACCGCGCGGAAAAAAGTGACTATTTTTGATTGGCTGTACTATCGTCTAGGAAACTGCTACAGAGTTCTGTCGGTGCTCATTCTCTTCGTAGAGACTTAAGCTATCATGTAGTAAAAAAGTGGATATTTTTCATATTTTGTTTATGCAAAATCATCATGAAGATATTGGTAGTTTTTCACTTATAAATAAATTAATTAACAACCGCATTTTTTGTCCGATTTGTTAATGAAGCATATCATTGGAAAGCTGGTAAAAACACGAATTTTGAAAAAAAAAAGTCTCTATGACTAGTAGGAGCCGAGTTAACAATTTTTTTTCAAAAAATCACAGAGCCATTGTTTATTTATATTAAGAGCTGATTTTTTTACAGTTCATTAATAAGAGCTTAAAGCATATGAAAATCATTCAATTAAGGTTAATTTATGCAGAATCAACCCTTCAGGAGATCGCTAAACTGAGGGTACATGCTGGACACCAGATAAGGTAAGTTGGAGGGGGTAACCGAATCTCACCGAGTACAAAGTGAGAGCGCGTCTTCAAATCGGTGCGCGCTTGAAAAATTAGCAATATCTTTGCTTCTAAAAATCACTTGAAAACTCACATTCTGGTAAAAGTTGAAAATAATTCAATAAATATTAAGAAAGTTATTAACAATTGAAAAATAAGCCATTTTTAATGTATAATTTGCAATAACTTTTTTGTTTACAGACCGATTTAGACAAACAAAAACTCATTTTGAAGATATTTTTAAGACGTACAATTCATCTCTGGAACATTTTTCTCTAAATCCTCTAGATTTTCAGTAAAATCTAAAAAACCCATTATCATTTTGTTTGATACGTAGGTACATTATAAGTAAATAGTTGTTTTTATAAAATCTTTCTTTCGCAAATTAGGTTATGAATAATTCATGTGCCAAAATTTCAGGCATTTTTTAATTTCTCGATAATAATTTTCATTAGAAACCTGCAAAATAGCTTTTGAAATAATAAGACTCATGTTTTTAATGTAAAATTTTCTCAACAGCCACAATAATTCACATGCCGAAATAACCCTTTTTAATACGCTATTAACCAATTATTTGTTGACGTATGTAACCTGAACTATTACAATATCATAAGTAAAACAAAACGGGCTCGGTAAACCATACTACAGTAAATGTTTTAGATCATTAGAGAAGTTAGGAACGGACTTGCAGCCACACTCGTCTGAGCCCAACAATAATAAATGTCAATTAAAGTATTTCATTGGATACTTCAATGCCAATGCAGGGAACATAAGTTTTAAACAAATCAAGAGCTGTTACGCTGCCAACTGTCAAATAAAGTCATTGTAGTCATGGGCGAAGCTTTGCAATTGATATTCATTGGGATGTACCTAGACGCTTATGCGGTACACTGCGAATGTGACAGACTTCCACACGTTTCTGTTAATTTCTTGCAATCTGAGGTAGTGGATTTGATTGATGGTACTTCTTCCATGAAAAGCAAGTAATTAGACAAGAATATGACTAATTTTAATGAAATTCCTCACAGCAAAATAAAATTAAAATGTTTTAAGAAATTTTTCAATATCTTTTTTTTTCACTTTTGGAAACCGCACTCTTTTAAGGCACGTTTAAATATTAAATTTAATCTCTAATGTTTTGTCAAAAAATTGACGCTATAAAGCTCAATGTCATTTACAGAATTAGATTTACGACCCTTCTGTAATATTCTACGTATTTTTCAGTAAAAAATATGATAAATATTATGTAATAATATATGCATATATTTACATAAAATAATTTTATCGCTTAACCAGAGCACTTTCTTATTCTATTTGTGGCCAAAACGACATGAAAATCAATTTAGAGTCCTTAACATTAGTATGCAAGAAGTAACATTGCTCGTTGAAATTTTCTTCCTTGAGGCTTCGATCCAATTCAAAATTTTAATAATTTTTTTCACGTCTTGCATATTTTCCCATCTAATTTACTAGTCAATAAAAAAATAATTTTATGTATATTCATCACAATTCGGTCTTAAATTAGAAATTTTAATTTATAATAATTTTTAATTATTTTTTAATTGGCTGATTTTAGTCGTTTAGGAGCTTAATTGAAGAATACTGTAAGGAACGAATACAATTTCATTGTGATAAAGTTTTCTTATAAATTAGTAGTTGTTTTTTACAGATATTAACCCATGTTCAAGGGCGGATCCAGCCTCTCTCTTTGAGGGAGGGGCGGTGATATCACAAAAGTAAACTATGGCAAGCGAAAGCAAGTTGTCGGCGGGGGGGGGGGGTTGGGCACCAACAACATTCCCCTTTCTAGTGTAAAAAGCATGGTCGGGTCTATTTTTCTTGGAGAAGGGGGGGGACGATCACAAGAAAAAAAAAGTTGCCGATAGAGGGGGAGGATGTGAGCAGCATACACATTCCTAGTATAAGAGACAGAATCGGTCCTATTTTCCTGAACTCAAAGCTCTTGGGAATGGGAGCGGTGATTGCAAGCATACTCTATTCCTATACTCTATTCAAGAACTATAGAGAGAGTAATAAAATTGTTACCGAAACCTCCAACATACCTGCTCCAGTGCCCCAGGTAACTGAGGACTGCCGTAAATCTAATTATATTTAAATATTATAAGATTTTATAAATTTACTGCAACAATAAAATTTCTATATCAGTGAGCAAAATACACCTTACCGCGTGTCCTTAGTAATTTATCTTGTTTGCGCTTGTTTTTATATATTGTTATAGATTAGCGAGATATCCAAAAGATATGGCTTCTACATCTATATTTATTCCAAAATCGTTAAACCAGGGCATTTTTTCCTCAAAGAAAAACTTATTAAGTTAAATGTTTATGATGCCTTAAGATATGAATATCTAGATAATAATGTTAAAAGCTCTGTTGAGATGTGTTCCAACATGACAGGGGTTAGAAAATCTACTATATACCGAATATTGAAGGAGAAAAAAATGACTGGAATTGTTACTACTCCCAAGCTACATTGGATCACAGGCAGACGAAAAACCTCGTTGGAAGAAGAGATGTAAACTGCAATAAAAGGAGTTGTACATACATTTTATTATGAGAAGCAAATCCCAACCATCAACAAAATTCTAACTAAAATCAATGAAGATCAGGATTTACCTGAAATTAAAAGAGCTGAGCTCTGGAAATTGCTCAAAGAACTTAATTTTTACTGGGAAAAACCAGATAGGAAATCTGTTCTTATAGATCATCCGGAAAATGTCAGTTGGAAATATATCTCTCAAGTAAAAGGAAGAGTTGCTAGAAATAACACAACTTACAAAATTAGAAATTTACCTGAACTTTTAAAAGGTTTTTTTAAGTAAAGTTAGTGCAGAAAATTGGGAAAAATCCATATAATAAAAGAATAAAAGAAAATGTGGAAACTCGATCTCATAATCGGTGAGATAGAGGAACCAATTATAATTAATTTGAGCGAAGATAGCTTTTGCAGCACTTTGATTAAGAATTAGATACGAAATGTTTACCAGCGTAAACACAATTTATTATTTAAATTTTCTGCAACATATAAAAATTAATTACATTTGAATCCCTTTTTAGTATTTAATTTTAATTCTGCAGATGATTTAAGAAATAAATAAACTGAAACGTCAAATATCCTAAAAATGTTATTAATTAATAATAAAATGACCGATAGCCCCAAAAAAATTTTAATATTATATAGACGAATTTATTTTTTTATATATGTTTACCTTCTTATATATTTGACAATGGGTATTTTGTAAGTATTTAAATTATAACTTGGAATTTTTTGAGAGAAAAAGGCTACGTTTTAGTCTGAATGTGCCTAAAACGGTCTCTATGCCAAAATTAAAAATAATAAAAATACAGTTGTGATTTGTGTTAAATATGTCAAAATTATCTATATTTCCTAATGTATGTGAATATAATTAAGAAATCATAAGAAATAAAATAATATTATCAAAACTTTTTATTTTAAGTTTATTATCGAAATAATATTCTATGTCATAAATACTTAGTGAATAAATAAACCTTCTTCCGACGCCTATGACAAGGATTAAAATCCTTTTTAACACTTCAGACATCCAAATATCTAGTTTTATCCAACCCAAATAGTCCATTATTATAAACCGGTATTTTTGATTATAAAATTTCTAACCCATTTCTGTAAAAAATATATGTGTCTAACAGATTTTGCCAAAGACATTGGACTAAAGAACAGAGTTATTTTGCGAAGGAAAAAAAGGGTAACAAATGATTTCTTGAATATATAAGAGGCAAAATCGAGCCTATTTTCCTGAACTCAAATCTCTTAGGGGGGGGGGGGCGATCGCCGCCACCACCACCCCCCCCCCTTTTGGACCCGCGCCTGACCCATGTACAAATGAGCTGAGTACATTTAAAGCATTAAGGTTAAATTCTCACTATAGAGCCACTCTCGATACGTCCTCGATACGCTCTTGGTCCGGTAAACAAACAGGAGAAACAATGAACCTATTCACACTATCGGTTTCGCGGAAATTTCGATATCGGAAACTCTTTTTCATTTAAAAATATTTTATCGAACCGAGACTGAACTTTGAGCTTATCAAGATCGGTACTATAATGAGTATCCAGCCTAAATTATCGCAACAAATTTAAAGAGGATCATTGGCTGCACATAAGACAAATAAAGTATACCAAAATTGGTGCATATGCAAATATTTAAATATTGTCAGATTAACAACGTTTCAAATAATTTTAATAAAAAAAAAACAGCTTGCAGGAAAAGACAGATTAGACCTATTTTTAAGGCGAAATTAAAACATTACCGTTCAACCTAGCATTAAGTAAAAACAACTAAAATTACAGCAGTACTGAGATGAAAAATGTGTTATAAAAATGCGCATATTTACATAAAATAAAGAAAAATAAAAGATACATCTGTACGATAATCGATTTTAATAAATTATCATATATTCCAAAATGGCGGAGCCATTTCACGAAGATGAACATAAAGTAAAATAAACATACACATAGAAGGACAATTTATCAAGGTATTTCCTGCGTAAATAAAGCTTTGTTTTCGGTTAGCCAACGGGCTCTAATATCTATATATAAACAAACTATTCGAAGTTTCCCCACAAATTTTCCGCATTTCGTATACTGGCTAGTCAAAGATTAAATTGGATAAAAGGTTTAGTCATTTGCAATATGCGTTCAAGGTTGTTAGCATGGAAAGTGTGCTACTTATCACAAAAAGCTTTTATTAAAATGTTAAGGGGTAAAACCTCATATAAAATTTCGATTTTTGATACATTTTATGATTTATAGTAGTCGTCGTGGCTTTTACCCGTGCTACGTTATCGTCGTCAGCTGATGGTTAACACCTATCACAGCATTTGATCGTAGACTCCTACAAATAGTACATTGTGATAGCATAGGGCCGGTAGGCCTACAATTTCCTGCTATGACATATTTTAAAATCCTATAAATAATTATCACAAAGACAAGGGCTCTCTGAAAGTCTGGTCGTTCCTCTTGGCTCTTGCAGTTTTAATACTTAACAATTACAAGTTATTTAGGGCTTAACAATACTCAAACACAAGTTCATGACTTCTGTCTGGTTGGTCAGATGACCTCTCTTGAATTGAAGCTCTCACAATGGCGCGCCCGCGAATTTATTTGCCTGAAGGTTTTTAATAAATTAACAAAACAAGTTTCTGAAAACACTTAAATCTATTAACAAAAATAAATAGAAAACGAAACTATCTACAATCAGAAACTTAACATTAGAAGAGTTTAACAATTCCAAAGTATTACATTAGTTCTATTATTAAAGAAAATCTACAACTCAATTTAGAAGATGAAGCGTATATATAGCTTAAAAAAAAACAAATTGAGAAAAGAATAAAAGTACGAAAAAATAGTCATTTAAATTGTTTAAACAAATGGTACAGTGAAATAAAAACAGGATATTCCCTTATATTCCCCAGTAGTATATATATATATATATATATATATATATATATATATATATATATATATATATATATATATATATATATATATATGTACTGATGTTTTTCCAGTTGTCAATTCGTTCGTCAATAGAAATATCTTCACGACGTCTCGCCAACATCTCAGCTGGCATTTTCAAGTGATGTCCATATAGTTTGGGACATCTACTTGCTTTTTCCCGAGGAGCGATACGCTTTTCGACTACCAAAAATCCATAAAGAAGGAACACCGATAAGACCCATAGTAAGTGCAGTAGATTCACCAACTGAACAACTGGAAAAATATCTGGCACAAAATATGGAACCGGCGACCGAAATTGCAGACTCATACCTGAAAAATTCGGATCACCTGATTAGCATACTTCCAGGGTTAAAACTGCAAAAAGATGACATTCTTGCTAGCCTGGACATCAAATCCCTGTATCCAAGCATATCAATTGACGAAGCTCTAGACCAGAACGCCATGAACGAGGAGTTCCCACATCACTTCATCGACCTCTCACAACACTGTCTCAAAACCACATACTTTTCCTATGAAAATAATTTCTACCGACAGACAGATGGTGCTCCTATGGGATCTTCGCTATCACCAGTCATCGCAAACTTTTTTATGAAATATTTTGAAACAGAAGCTTTAAGAAAAACCAAAACAAAACCATCCCTCTGGAAACGTTACGTGGATGACATCTTCATCATATGGCCACACGGAAGATCCAACTTAGACATATTCTTAGAGAAACTAAACAACATTCATCACCGCATTCAGTTCACATTGGAGGTCGAAGTTAAGAAGCAGCTACCTTTCTTTGACCTTCTAGTCACCAGAAACGACGACCAAAGCATCGATTATACGGTCTACAGAAAACCCACACATACAAACATATACCTGAACGCCGAATCACACCACCATCCATCACAATTGCAATTGGTCGCCAACACACTGATTTCCAGATCCTTTCGACTAACCAAACCCACGAACCGCCAAAAAGAACACAACAATATCACAACAGCTCTAAAACAAAACAACTACAAAGAACACGATATCAAAAAGGCCATAAAACAGAACACGAAAGCAGTAGCAGAGAAAAAAGAAGATGACAAATCCAAACCAAAAACCACACTACCATATATAAAAGGTGTAACAGATGTAATTGAAAGAAATCTGGGGAAACATGACATATGCACAATTTACAAGCCGCAAACAACAATACACAAATTATTGGGCAATCCTAAAGACAAAATACCATTGGAAAACCAGGGAGTGTACAGCATCCCATTAGTGACTGTGAAAAAGAATACATTGGCCAAACAAACAGAAGAATCTCTACAAGGGTCTAAGAACATAAAAATAACATAAAGAATAACCAAACGACATCAGCTTTATTCCAACATCATCAGGAGACAGGACACACTATAAATTTCCAGGAAACGAAAGAGATTGCACCCATAAAACACTATAGAACGCGCATCATCAGAGAAGTTCTCGAAATAGAAAGCACTAAAGACTTTAACAAGAGAGATGATGCGCAAAATATTTCAAATACATGGAAAACTCTACTCAAAACTAAACCGAAAACAACACACCAGAGAAACAGGACAGCGGGCCGAGAAGAGTCACAAACCCAGAGAAGCGAAGAAACCAACCAGACAAAACTAAAGTATAACCTGCGCAACCGCCAAAGTAAAAAAAGACCGTCAGAGGACCAGCACGCTCATTCTAAGTCGAGCAGCCGTCGAGGAAGCATCACTTGAGAATGCCAGCTGAGATGTTGGCGAAACGTCGTGAAGATATTTCTATTAACGAACGGATTGACAGCCGGAAAAACATCAGTACACATTCCACCAACCGTGAAAACCTAGGATATAATATATATATATATATATATATATATATATATATATATATATATATATATATATATATATTCAAAAAATATAAATCTAATAAAAAAAAAACTACTTTGTTTTATTTTCGTAGAGATGTATTTTTTTTTCAAGTGATGTCATGTCATAAAATTTCATATGACTGTCATTTACCGTTGTACCAACTTTTTATTTTCAGACAAAAGATATATGGCTGAAAATATTTTAATTAACTTTATTTACCACACATTAAAATACCGTCTACCCCAATAATCTCTAATTAGCCAATTAGTAGACTGTATAAATATTTACAAAGATTAAATAAACACAAATTCAACAAATTACAGGTCTGCCAAAATAACACTTAATAACATCCTCGGTAGTTACCAGACCATAATAACTCTTATATTTTGACGGAAAAAATAAAACCAATGTTGCGGCTTGTAATTTTTTATCCATTAGAGAAAATTGCTCAAATTTTAATGTGTTCTGGTAAAGGGTCAAAATTAATGTGCCAAAAGTTTGAGCTCTGCATAACGGCTGAAAAATATTTGTCCGAAGTTTTCTAATTAAAAGATAACAGCCCTAACAAGTTTGTTGTTGTTTGTCTTTTATTAGCTTTAAACGTTTTAAAATCTGAGCGTGGCAATTCTACCGATTTGGAAACTGAATTTATGATATTTAATTTTTAAAAAATGCATGGTTCCGTGGTAGTTCCTTTATCTTGTCTTAATATTACAGACCGCTAAATTTCAGAACTTGAGGTTAGAATTGACCTGTTGCTGCGAGTTTTCGCTATAATCTAACCCAAAAATATAAAACATTTTTTTTTAGAATTTTTGAGGTTATGTACAAAACAAGTTTAATTATTATCACTAAACTCTATATGGTAGTTGAAAATAATACTCTTATGCCCTTCAAAACTTTCTTAGATTTATACTGATATTTTTTTCATCTCTCAAATGTCGTCAAAATTATGGTAAAACTATTATTTTCAAGATGGCGGATTCAATATGGAGGACTAAAATTTAAAAAAAAAACGAATTTGTGGATAAAACTTTGTACTTCGTGATTTTAGAGATCGCTAAATAGGGAAATGATTTCAAACTTTCCAGTTTTTTATATTTAAGATGGCGTATTCACTTCAATTTTAA
Source organism: Diaprepes abbreviatus (assembly GCA_034092305.1). Lineage (NCBI taxonomy): Eukaryota > Metazoa > Arthropoda > Insecta > Coleoptera > Curculionidae > Diaprepes > Diaprepes abbreviatus. The sequence continues at coordinate 1,362,329 of JASJET010000129.1, forward strand.
AAAGCAGATTTCACTCAAGTATAGCATCAAATGAAAACTACCTTTGGAAAAGTATAGTTTGGTTTCTGGTTCTAAGGGTCAATCAGATTTTGTTGGCTTGGGTTACATGGTTCTGATTGCTTTGCAATGTTACGTTAACCCATAGATGTTGTTAAGCATGCTTTTTACGATGCGTGCAAAGGAGCCGTTTGGAAAAAAAACGCGATTGCAGTGAATTTTCGATTCAAATTGACTATCAATTTAAGAGTTTTATAATAATTAAAACCACATTGAATAAATTTATAAAAGTCGCTGATAATTTACGAGAAATTGTGTTAAATAAAACACACGAGACGCCGTTTCTTGCTAGAAGTCCTCAACGACAATCGTGGTCAACCGATGCTCAGGTGACAAGACGCTACTTTCTTTAGTAAATTGTCAAATCCTTCAAAGACACAAGCACGAAAAATAGAACATAATTTACCACATAATTTCAGCACGAAACAATAACTTCAATAATACAAAGACAAAGCACCGAATTTGTGACGACATCGCCCAGTGATTTGAAATCAATGGATTTATATATTTGTTTAATTTTAAATTTACTTATGAATTTTGGATGATCGCTAGACATACCCTGAAATCAAGCAACGAGATACAATCTCGCCTAAATTTTTACAAAAGTGTTAAAAGTGAATTTTTAAAAAACTCAGTTGGAGTGGTAAATGTATAAATATGGATAATGGATAATTTGTGATTCGCTGACGATATTTTTATAATAATTTACAACTTAGGCCTACGTAGCCAAGCAACAACTTCTATAATATAAAGACAAAGCGCTTATTTGTGACGTCATTGCCCAGTGGCTTGAACTCAACATATTTCTATCTGTTTTTCGTTGGATTTATGTACTTGTTTCCTTTTAAATTTACTTATGAATTTTAGATAATCGTTAGATAGAGTGCGAAATCAGGCTAGGAGATAAAATCTCACCTAAACTTTTACAACAGTGTTAAAAGTGTATTTTTAAAAAGCTCAATTTTGCTGGAAAATGTATAAATATAGATAGCTGATTGTGGCAACTTGGGCTCACGTAACGAAGCACAAACTTCTCTAATACAAAGACAAATAGCTGAATTTGTGACGACATTGCCCATTAGCTTGAAATCAACATATTGTTATCTGTCTTCCGTTGGATTTATGTATTTGTTTACTTTTAAATTTACTTATTAATTTTAGATAATCGTTAGATAGAAAGCTAGATAAGGCAAGAAGATATAATCTAGCCTAAACTTTTACAACAATGTTAAAAGTGAATTTTAAAAAAAATTCAGCAGTGGTAGAAAATATATAAATATGGATAACGGATAATTTGTGATTTGCTGACGACATTATTATAATAATTGACAACTTAGGCTCACGTAACGAAGCAACACCTTCAATAATACAAAGACTAAGCGTCGAATTTGTGACGACATCGCTCAGTGGCTTGAAACTGACATAATATTATGGATTTAAACGATCTACCAAAATTTTTAATGACTGAAATGCCATTATTTTTTTATCATAATCTAGGAAAACTTCATTAACAAGTTTGGGGAGAAAGTTTCGATAAAATTGGAAGCATCCTTAAAGGAAATGCACCGATAGAGGAAGAAGACTTACGAACATGACAGAAATTCTTGCAGTGACAAAGAATTGCGCAAAAGAGAAATGGAAAGAACTATGTTGAGGATTAAGAGAAGAAGCAAAGTACCAAATATAATTATTAGACAGAAGACAAAAGTTATTATCTAATGCATAACACAAAGTAAATTAAGATAGGCTATTAGGAAATAAATGCCATTCATAAGTAATTATTCTTAAGGTAACCCTCAAGATATTGAGTAAAAAATACATTTTATTTACGAGCAATTTGGATTTTCCTTTTGATAAATTTTAACTAAAGTAGGGCTAAATGTGGCAAAAATCTATATTGGAGGGAATCTCAATAAACAGAAATTTGACAAGCAAAATAATCATATAAGAAGATAGGATACCTGGCTCGAAGAAAATACAACAGATGGAGTAATAAGTTATCCAAAGCAGACAAAAATGGTAGGAGTGTGCCATTAACAACATGGAGCGATGACATAAAAAGAGTAGTTGTGAATTGGAAAATCATCGCTCGAAATGAAGATCGCTAGAAAACATTAGAGGAGACCTTTATTCAGCAGTGAACACAAACTGCTGATGGGTGATGAAGAATTTTTATTGATGATATACCTGTAGAGTTAGATTTAGAAGAAAACTTATATTAAAAGAAACGAAATGCGTGACTGGAACTAATAACAAAATTGAACCATTAATAAACGAGCTTTTCTTAAAGTTTTTGAATTGTATCACGTATATTAGATAACCAATAGTCAATCCTAGATCTTCAAATATTTACAGTTACTAATGAAACTTCCTATATATTTTCCTTTCGATGACAAATAAGTTGTGATTGATAACGTAATACAAGTCGAGACCTTATGTCCTTTTTATTAAATTAAGCTGTTGTGTATCCCCTCTGCGTCATCAACCATATTATATTAGGTTTATTGGGAATTTAGATAAAAATGCCATATAAGTCATATTTGATATATTAAGGGAAAAAAAATCTATTGTACGGTGCTTTATTATCTTAGATTATGTTTCCCTCTAACTTTCGTTTTTCATATAACTAAACGAAAAATAAATGCGGTTTAAGGAAAAAGTATACCTAATATTACTGCTATTGACTAGTTGATGTTATTTACTTATTGCCTGAAATATATAACTTTTTCTATATTATTAAAAGTATTTTATATATATGACGTCGATTTCTGTCATTATGAGAATTATGTAATGAAACAATAAAATAGCAATATAGAACCACTTTTTATTCTTCAATAATACAAACTGAAGTTTAAGAAAATAACATACTATAAATAAACAGTATAATTTATTACTGATCTTTATGAAATAGAGGGGTATCTCATGGTAACCGTCCATTAGAGTATCTCGGGAAGTAATGCGACCTGAATCCTGCAAATTGGTATAATGGGGTTTTCAATGATGCTTTCTTCAGATTAAGAAACAGCGATCATTTGTAACTTCCGATTACACCGAAAGTGGTCGAAACTTACTTAATTTAAATGGTTTTTTTTGTATTCCTTTCTTTATTTCTGATAACTTTTACTCAGATTAAAATTGTTAATAACAAATTTCTCTGTCATCTGCTCGAAAAGCAGATTGCATATTGAGGTCAGTGGCGGCTGGGGTATTAAAAAGTAGGAATTGCAATTCCAATGGTACATTAAAAATATATATATATATATATATATATATATATATATATATATATATATATACATATATATGTATATATATATATATAAATATATATATATATATATATATATATATATATATATATATATATATATATATATATATATATTTATATATAAATATGTAGATAAGTTTTTGTCCGTATAATTTAAATAAAATAGAATAAAATATTGGCGAAGCGGACGTGAAAATTTGTCAATCTACATGATTCTCGTATTAAAAAGTGCGGAGCACTCCAAAGTATGGAATAACTCCGGGTCCGACAGATGGCGACAGCGCTGTTTCGTCCTAATATGGGACTCGTCAGGCCACCGCAGTCGGTACAAACCATCATCTCGCCTTTGCATCGTATAAGCCATACTTATAATCAAAATACGGCAAATAAGACGACAACGGCGACATCTCGATGGTCCACTTGATAATACAAGAACCATACAGATTAACAAAGTTTGTAAGAGAACCGTCATATGGTGGCGCGACGGTGAATTAAAACAGAAATATGTAAAATCGAGTACACGAAACGCGCTGCCCAAAAGATAGGGGTCGCATTTTTCGGTACTGGCAAGCAAGCATACCGCTATTTAAGCAGCCAAAGCCACGTGCCGCACCAAACGATCCCACCATGAGAGCATCGTTTAGCGTGTTTCAAAGCCAAACAAGTAAATAAATATGTAGATAAGTTTTTGTCCGTATAATTTAAATAAAATAGAATAAAATATTGGCGAAGCGGACGTGAAAATTTGTCAATCTACATGATTCTCGTATTAAAAAGTGCGGAGCACTCCAAAGTATGGAATAACTCCGGGTCCGACAGATGGCGACAGCGCTGTTTCGTCCTAATATGGGACTCGTCAGGCCACCGCAGTCGGTACAAACCATCATCTCGCCTTTGCATCGTATAAGCCATACTTATAATCAAAATACGGCAAATAAGACGACAACGGCGACATCTCGATGGTCCACTTGATAATACAAGAACCATACAGATTAACAAAGTTTGTAAGAGAACCGTCATATGGTGGCGCGACGGTGAATTAAAACAGAAATATGTAAAATCGAGTACACGAAACGCGCTGCCCAAAAGATAGGGGTCGCATTTTTCGGTACTGGCAAGCAAGCATACCGCTATTTAAGCAGCCAAAGCCACGTGCCGCACCAAACGATCCCACCATGAGAGCATCGTTTAGCGTGTTTCAAAGCCAAACAAGTAAATAAATATGTAGATAAGTTTTTGTCCGTATAATTTAAATAAAATAGAATAAAATATTGGCGAATACGAGAATCATGTAGATTGACAAATTTTCACGTCCGCTTCGCCAATATTTTATTCTATTTTATTTAAATTATACGGACAAAAACTTATCTACATATTTATTTACTTGTTTGGCTTTGAAACACGCTAAACGATGCTCTCATGGTGGGATCGTTTGGTGCGGCACGTGGCTTTGGCTGCTTAAATAGCGGTATGCTTGCTTGCCAGTACCGAAAAATGCGACCCCTATCTTTTGGGCAGCGCGTTTCGTGTACTCGATTTTACATATTTCTGTTTTAATTCACCGTCGCGCCACCATATGACGGTTCTCTTACAAACTTTGTTAATCTGTATGGTTCTTGTATTATCAAGTGGACCATCGAGATGTCGCCGTTGTCGTCTTATTTGCCGTATTTTGATTATAAGTATGGCTTATACGATGCAAAGGCGAGATGATGGTTTGTACCGACTGCGGTGGCCTGACGAGTCCCATATTAGGACGAAACAGCGCTGTCGCCATCTGTCGGACCCGGAGTTATTCCATACTTTGGAGTGCTCCGCACTTTTTAATACGAGAATCATGTAGATTGACAAATTTTCACGTCCGCTTCGCCAATATTTTATTCTATTTTATTTATATATATATATATATATATATATATATATATATATATATATATATATATATATATATATATATATATATATATATATATATATATAAATCGGATCCAACATAGCAGACTGAATCTTTAAAATCGTGAAAATAAATTCGAAAAATTTCTAATGTGGTTCAATAGCTGTTAAATATGCAATTTAAAAATACAATAAAAAGAATAATCTTATTTCCATTAATAAAATAATGCGCTTGAGTTTAAGGTGCATTTTAAAAATAATATTATAATAATAAATACATGGATATCGATAATAGTTAAAAAAGCGAAAACACTTTTTCCTGTATGCTTAGGACTTCTTAATAAATACCAATGCAAATAATTTGTAAGTAATATAATATTTATTGATTCACATAAATGAATAAATAATACGACTGTAATAAAAATAATAAAAAGAACTTTTTAATCATTGCCTTCTTTGTTAACAGCTCTTTTCTCATTCTCCAATACGTATGAATTGTTATCCGAATCCTTACGATATCAAAAACAGTGTAAGGGTTCATCGACGCCAAAATTTTTGGAACATATCCTCCATATTTTTTTCTCACGAAGATTTTCGGGCAAAATCTAGACGATAGTTTCTTATCGACTTTTCCGTTGATTTTTGTGCATCTTTGGATAGTTTACCTATCGGTAATATTGCAAATGCTATGATGTCTGGTCAATGGGGTAAGTTATTTGTGAATTCCTGTTGGCATATTATACCAAGAATATTTTTAAAAAACAATCTTGTTGTTTGAAGTGTGTATTTCCAAATCTTCGCTATTAGAGTTTATTGTCCGTTTACAATAGTTTGCAAAATGACGGGAAACCGGAGGATCAGTTTTCGCTTTACTCTTGTTATAATAGTTGACTCATCACTGTTCTCAAAGAAACGTCGAGCTGTGTTGCCATCGTTAGTGCTTCCTAAGCTGAGGAATAAGTTCGTATCAGAAATATTCGGATCAGTGAATTTCAATTTGTACTGGCTCTGAATTGACGTTGCGTCGAAGCCGCATTTGCAAATGAAACTCTTATTTACAAATCTAATTTACGATTTGTTCAACGGCGTCTAATTGACGCAATATAATTCGATCCACTGTGTGATCCACTAAGCCTTGGAATTTTGATTTAGTAGAGGTTAGATAAGCGTCAGATCGATAACGTGCTTTTTTGTATTTTACGCACCAGGGTAAGGCGAAAATGTATTCATGCCTTTCTGTTTAGCCCAATTTCGTAATCGTTGATATTTATCTCTCGACAATCCAATGTCAAATAGAAGAGCGGCGCACAAATGTAACTGGGCGCGACGCAACCACAAGACTGTTGCCTTTGATTTGTGTCGAAACTTTAGAAAGAAAAGACTGGCCGTTTATATTACCGAGATTTAATAGAAACGTTACTATAGCCCACCTTCTGGTTTAAATTTCTTAGCTAGAAATTATTTTGGCCGGTTTTCTCAAATTCTGACCCACTAAGCCCTTCTAACTTCTTTCGGGTTAGTTCGAGATAGAAGATCGTAGGAACGCCTATGCGCAATATTACCCCCGCTAACTTCCGTGCGACAGGAAAACGAACAGTACCTTGAAACGAACGAGTGGGTATATTTACTTTTCGTCTTAACTTATAACTGGATATTCTGCAAAATTGTGTAGAAGTCGTAACCTATACTTCAATTGTCATTGCATTTTAGGATAATTTGCTTCATTTTTCGTATAAAAGTTAAAAAAAATTAAATAGCTATTTTTAATTAAGTGCCTACCTCCTGAAGGAGCCTGGCCGCTCATATTACCGAGATTTAATAGAAACAGTACTATAGCCAAACTTCTAGTTTAAATTTCTTAACTAGAATTTTTTTTATTTTGGCCACGTTTTCTTAATTGTAACCCTTTCGGGTAAGTTCGGGACAGACGTTGTCGGGGAACGCCTACACGACATATAACCCCCTCTAACTTCCGCGCGACACGAAAAACGAACACCCAACCATCAGTAGCTGGAAACGAATGGGAGTGTGTATTGCTTTTGTCTAAACTTATAACGTAATCGACGGAATTTGGAATATTTAAAGACTATTTGAGACATTAATTGTTTTAAATGCATCAAATAGCCGAAATATAGAAAAATTATTTTTTGTTGACCATTGATCGTAAAGAAAATTGATATTTCTGTTCCAAAATATACATTTATATATATACATATATATATATATATATATATATATATATATATATATATATATATATATATATATATATATATATATATATATATATATATACAATAATGCCGAATCATTGGAAAAAGAGGTAGCAAATATTAAATCCGATTTACAGCAGAATGGTTATCCTTTAAAACTAAATGACGATGGTATAAATAATTTTAAAACAACGAACACTGGATAACAAGAAACGCATTCCTTCTTCACAATTCCGTACATTAAGGGAACGTCGGAGAAAATAAGACGAATTACCAGTAGTTATAATATAAAAACAGCCTTTAAATCAGGAAATACACTTAGAGGTCATTTAACAAAAATAAAATCAAAAACTACCGATAAGAAAGAATGTTTTTACAAAGTTCCATGTGAGTGTGGTGAAATGTATATTGGAGAAACCAAACAACCACTAGAAATTAGAATTAAGGAACATAAAACTCATGCACAAAACGGGGAAACGTCGAGATCAGGTATTGCAGAACACTTCTGGGATAAACAACACCATATAAAATGGTCTGAGGCTGCGGCAATATATATGGAACCCAATATGAAAAAAAGAATATTTATAGAAGCAACATATATTAAAAACAATAATGGGATCTTCAGTAAACCGAGTGTTGAAATACCTAATCTTTGGCAACCACTACTTTGTAACATCAAATCATTGAGGTGTGTACAGTGAAGCGAAACTTTGAGCTTCAATGGACACAGTCCCTATATAAGCTCGTAGTTTTAAGACAAAACATTGAGTTTATACTTGATAACGATTAGAAATACAACCTAATCGAAACGGCGTAAGAATAAATAAAAACAAAGACAATGCAAGTCCGACAACCACATTTTAGTCAATAATAGGAATTATTCAAATGAATCAGAGTGCAGAGTTTCCTAAACATAACTTTGCACGTAACCATATCTGTATGTTTTTACCTTGAGGTACAAAAATTTAATGAAATTTAAATTAACCTGAAGCCAGGCAATTAAAATTGTTATGAAAGCTTTTAATATCGCTAGGCTGATATTTTTTTTCGTGTTGTTGACGTGAGGTGTATAAAATGGTTGTCCTTAAAGTCTCCCCACAGATAAAACTAATGCGTATGTTCGTCTAATGTGCCTACGCTAATTAACTTCTTAATCAACGTAGTTATTTTAGTTGTGAGGATTTTATGGTAGAGGCTCTCAAGAGAATCATACTGGAAAATTGAGTAATAGTTTGTTTTATTTTTCTCTCGCAGGAGTTTAATTGTACCGGTGTTTCGATACTTGTTCTCATTAAATGGATCTTGCTTAAATGAAAATTTTGTATAGTAGATTCACAGTTCGTGTTCGGTTTTGGGAAATCTATTTGTTCCAGTAGATCATATTTTGCTCCATTAACCGACTTCCAAAAGAAGAAGGTCCTACATTCAACCGGAACGGCGGTCACATATTATTTTGGTCGAAATTGGTTTAGTAAAATCCAAGATGGCGCTGATAATATGGCGCACAAAAAGATTAATTTTGTTCTATTTTCTCCAAAATTGTATAGGGGAGGCTTTTCAGGATTGTACATAACGAGTCCAAATTTTTTTTAATAATTTATTGTGGCAGATTTGATATGGTGGATTAAAAATTTTATATTTTTCGGATTTGTTGTAGTTATAGAGGGTTTTTGAGGATGTCAATTACAAATTTAAAATTATTTTTTAAAAACTCAGTGTAGCGGACTAAAAATTGGTATAAAAGGAGTTTTGAAAGTGCAAGTTGGAAATATAAAAATATTTTTAAAAATTCCAAAGGCTTTTGAGGGTGTAAATTACGAATTTAAAATTATTTTTAAGAAATTCAATATGGCGGATTAAAAAACATCTTTTTATTTTATTTAAAATTTGTTGCTGGGGTTTTCTGAGAGTGGAAATAACCAATTTATATTTGTTTCAAAAAATTCAATATGGCAAATGCAATATGGTGGTCTCAATTTTACGAGATTTTTTCAGTATTGGTAGAGGAAAGGTGCCTAATTTGGACAGAATCATTAACTGAACCATCGCCTTCATATAAATAGTAATTGTGTCGCTGCACGGAACGAGAGTTATATGTTATATGTTATATTCTTGGTGCTGTCTGATATAATTTTGCTGCTAACCTCTGTAAGCAATAACTTTTTCACTGGCAAGTAACTTTTTCTTCCTCATGCGTGTACATTTAAACAAGTTTTTATTTATTATTTCGTCTAATTGTTTACCTGTTTTTCCCTACTAAACCCTTTTAAAAGCGAATTTTTAAAAGTAAGGTTATAGTTCTAAATTGGACCACCTACTAGTTCCAATTTTGAACCGATCCAAATTAAGCAACTTTTTCTTCAAGATGAATATGTCACTAAATTGGACCACCTACTAGTTCCAATTTTGAACCGATCCAAATTAAGCAACTTTTTCTTCAAGATGAATATGTCACAACATGGAAAATATAGGAAATGAGATGAGGAAAATATGAAAGAAGCCTTAATTGCCCATCGGAATGGTATTCAAAGTTTAAATAAAATAACAACTTTAAAACAGAAAATAAGAAAAAACATGTTCATGGAAGTGAGAAAAAATTTGGAAGAGGAAGAGATAGTAAATCATGTACTACAACTTGAGAGAACTCTGTTTGGAATCACTCGTAGTGATTTAAGAAAACTCGTATATGATGTCGCGGAAGCAAATGAAATTCCTTACAGGTTTAAAAATAGACAAGGCGGCAAGAACTGGTATTATTGTTTTATGTCTCGACACAAAGAACTATCGCTCCGCCAACCAAAGGCAACTTCAGCGCCGAGGGCTGTTGTAGGGTTCGGCAAAGAAAAAATTAGAGCTTTCTTCTTAACTTCGGTCCATCTGAGATATATAATGCCGATGAGATCGGTCTTGTGATAGTCCAGAGATCACAAAAAATAATTGGACACAAGGATAAGCATCAATTCTGTGGCAAAGGGAGCTTCCCTGAATCTGAAGACGAAGATTGCCTTTCTATTGTTTGTCTATCTCCATTTCACAATCCAATACAGGAAAAAAGTGGATTCACTGGATTTCGTACAAAAATGGATCACACTTGAAGTGCACCAATGGCGGCCAATACTGCTTTCTATGAATGTATAAACTGTGAGTCTGACACTGACAGATTGTGTTGTTTTATAAACCTAATCTTTTATGTTAATATGTTACTTAACCCATCTCAGAATCGTATGGTTAGTTCTCCATAAAATTTAATTATCATTCCAATAAATGTTCTTTTCCTTAATAATGAAGAAACCAATATCCTAAATTGGATCGATGGATCTATTTCGATTTTTTGCGAACCACCTAAACAATTTTTTACCTGTTTTGTAAAATCTATTCATTTATAACACTCTAGAGTACCCCTCAAAATTTTTTGTTTACTTGGATTCAAAATTTTCCATTTTACAGGAGTACAGGATTTTTGAAATCGTAGAATATGGATCTGAAATTCATTTTTACAATTTAGTAGAACAAATACAATACGTGGATCTAAAAATTTTATATTTTTTTCGATTTTGTCCAAAATGATGTTGGGCAGTTCTTGAGACGTATATTACGAGTCTTAAATTAATTTCTTTAAACCCAATATACAGGATAAAAAATGTCGGACTGAAAAATTTTCTTGCCTCAAATTCTTTTAAAATTGGTGATAGGAGGACTTAGGGTGCCTTGGTTATAAATATAATTTTTTTAATTCAAAATAGCAGATTTACTATAACACACTAAATATTTGTTTGAGACAATTTCATTCAAAATGGGTATTAGGAAAATTCTTAGAATTTTTTTGTTATTGAATTTATGGTCGTCTACAACTATAAATAGAATAGGTACTTTTCGCAACCTTAAAAACTCAATTCAATTCAAAACTAAAAATCGAAAAATAAAATTTTTACAAAAGAATGGAACCGATTGTTAAAAAAACACTAACAAGCGAAAAATAACAATATAAATTTTTATATGACATTCAAATTATTACTGAATAGAACAAATAACTTCTAGCATGAGCAACGCTAAAAATCAATTGCAAATAATGTATTTCTCCATCTATTCATGTGAATCACATTTTTTCAGTATTAATTTGGCGCCGTCTTCAAAAATTTCAATTTAAAACTTATATTGTTATTTTTCGCTTTTTTTGCGCTTTTTTAGAAATCGATCTAATTTTTGTTATACAAATTTTGTTAGTTAAGCATATTCAAGATTTAAATATTGAAATATTTTCAATTGAGATGAAATTAAAGCAAAAAGAGATCAGTCGTTCGAAGAAGAAATTCATAACTGAAAAACCTGCCACAGTGGCTCCACTATACATCTGTAAATCTCTTTAGAGCAACAGTGTCCAAATCTCAAATTGCTGTAACAATTGCCAACCTTCGTAAAGAGGAGAATCTCCATCTTTCTAAAATTAAAGGAGGTAATATTAGAGGTCATATTTAAAAAAAAAAAAAGTAAGTAAATATAAAATGCCAAATTAAAACTTTCCACAATTTCACTTCCAGTTTGTCTTTGAATTAACTAAAACGACTGAAAAATATCCACACGAAATTGAATCCACAACTAAGAAATCAAAGTTATGGCTCAGATACGTAGACGATACTTTTATTATTTGGAGTGGAAACGACGAAGAACTTCGAAACTTCCTTTTTCATCTCAACAACATCAGTCCAACTATTAAACTCACCATGGAGAAAGAAGTAGAAAATAAATTACCATTCTTAGATGTCTTGGTTGAAAGAAATGGCAGACAAATTCAAACTTTGGTTTACAGAAAAGCCACGCACACAGGACAATACCTTAATTATTCATCTAATCACTCCAACAACACCAAACCAGGAATTATAAGAAATCTCGTAGATAGAGCCTTCACTCTCTGCAACTCCAACGAAAACTTGATGAAAGAGATAGATTACATTAAAAATGATCTGACAGCCAACAGATACCCAGTATATCGAGTGGATAAATTTCTTGAACAACGCAGAAATAGGACAATATCGACAACGAATGAAGAACGAAAACCAGTATTGAACATCCCTTATGTTAAAGGGCATTTCAGAAAAAGTTAGGATGATAGGAAAACGATATAAAATCAACGTTGTTTTCAATTCAAATAACTCTCTGAGAAGTCGGCTCACTAGGGTCAAACCAACAACTCAAGGAGACATGAAGAACTGTGTATATCAGATACCATGTGAATGTGGCAATTCCTACATTGACGAAACAAAGAGACCTCCTGACGTATGGATCAAAGAACACCAAAAATGCACATCTCGAGGAGAAACAGAAAAATGTGGTGCCGCCAACCATGCCTGGACTCATGGACACCTCATAAAATGATCTGAAGCTAAAATACTACACCGAGAACAATATTGGAGAAAACGGAAATTCAAAGAATCCTCGGGTATACATCAGAATCCGAGTTGTTTTAGTAAACCATCTTTAGATATAAAAGAAGTGTGGAAACCACTTCTTAATAATTGTAAACTAAAACTAAATGAAGCATAAAAAGGGGATTTTGCCATAGCAGGCATGACTGCAGCCATCTCAGTCACACTCTACTGCATTTACTTTTAGTATAAATGGTCATGTAGCTAAGGGATTTATTTAATTTCACTTGAAAACGGCTAGAGATAACTACTAGCCGAAACGTCGTGATATTCAACAAAAATAAAGACAATGAAAGTCCAACAGATATCTACTACTTCGCAAGAAACACCATTGTCTATGTCCTTCAAACAAACAAAAGGCGGTAACGTACAGACGGACAGGCGCCAAAATTAAGCAGCTTTTTAGTATCAACGAAGCCCTAAAAATGTATGTTTAGCCTCTCCAGTTTTTTTAACCACCCTGTGTACATACATTTTTCTAGAAACTATATTTTTATGATATATATGTTGGAAGATCTTGTCGATCCATCCACTAATAGGTCACCGTATATATAAATAGACTAAAATACGGTTCATTGACTTTTATTAGCAAAAATAAGACCCTTTTCCGTTTCGATACAATCAGGGGTTACCCAATACAAAAGCTTAGAGACTTTGAAGAAAAAAAACAAAAAGATCTTTACTGTGAATAAGGCTTTTAGGGTAAAGGCAGAGAAAAAATATCCTTTTCTTGCTTGACAGTACATAGCTTTCCCTTTAAGTTCTAAAAGTTTTTTTTTCCACACGTAATAATAGTTTAACAGCTTTTTTGGGGATAAGGCAGATACTTACGAAAATAAAAAAACTTTTTTTTTAATATATCTTTAAGTAGTTTTTATGTTTTCAGATGAATTACCTGTAAATTGTTCTACTTACGAATTTTAATAGAAGCTTTTTGTGATTAGTAGCTGATTTTATATGCTAACAAACTTGAACTCATTTTACACTTTTATGCAATTCAATCGTTCACCAGTTAGTATACGGAATGAGGGAAATTTGTAGAGAAACTTGGAATAGTTTGCTTATATATAGATATTATATTCCATTGGTTAATCGAAAACAGCTTCATTTACGCAAAAAATATTTTGATGAATTGTCCTTCAATGTACAGTGTGTCCCACGAGCAAATGCCGCGATCGATTTCTCAGAAAATATACTTTAACAAATTTTTAAAATTTGGTAGTTCACTTGTGACGCGTTTTTTACATAGGCGGGGAGCAGTCGTGCCCTACGGATCTACTTCGTTCACGGCAGCGGAACTCGTGAAGACAGTCATCGGTCAAATGCTCAGCGCAGGGGTATCCGGTCGGCGGTATCTACGTATATTCGGGATATCCCTGCTCTCTCAGCTGATCAACGGTTTGATTGCCTGAAGGTCAAAACATCCACTCGGTGGTCGGTTGTCCGGCGCCACTCTCGGGATTCATGTGGTCGAGGGCCCACTTATGCACCAGGCAGCTTGTTACAGTGGAGAAACGGCAAGCCAGGAGTCAATTGCGCGTATTAGTGCTGGCTGCCGGCTGCCAATTGTTATATGTAATGTTAAAAATGGGACTAGGTAGGAAAACAAACGGTTATCCTGTATCCTGTATTCCATTCTTTTATACAAAGACATGGCCTAAAACTAACTTACAATCTAAGATGGACAATAATATAAACAATTAAATGGTCTGGAGGACAAAAGTATGTTTTGAGAGCTGTTTACGGTAGCTCATACTGGTCGGTTGCGCTAAAGACGGTAACCCGGCATCAATCGGCGATAAGCGGCGTCTCTACGCGACGGCGATCTCTACACGCGGCGGCGACGATAAGCGTCGGGGCGGCAGTTGTTTAGCGCCCTTGTCAACGGACATCGGAGGGCACCTGGCGGTAAAACACATTCCTGGTCAATACGGAAACAAAGATAATAATGACGGTATTTAGTGCGTGTGTGTATCGGTGACGGTAGGAAGGAACGAAAGGAACTGACGCTGCCCGTTCTTATAAGGGTCCTCGACAGCGTCAGCAGGATGGAACGACATTGCCTGTTCTTATAAGGGTCCTCGACAATGCCGACCAATAATGGTAGGAAATTAGGAAAGGAACCGACACTGCCCGTTCTTATAAGGTCCTCGGCAGTGACGGTAAGATGACACAACATTGCCCGTTCTTATAATGGTCCTCGGCAATGCTGGCCATTAGAGGGGTAGGACGTAAAGAAGAAAGTGTATGGTAAAACACCATATACACACAAGCCTAGCCTCACCTACATTGCTAGACCAGGAAGGCGCGGCCCGGCAGGCGACCCAGTCCAGTCCGTTTGAACTGTTAATCCGGGTGGAGAACGTGCAGTTCTCAGCGAAATAATGGTCTGCTCGAGCTTAAGTAGATGACCCGAGCTCCCACTATGCCGACGTGTGACGGCGTGCGGTGATCGCGCATACAATACTACTGTATGCGGCGAGCGATTGCTATGATCGGACGCTCTGAAAATCTCGGAAATATTTCTCCCAGCATAGCGCGGTAAATCTAATTATGTGTCGATAATCTTGAAACTTTAAGCAATCTTTTCCCGTAAGAATCAGATTTTTCGGATGTAAAATAAATAAATTAAATCCCGGCGAACTCATGCCAAAAATTCGTGACTTCGTTATACACTTAAGTCGATAGGCAATTCGGCTAAAATATTTTAAAGATGGTGGCCCATTCAGTGGGAGATGCACATTCCTAGGTAATAGGCAGGGTCGAATCTATTTTTCTGAATTCAAAGCACTTAAAGGAGGGCGATCGCAAGCAAACGCGAGTTGTCGACGGGGAAGGAAAGAAGCCAACAGCATTCATATTCCTAGTAAAAGAGACAGAGTCGGGTATATTTTCATGAATTCAAAGCTTTTAGAGGGGGGCCATTCCCCCCCCCCCTTGGATATGCCACTGCCTATACCTAAGTCTTACTGTTTTCGACATATTTTAAATTTTATGTCAGAAATGACATTTACAGGCCTAAACTTAACTATTAATTTCTTCTATATGATAGCTTGAGCATTAAAAGTCAGAATGACTTAGAATAAGATTGTCTATTTGAAAAATTTGTAGTTTTCAAAATATTACATGCACAAAGATGACTTAAATTTATTTATTATCTATGAGAAATGTAACAAAGTTTTATCAAGACATGCCAGAAATTTGCTGACAGATATCCAGATAAACAGAAACCGTCGCGGAACAGTGTTAAACAAATAATGGAAGATTTCAAAAGTTTTGGCACCATAAAGGCAAAACAGCATAAAAGGAAAATTGCAGTGCCCGCCACGTACTTTTGCCTACCCCACGCGAAAACCAGTTGAGTTTCAAAGTTTTATATTTCAGTAAGGAATAACCATATGACAATTTTCAAAAAAGCATTTTCATTCACAGATCAAACGTTATATTACAGTATAATGAATTTATTTGATTATTCTTTTGTTTCCTAACAATGGGAAAATCGTTCAATATTTCAATACATTTTAACGGTATTTCATATACCATATGTTAAAAAAAGCCACCCTTATCACTTCTATTTTATTTACATAACCAAGGTAGGATTACTTAGACAGATTTATAGGCAATTCTAAGAGAGGGTCTTATTACGTCTTCATAAATTAACTGTCTTTATGTATTTGTTAAGAAAACATTTAAACGACAAAGATCATAAAAGTTAAGCTAGATAACTGATTTATTTTTCCTTTACACTTTCTTGGATAGTGATAAAAAAATATAACTACCCTATTCCCACGAGAAATCTATTCACAGAGTAATTATTTAATTATTCATTTTAACGGAATATAGTTCACATTGAACAATGTAAAATAATTAATATTTGTTCCATTACAACATCACAAACCAGCTTGGTGACAAAACTCGTGCAAAAATAATGTGTTCATGTCTGTGAGCTAGATGAAATTCTGGTGGGGTGTTCAACAAGCATTTATAAATTAAAAAGGCCAGAAGACTCTTAAGACATTTAGTTTCATGTAAATCAGAAAAATTATTAATATTAAAATGACCACAAACAATAAATTTAGTACTCGCCAGAAGCAATGGTAGGAGCATTTCAAAAGATTCAAGGGACCTCCTAACATCACTTCCAAGTGGACGATAAATAAATATAATATAAAAATTAAGAATATTTACAAAAATCTCAGAGAACTCAAATTTCTCGTCAATAATATATGCATCCAAACTCCTTAGATACCCTGTAAAACAGTATTTTTCACCAAAATCAGGGTGCCCGCATGAGTCAACCCTTTTCTGTGATCAAAAGAAACTACACTGTAATTAACAATAGAACAAGGCTCTTCAAGTTTAACGCAGTGCTCAACCAAAAGTAATACATCTGGTGAGCCAAGAGTTTCAACAAAAACATCATTAAATTTTACGAAATATAATAGTAAAATTAATTATTAAGAGAAATTCCGGAAAAACAATTCTATGCACTGTTCAAAATTTCAGAACATATTCTCTTTCTTTTCGTCCAACTGACAAGTTAGAAAAAGCACTCAAACTAAACGATTATGAGTCACTTTCTGTGTTGTGAAAAAGAAATTCCACTCTGTTTATTTTAAGGCTTTTTACTTGCTTGAGCAATAAAAAGAAATCGTGTGAATCCGCAAATGGGAATAAGATCGTTCACTAAATGTTCAAGGCTAATATAATGGTGAATTTATTTTTACGGTAAATAAAACAATTTCCGCGATTTTTCTTTATTTTAAGCTTTCCGGTAATTTAGATCTACTAATAACTGAAATTTTTGTATATTTGTCTTTATTTTAAATCGCGTTTTAGTTAAAATATTATCTTAAAAAACTTTAATTGAAAACGGTATCTGTTTGAGTTTAGTTGATGAAAATAAATTCCTCTGAACCATTTAAATGAAACTATTCATTGCTAAGCAGAATGTTTTTCAAAAAAAAAAATTTGTATGGTCACTACGAAAATAATACTGAGTGTTAATATTAGATGTTAATATTAGGTGAAACTAAAGCGAAATATCAACGAAGCAGCCACTGAAGCACTCGGAACACGAAAAACGAACCAAGGAAAAGGAGGACCCAACAAGACCCCCTGGTTTTGTAATGAACTTAAGGAGCAATGTAAAGAGAAAAAGAGAGCCTACTTAAAATACAGGATAACGCAGTCTCCAGAAGATTATCAAGAGTACAAAAGAATTAGAAATAGCACCAATACATTAGTGAGACAAGTTAAAAACAAGCACTGGGAAACCTTTTCAAAAAGGATGGAAAGCGACTTCTATGGACTCCAGAAACAGATATGGCTGCTGATCAGAGACCAAACAAAGGAAACACATGAGTTAATTAGCAGTAACCGCATACCGAAGGGAACTTGGGTGAACTACTTGAAGGAATTATACAAGAAACAACAGACAGAAATCCAACCTAACACACCCGAAATTATAATTAACGACGATATACTTGTAAAGAAGGAAGACCTAGAACTAGCCATAAAAAACTAAAAAACAGGAAAAGTGTGGGACCTGACGGAATTATCAATGAACTACTGAAATACGGAGGAGAAAGCCTGACATCAATAAAATCATATACCATCACAGAGTCCCCGATGAATGGAGGACTAGCACAACAATACTCCTATTCAAAAAAAGCGATAAAAAAGTGCCGGCTAATTACAGAGGAATCAATATTCTCTCCACCTCGTTAAAACTAACCACAAAAATTCTTACAAGCAAAATTAATGAACACATTTCCTTAGCAGATGAACAGCAGGGATCCCGGTAGGGAAGGTCATGCACGGATGCCATATTTATTATAAGACAAATACCTGAAAAGTCAATTGAATATGATCGTCCAGCCTTTATGTATTTCATCGATCTAGAGAAGGCGTTCGATCATATATAGCTGGAGAATGTGACACAGACAAATACCTCAAAACATTATCAAAACGATTGAAAATATATATCAGGCAAATACGATTCAAGCTAGGATAAACGGAGAATTGACCGAAAAAATAGAAGTAAATAATGGCATCCGACAAGATGACTCTCTTAACCCCCTACTATTTAACATCATCATGGACGAGTTGATAAAGCAGGTGAGTAGTGAACATAACCCGATTCTCTCAATCCCCCCACTCCTCGACCTTGACCTTGACCTTGCTTCACCCCTCTTTGGCCCCGCCCACATGTCCTTGTCATTGACCTTGAAAGTGCACGTGTGCTTTGGCCTTGGCCTTGTGTTCAAGGTTGTGTGTGTGACCTTGACCTTGACCTTGGTCGAGACGACCTTGACTTTGTTGAAGGTCATCTTGGGTGTGTGACCTTGAAGTAGTTATTTGTGCATTGTAATAGTGTGGGATGATCTTGAAATGATTTTGACCTTGCAAATTGTTCTATAAATTGTGTGAGTCTACTTGCATTCATTCAGTGTGAAATGTCAGATACGGAACTATCTAAAGAAAAAATTATAGAGCAAGTCGGCAGAGTAATTTGTTTATATCAGAGTAATTTAAAAAGTTTGTGTGATTTTGAAGAGAAGGATCTAGCATTTTTTCCTCTCGAATATTTAAAAACTTGCGTTGATACGCTGAGTTTACGGCAAATTTGGGATAAGCTGCCAGCGTCATATCGGTGTAACAAGGAACTACAGTTAAGCTTACCCTGTTACATTCACTATGAACAAATATATCGTCATCATATAGATGGGCCACCACCAGCAATAAAAAAGTGTCGTGAATGTAAAAATGAGTGAATAATATGAATAGTGCTTTGCAAGAGACAGTAAAAAAATTGGGCGATGAGTTCACTGAAACGGCTAATAATTATTTCAATGATGCAATGAAAAGTCGAGCAGAATGGGCGTCGCGCTATTGTGATTTGGCTTATGAATATGAAAAGGCTGCGAATGCATGTCGTAAATATTGCAGCAAAACAATAAATTTACAAGACTTTGTTCGTGAGATAAAAAAGTTGGGGTTTAGTGACTGTTTGGAAAAACTGATTAGGTTCATTGCAGATCCGGTTGTGTTAGATGAAATTAGAGTGTAGGACTTAAGTTTAACGTAGTAGTAGTTAATATGGAAAGTTTAGTGCGAGAAATGTACGAGGAATTTCTAATTTCTGCAGCCGGTTCGGAATTTTACGCATATGAAATGCAAGATTCGGAGGCTCAGGACTTTAGTGTATTTTTTAAGTATATGGACCATGCCGAAGTGTGTCTTTTAGCTAGTATAGTTTGTAAGAATTTTCTTAGAAATAAAAACAAACACTTATTATTGAACAAATTAAGGAAATTAGGTTTAGGTGATAATGTTAAACGCATAGAAGAATTGCAGAAAAAAATCAATGAATAAAGTACATAAAATGTAGTTATTTGTTTCATTATATTTTGTCCTTGAAGTTATCCTTATACCAATTTAAATGTGTGACGTCATTTGACCTTGAATACTCCTCCCACTATTTCTATCGTTAAGCTACCCCCACCATTGTTACAATTCGACCTTGAAACCTCGCTATAAAGGTTCGTGGGAGAAGAAGTGACTTCAAACAGTCGCAGATATCAGTGGCATAAACATCAAATATTGTGTTCGTGTAGTGTTCTGAAAGTGCTTTTATATTCACGGTAATTTTTGGATTTATATACCATTTTTTCAATAATGAGTATTGCAAAAGAAACTCTAGATGAAATTAATGAAATGTTTAGCAAAGATTTCGAGGTTTTAGAGAAAAAAAAGGTTACCGAAATGATTGTAGGCAAAGTGTATAAAATTGTAAAGATGGTTTCAATGACTACACGATTTGGTAAAACTCTTTTAGTGGCTTTACACGATGACGGTGATAATAGCACATTTGAGACTTTTTTACCAAAACGTGTGGCCGAAACACTACCTGACGATATTGTAGATATTATGAGTAAAACTAAAGATAAATACACTCTAACTTATTTGGGGCAGGGCACTAGAGTTTTTGGAAACAATACTCGAACATTATTACGTTTTGGCTCATTGGAGTAAATTGTATGTAAATTGTTTGAAAAAAAGGATGTAATTAAATTTAAAATATAGTTGCACATGTCAGAATACTTACGCGTGTTCATTATTTCTGTTAAAGATGTCTGCTGATGCGACGACGACGACGACGACCGCCAACGAATGTGTAGATAGATACATATTTTGGTTGGGGAGAGAATTAAGAAATAGGGCTCACGATATGTTAGATAGCGTAAATGATTGGTCGCATATTGATGTAACCAAAGATCAATATAAGAACGAGATCAGGGATACAATCAATTTTATGGCTGGGGCACACTTGTGCGACAAATTTTTATATGGTTCCATAGACATGGATACATTTTGTGCTGAAATGGTTGAAGAAGAATTAAAAGAATACCTCGTCAATATTCCACATTTACCAGGTGAGCTTGCTGCAAAATATGAATTGGTTTCTGCAACAGCAACAGCCCAAGACGTTGACGATCGAAATAGTGTCGGATGGGATAGAATTTTGAGCAACGAAAACGAAGACATGGAAAACTAATTTTTTATAATTTTTGTATTTGTGCAATTAAATAACTGTAAATAAATATCTATTACAATCACAGTTTTATTTTATTTCTTTTATAAACATACCAACCCAGTAGATCATAGTCAGTGTTTCTTTTTCTCAGCTGAAATATTTAATATAAGTAGGGCAAATAAAAATAAAATAGTTTAGTAAAGATTGAAAATGAGTCGAGGAAACAACACAATTGATAAATTTGGTCGTCAGAAATATAATGAAAAATATCATATATTATCTGGGCCACAAGGGATTGGTTTTAAACTTACAGCGGATGGGCAGTATGATATGGGTGGAAAAATCATAACCAACTTAGGCGAACCTAAAGATGATGACGATGCTGTGACAAAACACTTTGTTAATAGAAAGTTTTACAATTTTGCAGTTGTAATATGTGACATATTTAACAAGGATGTCCTCCCCATGATATACAAAAATAATAGTGAGCTTAAAACAAAAATTGAAGTTATGCAGAAAATACTCTATCATCAGCCTTTAAATGACTCATTAAGCGCACTGTCGTACGACTCGACTTCAAAAAAAATCTAAAAAAAGCAGGTTAAAGAATAGGAGAACGCACTCCGAGTGGCATAGCCTTGAAGATAACGTCGTAGTCGTCGGTGAATTGGACCTTCCCTCCAAGAATATTGAAATGTTATTTATGTGTATGATGTTTTATTGTCATTGTTTTTAATAATGAAGATTGAAATAAAAAACTTTATTTTACAATATATTGTTTATTTATTTTACATTTTAAATAAAAAATATAGTCATACAATATGTTATTTAAACAATATTAGCTTTATCTATCCAAGAGTTGAAGTGGTTGGGAAATCCTAGCCATTTGACAAATAATTGTTCGATGTGATTTTTCTTGCGTTGTCTAAGGACCTTTTCTACTAGATAAACGTCAGGACTGCTTGTTTTTTGTAGTTCTGATTCGTAAAAACACCCTCTTATAGGCTGACCTTCTAACGATTCCAACAAGTAAGTAGGTGGATTTGTAACGTTAACTTTTACAACTTTAAACAATTCGGTTGACCAAGAGGGCGTATATCCTTTCTCGAATAAGCTTTTGTACTTGCTAATACGCACAATGTCACCCATGGAAAACTTAAATTTTTTAGGTACAATTTTTAAATAATCATATGCTTTAATATGTGTTTTTTCTTGCACGTCTGCAGGCTTCATTCCAATGGTGCGATGTTTCGAATGGTTATAGGTTTTTGTTACTGCCGATAATATATGTATCCATTTGTAAGATCCTCTTGTCGAGAATTGTTTATATAAATTATTTTTTAAAGTCCTTATGACTCGCTCAACAATTGCAGCTTTCTTTGTGCTGTAAGTGGAATAATGATTTATATTATATTTTTTCATCAGGGCTTGAAAGTTTGTATTATAGAACTCCTTTCCTTGATCACTTTGCAGATTTGTTGGTGTATATGATGCCTCTTCAATGATGCTTTTCATTGCATTAGTAACTTCTATACCAGTCTTGTTTTTTATGGCTTTGGTATAGACAAATTTCGAGTAACAATTTATACAGACCAAAATATAACGATAACCATCGTTTTCATCAGCATACTGTTGCATTTCAGCCAAATCAATTTGCCACAAATCTCTGTATCCTTTTATTATCGTGCGCCGTCTTACAAAATTTTTTCTAGCCGTTCTATGTAGTTCATTAACAATCTTGATTTTTTCTAGACTGGGCTCCATATTATTAATAATACTAAAGGTTTCAGATCGAAGGAAGAACTGAATAATATCATTAAATATTGAGCTTAATATATTATATCTTCTTCTCGTAATTCCTCTATGATTGACATAATTTCATTTTCGTGTCCAGTGTGACCGGCCATTTTGGAACTCCACAACAAGCGTAAACGATCCACCAACTCTTTAGCTTTGTTCCAGTAGACATATTGAAATTTTTTCGAAGATAATTTCTTTTTTGTGGGTAACTGTAGTTTTTCCGAGAGATTTTTTCTTGTAATAGTACCACCTAATTTTGTGCCCATTATCAGAGGTTTAATAATTCGTAAATATTTGTTCCATCTGGTCTCCCGTAAACCATCACTTTTTTTAAAATTGTTGTAGACAGCATTCGTTGATTCCAAAATTTCCTTGTACGTTGAAAGTACATTATCACTTAATTGTTGTTGTTCCTTGCCTACACTTGGGGGTGTTTTAAGAAATAACAAATCATAAAGTGCCGGTGATCCACCATATTCTGCAATATTTTTCCCTTTTTTGTATAAGACAATATTTCCATTTCGAAAACGCACCTCTAAATTACCAATAAAATTTTTGTTATGATCTGTTTTTGAACCAAAACGTACACCATATACAGTATCGTATAGAGATGGTTTCAAACGTAATCCTTTCAGGTGTGCGTTTAAAGTATCGGAAGTTGTGGTGTCAGCGGATGCGAGAGATGTATTAGTTGATGTCGAGGGTGTATCAAACACCGATTGGCTAATATCTTCTTTTGAAATGCGATGCTGCTGCTGCTGCTGCTGCTGCTGAATAGGTGTGGAGGTTTGAAAGGAATGTGTAGGTTGGGGAAAACCTGATATTTGAGTCGACTGCACTGATGTACTGAGACTATGTGACTTTGTAGCTGGATAATGTTGTTGCTGTTGTTGTTGCTGCTGCTGCTGCTGCTGCTGACGTTGCTTAACCACATCAGATATAGTTGTCAACGGCTTAGAAATGGGTTCGTAAAACTTTTCCAATTCCACAACATTAAACTCTTTAGCCGCTTTAATTTGTTTAAATTTTTTTCTGACGGCATTGGTAGCTTCCACTAGTTTACGTTTTAAGTCGATCGCGTTATTCATGATGTTAACAAAGGACGTTTCAACAATCAAATGAGCATTTTCCCTTATTATTACAGTAATATATAGCTATCAAATCCTTTGCGGTATCTTCCCGATTTCACATCACTGTCTTTATCAATTACTAAAAATCCATACTTATTATCCCAACATTTTGAGCACATTTCTTGAAATTGAGTAAAAGTTAGATCCGGTGAAACGTGGTCGGAAAATATGTGTTTCATATTCAACTCATCTTGTTTAAACATAATAATAAAATTGGCGTTGTCTCGCACAAGCTGTTTAGGCACTCGCGAATATGTTTGCGCTAGGTAAAAGGAGTCGATATTTTTATGATGTCCCATGCTAAAGTACGATCTTATAACATCTTGTTTTTCACATATAACATCATCAAAGATAAATATAGAGTTTGGTTTTGCATCGGACGGTTCCACAATATTACTGGAATCACTAAAGGCATAGTAGCCTAAACCTTTGATGGGCGCTAAAATTTTCCTTAAATATTCATATTTCGGTTGATACAGAGATTTCGAGTAAATATAGACATTTTCGAAACGTAGCCCAAGGGGGTGTGTAAGCAGCGAAATCATGACATTAGTTTTTCCACAATTGGATGGACCAATTAACAGGCCGCGAATAGAGGAAGGAAGTAAAGGACCGTGTCTCTTCATTATCTTCTTTTCAAATCCAAGTCCGACTTTTTCATCGAGATTGTCAATAGGAAGTTTTTGTTTAAGATCGATAACGCGCATCTTAGGAAAATTTGATATTTTATAGGCAATTTTTCACAAAAACTGTCATTCAGATGCCGAGCGTCAAACGAAGTGGACGGTCTCACGTTTCCAACAAAACTGGATACGGTATTGTGAATTCGTTAATAAATAAATTACCATTCGAGGTACACATTCCTGGTTATCAATATTGCGGACCCGGAACAAAAGTAATAAAACGTGTGACAAGAGGTGATCCAGGCATTAATCCTTTGGATGCCGCATGCAAAAAACACGATTTAGCCTATTTACATAATAAAGACAACATAAGTGCGAGACATCGAGCGGATTACGAGCTCGAACAAAGTGCTTGGAATAGAGTAAAATCGAAAGATTCCAGTTTAGGTGAAAAAACAGCAGCTCGGTTAGTTACAAACATTATGAAAGGAAAACAACGTTTTGGTATGGGTGTACCATCATCATTATCAACAAAAAAAACATCTAGTAAAGGCACGCGTCATACAAAAAGGAAAGGTGTTAATAAAAATCGACATGTTCGGAAAGCCAGTTTCGGAACAGCTATTCGACAAGCAGTTCGAAGGGAATTATTAAAAGCCGGAAGTAAAAATGTGTTGGAAAAAAATGTCATGAATGCATCTAAAATAGCTCTGTCGGCAGCACGTAGATCGGTAAAAGCGGCAGGTGGCAAAAGGAAGGTTCGTACACCGAGAATAATACCGATTCCTAAAACTGGTGGAATATTACCATTAATACCAATTTTTGCCGGGTTATCGGCTTTGGGTTCATTAGCCGGCGGGGCAGCGGGAATTGTGCGCGCCATAAAAGCAGTAAAAAAAAGCAGCGAAGATAAAACCGGTGCCGGCCTGTATTTAAAATCGAAAGGAAATGGTTTGTTTCTAAAGCCATATCGTAAAGGTATGGGATTATTTTTAAATCGTAGATCAAAAAACTAATTGAATCCCTACCTCGAAGACCACTATCTAACATCGATATAGAAAAATATGCCAAAAAGAAAAGAATAGGACACTTTCGAGGCGTTTATATGAGGGATTTATTACCTAGACAAGGTCCTCGACGTTACGAAGCAGCAATAGTGAATTTGGATAGTACGCGTGGTGCAGGGACTCATTGGGTAGCTTATAGAAAAAATAATTCTAAAGTAACATATTATGACAGCTTCGGCGATTTACCCCCACCGATCGAATTGGTACGATATCTACAAACGGGATCGGAACCATCAAAAATTATTTACTATACATACGATCGTCAGCAGGATTTTGGAACAGTCTGGTGTGGACATTTGTGCTTAAAGTTTCTTGTCGAATCATCAGCGTAAAAGATGTCATCATCATCATCGTCACCATTAACACCGCAAATGGATCGCAATAACTATACTAAAATGTTGCAATCACTGAAAGCATTTCATCTAGCCGGTGGATTAAGGAAAATGACCGTGAAACAGTTAGAAAACATGCCCAAGGAAGTAATGATTGCATTAGCCCCAAATGAAATTCCATTCGTTTGGGAAAAGTTGCCGGAGCATCTTAAAAGCGATATCGATATATTAAAATATCAGTGCGGTTGCAAACATTATTTCAGCAGCAGCAGCAGCAATTTAAACGAGGTTATGACTGATGAGGATCTTACGGCTAGAAAAATATTTTGTTGTTATTGCAAAATCAGCGATGTGCGCATAAAAGCAGAAAATAGCATAAAAACATCACTATCTAATGCAGTGAGAAAAGGTGTGACGATGAATCTTTTTAAATGTTGCCGCTAAGAATAAAACCGAGATGTGTGATGTTTTAATGGTTAGTCATGTCTTATACGTTCACACTAACAGGACACTCGAGCGTCTTAAGCGCCGATTTTTATCCACCAGTCGAATTAAATAGAGAAAACAAATATGGTCTGGCATTGCTGGGATTTTACACATACAATTCAATTTTTAATGTGGACGAAAGCAACAATAAGTTTGCCTACATGAAGGAGGGTTACACCACCGAGCCGATACAATTGCAGATTCCACCTGGGGCCTATGAAATAGATGAGATAGGTAAAGCTATGTTGGAGGCTTTGAGGATTTCAACTGAAGAAAAGAACGATGGAATCTTTTACTTGGTTGCTAATAATAATACGTTGAAATGTGAACTGAAATCCCAATATACTATAGATTTCCGGGGAGAGGCGAGTATCGGTAAAATGTTAGGATTTAATCATACAGTGTTAAAAAGAGACAAAAAGCACGAATCAACCGAGATGGTGGAAATAATGAAAGTACGCATCATACGCGTAGATTGTAATATAATTTCCGGAGCATATATGAATTCGGTGGAAGGTCATACCTTGTTCGAATTCGATATCGACGTGGAGCCCGGTTACAAAATCAGTAAAGAACCACAAAATAATATTTATATGCCGTTAATGCCGGCAGGACGTCAGTTTATCGACAACATTACTCTTCGCATCTTGGACGATAGCGGTGATCTAATCAATTTTCAAGGCGAGAAAATAATCGTGAAATTGGAACTGAAGAAACTTTCATAGAAATGGGTTTTTGCTTCAATCGTCAATTGTGTGTGCTGTCGACTAAGATGGGGGAACCGCCGAAACATAATAAAAGTAAAAGAAGAGTTAACGTCAAGGTTAGTCGTCGTCCAGACGTTAGATCACAAACATCTCAACAGTTATCTGCCGAAGACTATAAATTTTTAAAATCAATCGGTCTTAAAGTGCGAAAATGATTTCCACCACCAGCGATAAAATAGAGGTTTTCTCCGAGCCCATCTTGGACAATTCCATTATTAGTCTAGAAGAGCATACGTATAAACCATACGGATCTCCATCATTCAACAATTCGGATGAAGTCCGTATCCCCATTAATTTTCAAGATATTATACTGGATATCGCCGAAAGTTACATATATATCGAAGGAAAATTTAAACCCATAGACGCAACGAAAAGATGTTTTTTATCAAATAATGCCCTCGCATTTTTGTTCGATGAAATTCGCTACGAGATGGGAGGTGAACAGGTCGCCGTGGTTCGTAAACCTGGAGTTACGACGACATTAAAAACCATGGTTTCATTCGGAAGTTTGCAACAAAGATCTCTCATGACGTGCGGATGGGGTCTCGACGAAGCAAACCAAGATATCGTAGACACGGCAAGTAACGTATTCTCCGGGAAATTACCCTTAAAATATCTTATGGGATTCGCCGAAGATTACGCAAAAGGTGTTTTCAACGTAAAACAAGAGCTTATTATGATTATAGCTCGCACTTTTACCAATTGTTACGTCGGCGAAGTAGAGGCAGAAATTAGTATCGACAAAATCGAATGGAAAATTCGTCACATCATTCCAGACGACAAGCAAAAATTGAAAATACTGTCTCGCATTAATAAAGGAGGAAACAATGCCAGTATTCAAATGGCATATCGTAAATGGGATCTGTACGAATTACCAGCTTTAAGGCAAACATCTTCCGACGTGTGGGCCTTGAGAGCGAGTACAAGTCTGGAAAGACCGCGCTATATAATCGTCGGGTTTCAAGACAGCAATAATTGCGACAAGAAAGAAAAAAACGCAACCCAGTTTACCCACGCCGACGTATGCGACATTAGACTGTATCTGAATTCAACCGCTTATCCATACGAAAGATGGAATTTAGATTTCGCCAAGAAACTGTACGCAGCAGCCTATTACAATTACGAAAACTTCCAAAGCAGCTACTACGGGCGCGAGATAAACGATCCGATGATAACGTTCGCGGAATATATGAAAAACCCCGTTTTTATTATCAATTGCAGTCATCAACCAGAGGCGATTAACTCATCGACAGTGGATGTAAAATTGGAGTTCCAAACGAGAAAGAATAAATTCCCCAAAGACACTAAAGTGTACGCATTAGTTATTCACGACTCATTTTTTAGTTATAATGTATTAAACGGTTCGGTGACCAATAAATCTATATTTTAATGTATCTATTATATGTAACACAAAATAATGTTCTTGAATCAATAAATTTGTAATGAGTGAAGTAGTAGTTTTATATTTATTTGAAACCCAACCAAAAAAAAAAAGCTGGCGGAAAAGCCCGCTCTTTAAGAAAAGAGTACGGGAATTTAGAAAATGGTGGTTTATTAAGTGGAAAAAAGAGCTTAAATAACACAAGAAAAAATTTTTAAGGCAAAATATGAAAACAACGATTTAGAAAATTTGTAGGAAAGTGACGGTTAGGAATAGGGAAAAAAGTTATAAGAAAAAATTATAGAGGAAATCGAGTACTATAAGCAAGCATTTTTCTCGATAGTAAAAACGTAAAAAAAATTTTTTTCAAAAAAAAATTGAAAAATGGTGAATGCGCGCCAAAGTTGAAGTTTTGGAGCAAAATGATATTAGGAAATTAGAAAGAGAATTTTTTTCTACATATGGTAGTACTTTTCAAAATTCGGAAAGATGAAATTTTAAGAAAAGGGTTATAGTAAGTTAGTAATTTGGATTTTTTAAAGCGCTGTAGCTCGGGAACCGTTCAAGATAGAAAAAAAATAAAAGCACTTTGATAGCCCAAAATTTTGAGGAGAATGCGATGGTGTAAAAAAAATTATAATTTTTTTTTTTTTTGAAAATGCTGAATACGCGCTAAAGTTGAAGATTTAGAGAAAAACGGTATTGGGAAATTAAAGAGAGAACTTTTTTCTACATATTGTAGTATTTTTGAAAATTCGAAAAAATGAAATTTGAAAAAAAGGGTTATAGAAAGTTAGTAATTTGAATTCTTTAAAGCGCTGTAGCTCGGGAACCGTTCAAGATAGAGAAAAAATAAAAGCACTTTAATTACCTAGAATTTTGAGTAGTGGGGTGAGATATTCGTTTAACGACGATTTGTCTCGTAGCTTAAGTGCCAAGTTATATGCTTGAGAACCTATGAAAATGTTAACAGTTCAAACAAGGTTTCTATTATTTTTTTTTTTTGTAATGTATTCTTCACAAAATATTAAGAATAAGTCTTATTGTCTAAACAAATCTAATTCCTTATTTAAAGTTTTTGAAAAAAATCAATAATTCTATAAGCTCTCACCAATACATAACATTTAGAATCCGTTGGTGGGGTGGGGGTAGTTCTATATATATGAGACTGGGTCAGTTACACAGTCATATATTCATCAACCCTCATACGATAAACATGGAGGAAGAAAGACCCGCCAGCCGAGGCTCATCCATCTTTAGTGATGACACCGTAGCCGACAACGTTGGAGACCTGCAAGTCTTCGACGACGACGACGAGGTGGATTTTGAAATTGACGTCCTACGTTGGGACGACTTGGATGAGCCGATTCCGCTAGTATATGACCATGATCCGGGTCTAGTGGAATTAGACGACGCGGGTGATTGGGTCTTACAAAGACTCGAAACTCCGTCGCCGCAGCCAGAGCCGGACTCGACGGAAGATGCGGTGCTGGAAATTCCAGCATCACCAACACCCGACGACCCACAAGGCCCCTGCGATTCGTCAAGCTGGTGGTCGACCAGCGAGGATGGGGCACCATAAGCCCCACACTCTCCCTGGCCCTTTTTAAGGGCACACAACAACGGTCCTTTTCAGGACCACAAAATACTTTGATCGTAGTTTTAGTACATATTAGT
This sequence comes from Diaprepes abbreviatus, assembly GCA_034092305.1. Lineage (NCBI taxonomy): Eukaryota > Metazoa > Arthropoda > Insecta > Coleoptera > Curculionidae > Diaprepes > Diaprepes abbreviatus. The sequence goes on from JASJET010000129.1 coordinate 1,392,988, forward strand.
ACTTTGTTACTAATATTGTATGTATAGAATATACAATATTAGATACAAAGTATTAAAACTTTAAGTGCTGGTGGAACCCAGCTAAATCGTTCGTTCGTATTTGAGACCACAAACAACTTTTGGTCTCAATACGTAATATGACATTTGTTTTCACCCCCCACCATTAATTTGTCTCTATATATACGACCATCAATACTTATTACAATCATTTTAGTTCAACATGTCAGGGACTCAACAACAACAACAACAACAACAACAACAACCCATCCAATGCCCTGTGGTAGATTCTACCACAGAGAATTGTTTGGAGTGGGAGCCGAACGATCCTAGATGGGATGAACTTTGGCGGTTCATCATCGAATACACAGAGGACAGCACCGCCACCCCCGCTGATGATGATGACGGGCCGTGCGACTCCACAACTCAATAAAAGAGTCGCATGTTTTAAAACCAAACGGTCCTTTTCAGGACCACAAAATAATTTGATCGTAGTTTTAGTTGGTTATAATACTTTGTAACCAATATTTTATGTTTTTTTCATAAAAACATACAATATTGAGATACAAAGTATTAGAAGTTCTGGCGACAGAACCTTAACTTCATAAACCGAACCATGTTTTAGCATACTTGTAAATATTATCAGAAAATATTTACAACTATTGCTATTGCGTAGTTTTAGTGGATTATTCACTTTTTTTTTTTTTTTTTTTTTTTATTACCTAATATTATGTGGGACAGGGCCTATATGAAATAACACACAAAAATAAATTTTCAAGTCATTTTTATTCTCATTATAAAATATAAAAAATTTGATCAAACACTTTTTTATTAACTACAATATATATATATATATATATATATATATATATATATATATATATATATATATATATATATATATATATATATATATATATATATATATATATTTACAAACTTAATACTATAAATTAAAAGCTAATATCTACAACTACCTAACACCTACTACATAATTTATTAAAGTCCTCTAATTGTCTTTTTAACCGCGCAGATTTCACCTTTTTTATCTCTAATTGTTTTTCAAGTTCTATAATGTCACTGGCACACTCGTTCACTTCATTCACTAACCGTTTTTTCATGGCATAAATGTCAGTCAATTTGGTCTTCTGAGAGTTGGTGAAGTCTTCGACCCACTCCGGTTGTGATGGCTCGGAAGAAGACGCGGTTTTATTTGGTGAAGACGATGACGACGACGACGACGACGAAGCAGCGGAAACTTCATCGCCTTCAAAACACCGCTTAAACCGCTTCTTCATGGGTTTCCGGCACCCCAATATCGGCGACAGTGGTGCTGGCGCTGGGGAAGACTTCACCTCCGACACTATTACATTCTCGACGCTGGCCGGTGTTGGTGGCGTTGGTGGTGTTGGTCCATCGGGGCCTTCTATGACTTCCACTTCTACTGACAGTGGCTCTTGCGGTGCTGTTTTTAGGAAGTCGGGTAATGGAACAGGGGTGGAGGGACGCTTAAAGTTAAACTTTTTCTTCTTCCCTTGTCCCACACCTTTAATCGCCGAATAAAATGTTTTTTTATCGGCGATTTCCGACTTCCGCATAGTCAAGAGCTTTTGCAGTTTCGACGCTTTCGGAGAAGATTCCCTAGGCCGCGATGCTTTTCGCACAACCACATCACTAATCACATTAATTTTTGGCTCTTTCTCCTCCGTCCAGCATTCCAGGAATTGCGCTGCCGACTGAACCAACTCCTCGTCGCGACCATCGTTGAGGGCTCGGTCTTCGGCATCTTCATGCTCCACGCCATTCCAGTTCTCGAACACCCCCGGACTTAGCACCTCTAAACCACTCATGTTATCGAGCATGCCTTGCTGTGAACCGCAGCTCACGTCAAGAGCATCTAAAAGAGACCGTACACTAGACATTTTCGATATTCCAACTCACACAATTAACTTTTTCTTAGCACTGTACTGTTTGCTGTTCTGACGAACTGTGAAGAGCTCGAGCCAGCAAGTCTGCTTTTATGCCCATTTCCCCCACTACACCGCCTTTATTCCTTTTGTTCGATGCATTAAGTATAATATTTAAACTTGTCAGATGCAAGGCCAAGGCCAAGGCCGACGTAACCGGCAATACCAGGGTCGTTTTCAGGGCTGTAATTTTCATGGATTTTTTTTTTGTCCCTGTCAAGGTTATTTTAAAGAAGCATATAAATATAGTACTAAACTTGTTAGATGCAAGGCCAAGGCCAAGGTCAAAGTACCCGTCAATGTCAGGGTCGTTTTCGAGGTTGTAATTTTCAAGGATTTTTTTTGGTCCTGTCAAGGTTATTTTAAAAACAAGGACATTAATGAACGTGCCATCCAGAGAAGAAATTGGGTCATAGAAGAAGCTTACCTGTACAGAAGAAATTAACATGTATTTTATTTCTTAATTTTTAATTTTTTGTTTGTTATTTTTTTTATTTTTTTTTAATAATAAAAAGTAAACTCAATCTTTTGTTATATTTTAATTTTTTTTCAATAAAACAATAGTAAAATGAATCTGTATGTGTATTTATTAAACATCACCTAAAATACGTTTTGCAATCCATATTTTTCTGCAGAGTCCGTTTATTAATGAAATAGAACCATATATTAGGGTGAAATCTAATGGTTTCAAATCAGTCTCACATAACAATGTCAGAAGTAAACACTATTGATAAGTTCGGTCGCAAAAGAAAATTTAAGGATTTTAACTTTATGCGAGGTCCTTCAGGAATAGGTTTTAAACTTACACCTAATGGAGATTACGACATGGGAAGCAAAAGATTGTGCTATTTAGCAGAACCTCTTGAAGGAGACGATGCGACCACACGAAATTATGTTGATAATAACCTTGCTCAGTGTGTGCAAGATACGCAGAAAGCTTTACATGACTCAACAATTGTTATTAAAGATATATTCAGAAACCAACTTGAAGGTTACGTACGCAAGAAATTAATTGAAACCGGTCAAGAACTTAGAGGATACATTGATGATACTGTTATTGCAATATATGAACTTAGGCAAGACGAACTGCGTGATGAACTTAACTCTAGAATGTTGAAAATTGAAAAGACTATGGAGGATCTTGTCAGCAAACCTGTTTCACATTAAACATTTACTCGTAGACCTGTGCGTTTAATTTACTATTAGACAAATTTTTCAACAATAACTTTTACAGTTTGTTATTTGTCGACACTTCATTATATTTATAATTTTAAAATAAAGGTTCAATAAAAAAGCAATCAATCAATGAATACATGTTTTTTATTTAAAAAAAAAAAAAAAAAAAAAAAAAAAAATTACAATACTATCGTTACATATTAATGTTGTATGTTTAATAGAAATAATAAAAACAATACAAATAATGAAATATGGATTTTCCAGATTACGTGCTGTCCTGACTTAGAAATGATTCCAACACGGTGACTAAATTTGCTAAGTTTTCTTCCGGGTCTGTTTTGTAAAAATCTATGTCTGCATGCCCCCAAGGTAGAGTTTTGGTTGAACTGGGAATTACATAACGTTTATCATCGCTATGTGACAATGCTACTTTATTTATTATGTTGGTATAAATGTTATGTAATTCACTTCTAAATGTCTTCATCTTTCTTAATATCAAACCACCCCGTTCAACAATTCTTTGGTAGTCTTCCTGATGAAGGTCTTTCTCGATAACACATTTTTTGATACCTTTGGCTTTTTTTAATTCATTATTAATGGACTTTACATAATAAGCCTTCGCGCCGGTACCATAAAAACTTATTATCGGATCACCAGGAAACTCATCTTTCATTCTACCAACTACAGAATTACTTTTAATTATGTTGAAATTATTAATTTCGGGGTAATTTGATGTATCGAATTTTTCGAGGTTTTCTGATATAGTTTGATAAAAGTTTTCCGTATACACTTTTAATATAAGCGAGTCAGTATCGGTGTAAAGTAACGAAGCATCATCGCCAAACTTGGATTTAATAAAATTATAATAAAAATCGTATATTACAGTCTTTGATATATCTAATATGGAAAAACCGATATAAATTGGTTTATTGTACAATATTTTAACTTTATTCATATGTATAGCAACAAAGTTCTCGGTAAATATCGAGCTACTATTGAAATTGGGGCGGGATATTAGTGCTCTAGCTCCATTTCTGCCTACACTGTTCTCCCAATGTGTTACTAATTTTATATCCTTTCGATTTTCCACATTTTCCATAGTTTTACCAAATATCGCGTTATTTTTTAATTTAAAAGTGTCCTTCGCAAATTTTGTGGTGGCCTTGTTACGTAAATTGGTATTAAAATCAATATACGATTTTAGCCATTTTGATTGCTCAAACTGTAATACTCGATGGGTTTGCATTACCACTAAGCCGTTGGCGATGGCTTGTTTTAAAGTTCTATAGTGTACAATGTATTTTTTTTTATCTTGTAAATTGGGAATTAATTTCGGTAATTTAGCGTTTTCTGTTGGCGGTATGATATTTTCTACTAGAAATGGAAGATCAGAATGTGCATCATGCAACTCAGTCGGATAATGCACATCCACTTCCAAAACGTAGCCATGTAAACTATCATCACCAACAGCCATAATATTTAAATCCAGAATTTCGCGCTCGCTTAACCATCGAAAACCACCATATGGTAATGCTTGTGACATACTATGACCATATAGATTTGTAGCATCAAGGTATGTTATAAATGAAGAAGGTTTTGTTGGGTCATAGTCTGGTAAAAAAATATTATTAGCGATGTGCTTCCTTTCTGTACACTGGCTTATGCCGCCGCGTATACCTTTCTTAAAAAAATGTATCATGTCTATATCAGTTAAGAGCTCTAACTCTACCTTAGTCATACGTAGCATACAATCAAATGATAAACTTGGAAGGGTATAGTAATGTGCTGGATCAAGTTTATCGAATTTTAAGCAATTATTCCGAAATTGCTCAAAAACATCACACAATAGCAACACATCTGATTTTAAATACACGTCCGAATAGTCCCCCAAAGTTTTACACCCAAACAAGCGCCATACTTCTTTTGCTCTTCTATAGCTTTCATCGCTAATATGTTCTTCCCGTAAATTATCATAAAATTCATCTTTACTTGGAAGACATGTATTTTCCATTTTTTCTATAGAGTCAATAAAGCTATAGGGAAAAACACCCTTTTGACGCATCAAATTAAATTGGTTGATATTTGAAAAATGTTTCCGCGTTTCAATAAAATCGTCGTCGTTTAAACCGCTGCCTAAATTTTCCAAAGACGTTGACAGAAATTTAAAACTATCAATAAATCGCAACTTTAAATATTTCCTCTTGACTTTTCCACATTTACTATCAAAATAATCGTGCACATAAATGCTTTTGGTAAATGATATGTACTTTTCCTTACTTTGAGCCAAAACACCAATTTTATCCCCATATTTACATAACTCTTTTATAAATAAATGGCTGTCGTAGCCGCTTAAGTTATGAAATATGATAGGGATAAAAGAGGGTAATTTATAATTTAAATTACAAACGGAATGTGCAGCACCAAATCTTTTTGCACCAGTTATGTGACAGTGGTCTCGTACTTTAATCTCACCCTCTTCAAAAGGGCCTTCACATATACCACATATTTTAGCATCATTAAACTCCCTTTTTTCTTCAGGCGTTAACGGTTTCATAGGCTTAATGTCTTTTAAATATGTGTTGTATAGAGCCCTTAAATCACACTCGATACGATCCACAAAGACTTGAGCTGCATTATTCCCCCGAAATAGCTCAAATTTCGAAAGTGAGTCGTCAAAAGAGCATTTAATTAAATAAGCAAAAGAATATGGTTCATGTTTAAAACTTTTTACAGTGTAAGAATTTTGTGGGTTTGGTTGTACCGTTTCAATGGGTTTTAAAACAGATTCGAAATCTGCATAAACCACGAATGGAACGCGCATTTGCTTTTCTATACCCTCGAATTTTAAAATATTTTCCGGCACACTCTTTCCAAATTTATCGATTTTTAAATCCACTGAGGGTGTTTGCGTGAAAATGTGGTTACAATCGTAGCTTTGATGTAAAGTTAAAGCTGACGGTGTACTAAAATAAATGAGGCAACCATCACAGAAATATATTTTATGTTGTTGACAACTAATTTGACTTGAAACTAAACGTGATAAATCCCGAATCCAACAATAATGACTCTTTGAACAAGTCGTATCGCAAAATGTTCACCGCCATCTTTACTACTACAGTCTTTTGTAATTAACAATAAATTTACATGCCTATCCAACTTTTTTGACGCATACCTCAGTGGACCAATAACTTCATGTATTATTTCATTATTTTCATATTTAGATTCCAGACCGTATACGTTAATTGATATGTTGTTCATTTCCTCAAATTTTTTAATGTCACGTAATTTTACTGGAAAATCCATACCTGTTACATTTAGCACTCTAGAAAAATGGGGGTAGGATGTCTTCTGTGAAGGCTCTGCTGTTGGAGGAAACAATGCTGATGTTACAGCCCACGCAAAGCAAAATTCGTCCTGGTTAATCACATTGACGACAGCTCCTTTCTTTTCAATAGAACACGGCAACTTGATGTATGATGAGCCACCCATAGGCATATACTTGTTGATACCAACTTCCAAGTATAAAATTCGCACAAGAGCCCATCCTATAACAAGAAAAATAATATATAAAAATCAGTTTAATATATCGGGTTTTGATTTTTCCATACCTGAATCTTTCTCCTGGAACTCTGTCGCCTGCGTTTTTATTGATTCGGTGAAAGAATGGTAAACGGCATCCAAATCACTTTCTACACTAATTATTTGATTAGCAGTGTTGAAGGATTTTTCACTGAATATTTCTTGTGATGGAAGCATGTACTCGCCAACAGCTGTCATGTTAACTTTTAAAGCATGATGCACACGCAATAAATTATTAACAAGTTCCACCACCTTGGATTTAATGTCTGCAAAGAACATTACGTAATCGGAATGCTCCATATCACTGCTAACCCGATAGGTTGCAATTCTTCTTTTGAAGGCACATTGAACGAGTTGCACACCATGACATACCGGCAAACATGAATTATTTTTATGTTGTTGTGTTCGTTTATGCGCTGACATATGATTTATTGGAACATCTACATTACATGTAGCGCAATTAATTACCGGAATCGTCGATGTATACTCTTCAATTCGGAGCCGTTTTCCTCCAGGCACTTCATTAAATCTCGCCGCACACGATTCTCTTTTATGACGTCTCATATTATAACTCTTAGTAAACTTAGAACCGCAATTTTCACAAACATATGCCATGATTTGTCAAATATTAACACATGTACTACCTATACAAGTCAGAGCCAACTGATGAATGAAACTGCCCCATACTCTATATAAAACCATTCAAGGTCACCCCCAACCACGTAACATATCTTCAAGGTCACACACCCAAGATGACCTTCAACAAAGTCAAGGTCGTCTCGACCAAGGTCAAGGTCAAGGTCACACACACAACCTTGAACACAAGGCCAAGGCCAAAGCACACGTGCACTTTCAAGGTCAATGACAAGGACATGTGGGCGGGGCCAAAGAGGGGTGAAGCAAGGTCAAGGTCAAGGTCGAGGAGTGGGGGGATTGAGAGAATCGGGTTATGTTCACTACTCAGGTGCGTAGATTGAAAGAGTATAAAATGGGAGACAGGGAAATCAAAATACTGTGCTACGCCGACGATGCAGTGTTAATAGCTGAAAGCGAAGACGATTTGCAAAGACTACTGCACCAGTTTAACATAACAGAGAAAAAGTTTAACATGAATATATCAGCGTCAAAAACTAAAGCCATGACTACATCTAGAACACCACTCAGATGCAAACTAGAAATAGACAACAAAATTATACAGCAGGAAATGAAGTTCAAGTATCTCGGAATAGAAATATCCGGATACGGGGATGTTGAAACGGAGGTGAGGGGACAAGCCATGAAAGCAGCAAGAACAGCCGCATGCCTTAACAGTACCATATGGAGCAATAAACATATAGGAATCGAAGTTAAATCCAGAATTTATAACACAGCAATAAGACCCATACTAACATACACTGCAAAAACCAGACCAGAAACCTCAAAAACAAAACAAATACTGGAAACAATAGAGATGAGAGTGGTGCGCAGGATAGCTGGCAGGACACTTATGGATCGGAATAGGAGCGAGGATATAAGAGGAGTGTGTAAAGTCGATAACATCAATGACTGGGTATTACAAAGAAAAAAGGAATGGAACGAACACATCAACCGCATGACCGACGACAGCATAGTAAAGATCACGAGGGCAAATCACCAATAAGACGTAGAAGTACCGGAAGATCCCGTAAACGATGGAGTGATAACCTCGCAATAGACTGAAACCAGGCAAAGAGACGAAGAATAACAAGAAAATTGCTTATATATAAGAAGGAAGAAGAAGAAGACGAATAATAGATGATGGCACTATTGCTATCTTCGAACCCATCGGTAAAATTAGAAAAAGATTGTAGAATTTTTTCGAAAGATGTTGACCAAGTTGCAAATTTTCCTTCAACTAGGATAAAATGAAAAAGTCAGCGAAAATTAATTTCTTAAATAAATCAAAAATTACAATTTTATATTACCTATAAATTGACTGTTCTAATTATAGCTCAGAAGCCAGTAGAATTTTGTAGCTGATGAAGATTCAAGACTCAACATAATTTTGTTTATGATTTTAACCCCCTGATGAATATTGAGGGTGGATTCCCAAAAAATAGTCGGTTATTTGTTATAAACCAAAAAATTGCTAATAATTAAAAAATTGTTTCTTTTTTAAATAAATTAATTAAAATATTTTCGTATTCTTTGGCTGATAATAAGAAAAAAGTGTCTTTTATAATTTTTCTGTCCGACGCATACTTTTTGAGTTAAAAATCATAAAGATTTTAAAAAGCATTTTTGCCACTTTACAACATGAATAATTTTTCTATTGATGAACGGATTAAAAACGCTCAGAAATAAAAGCTCTAAATGATCTTAAAAACAATAAAAACATCATCCTACGAGCAAATAAAGGGAACGCCACTGTAGTAATGAAGACAGAAGAATACAAAACCAAGATGACAGAAATTCTTCCAGACCACACCTACAAAAAAGTTACAAGACATCCAACCACATACCTCGAAAAAACGACAAAAACCTAATCAAAACTGCCAAACTAGAAAAAGCAAGTTGATGTCCCAAACTGTATGGACTACCAAAAGTCCATAAAGAAGGAACACCGATAAGACTCATAATAAGTGCGGTAGATTCACTAATTCAACAGCTGGAAAATACCAGGCACAAAATAGGCAACCCAGCAACCGAAATTGCACACTCATGCCTGAAAAATTTGGATCACCTAGTTAGCATACTTCAAGGGTTAAAACTGCAAAAATATGACATTTTTGCTAGCCTGGACATCAAGCGTACCAATTGACGAAGCTCTAGACCAAATTCATCGATCTCTCAGAACACTGTCTCAAAAACATAAATTTTTCCTAGGAAAATAACATCTACCGACAGACCCACACTATTATCAGTCCCTCACAGTTACAACTAACCCATGAACCGCCAAGAAGAACTCAACAATATTACAACAAGTCTAAACCAAACCAACTACAAAGAACACAATATCAAAAAGGCTATAAAACAGAACACAAAAGCAACAGCAGAGAAAAAAGAAGAAAATGACAAATCTAAACCAAAAACCACACTACCATACATAAAAGGTGCAACATACGTAATTGGAAGAATTTTGAGGAAGCATGATAATGCACAATTTATAAGCCATAAACAACAATACACAAATTATTGGGTAATTTCAAAGACACAATACCATTGGAAAACCAGAGAGTATACAACATCCCATGTAGAGGCTGTGAAAAAGAATACATCTGCCAAACAAACAGAAGAATCTCTACCAGAGTCCAAGAACATAGAAACAACATAAGGAAAAATCAAACGACATCAGCTTTATTTCATCAGGAAATAGGACACACTACAAATTTCCAGGAAACTAAACAGATCGTAGCCATAAAGCACTATAGAATGCGCATCATTAGAGAAGCTCGAAATAGAAAGCACTAAAAACTTAACAAGAAACATGATGAACAAAATTCTCAAATACGTGGAAAAAACTACTCAAAACTAAACCTATACATATATATATATACAGGGTGTCCAAGATAAGGATCCTAACCATGGGGATCTCGGAAAACAGTTGGAGATACGAGGTCGGTTAAATTAGAGAAAAGTTGCGCAATGTAGTGCTAAATTAAACGCAATTTAAAAATTTCAAAAATTCAAAATACTTCCGGAGATTTCCGGAAAAAACCGAATTTTGGCAAAATCGTTTTTAATTTTTGTAGGCTGTATTTAAAGAGATATCAAAAAATAAAAGGTAGATTCTTATTGCCACTTTTTATTTTTTATAATTTGGTCTAAACAAAATTTAAATCCGACGTTTCGTTTCTGAGATACCATCATGAACTTTCATTTTTTATATGGAACAAAAAAAAGTATCCCATGTATTTGATAGCATTTTTTATTACAAATTCAACGGTGTATCACACTTGCATATCAAGTGTGTAGTTCATTGGCTTTTATAAAACTGATATACCTTTCTCTCTCGCTCTCATGGAGCTCTTATGGAAAGTACTTGAACTACGTATTCGATATGCAAGGGTGATACATCGTTGAATTTGTAATAAAAAATGCTATCAAATACATAGGATACTTTTTTTTTGTTCCATATAAAAAATGAAAGTTCATGATGGTATCTCAGAAACGAAACGTCGGATTTAAATTTTGTTTAGACCATATTATAAAAAATAAAAAGTGGCAATGAGAATCTATCTTTTATTTTCTGATATCTCTTTAAATAAAGCCTGCAAAAATTAAAAACGATTTTGCCAAATTTCGTTTTTTTTCGGAAATCTCCGGAAGTGTTTGAAATTTTTAAATTTTTTTAACTGCGTTTAATTTAGCACTAAATTGCGCAACTTTTCTCTAATTTAACCGACCTCGTATCTCCAACTGTTTCCGAGATCCCCATGCTTAGGATCCTTATCTTGGACACCCTGTATATATATATATATATATATATATATATATATATATATATATATATATATATATATATATATATATATTAGGCAATATTTTTAAGCTGAGATTTAACGATTAGAAAAATTACCATAGCATAAGTGTCTTCGCGAGCTAATAACTAATCAAGTTGCAACTTGTTAATGAAGCTACTGTCTGTATTTTCGTTCATGCAACTGTTGAGTTATATATTTAAAATAAACGGGTTGTTGAGAGTAGCAAAATGTTTTGACATTGATTTGTGCATTATTTTTCAAGAAAATAAAAACGGCATAAATTTAACGAGTACTGACCAAGAATGGATGTCGAATACGCGACGCTGCCAATTTGCATTGGTACATTGTGGGAAACAAAATTTTAAAGTTTATATAACGAATAAGAAAATCAGAAATGATACAAAACGACCATGAGGAGGATAGTGATATTAAACTAACAAAAGAAGCAATGAAAAATTTCTAAAATCCCTTAAAAATAGCAAAAAATAACCCAGTCCCAGATCTCAGAGAAACCTGATGAGATATTGCAGATGAGGGGGAAAGCTTGCAGAATGAAATATTAACTTAATCTAAGAATATCTCAGAATAACGGAAGATAAGACCGAACGGGTGAAAAAATAGTATAACGATACAAAATGATCATAAGGAGGACAGTGATATTAAACTAACAAAAGAAGTAATGAAAAAATCCCTAAAGTTCCTTAAGAATTGCAAAAAATAGCCCAGTCCCAGCCGAGAAACCTGATGAGATGTTGCAGATGAGGAAGAAAGCTTACAGAATGAAATATTAACTTTATCTAAGAATACCTCAGAAGATCGGAAGATGATACCGAACGAGTGAAAAAATAGTATAACGATACCAATTTTTAAAATAGGACAGAAAACACTATCAGAAAACTATCAGAGGATAATATTACTTGATAACATTTTAAAAATATTCATAAAAACCAACTGGAAGAAATTAACGAAACCATACAAACAGGAGAACAACAGAGGTTAGTTCAGCGATAAATTTAAATTTGTCCTGTTACATAACCTCAAAAATAGCAAAACGCATGGTTTTGCACTTTTAGGTTAGAATATTGCAAAAACCCGAAGAGCGGAAAAGTATAGTTTGGTTTCTGGTTCTGACGGTAGAGGAAATTTTAACGGCTTTTGTAATCGTTGTATTCAAAATAAAAATTTAAAAAATCCAGATCCATATTTGAGAAACAGAAGTTAATCAATCATAAGTAAAACTGCCCCGCCATATGATAATGAGGATAGAATTATTTTGTAGGTAAGAAAAAATTATAAAATATTTTGTTCACCACTTTCTTTTACAGTTTCTAATTTATATAAGAAATTTTGTATTTTTAGATTTTACCCCAGATCATAGAAACTAAAATAAAATTGGCAACACTATCAAGCTCTTTTAAACAGAGCTAACGTTTCGGAAATAATAATAGTGTTATAAAAAGAGATTTTAGGTGAAAACGGAGACAGGCACAGAAAAAGAAAACTCTGTCCAAAACTCCCTGCATTTAAATAATATTTAGTATATCACGAATACACGTGTAGCCATGGTAACTGCCACGTGATGATCTGCCTTGTTAAATTTCTGGAATTTAAAGACATTTTATTTTTTATTGTCATTTTTTAAATATTTTAAATATCTCTCTCTCTCTCTCTCTCTCTCTCTCTAAACGACTATTGATCAACAACTTCCAGGTTGCTATCACAGTCATGAGACCAAATACAGTCCAATTTCAATCCATTCTCTGCGAATATAATTCCAGATTTAGCTCCATCTAACTTTTTTTGATTCAGAAATTAGGAGTAACACTTCAGAGAACGTCATTTTGCAGACAATAAGCAGGTGAAAGATAGTATTTTTGTCTATTATGAAAGTCAGCAGGAATAACTTCTTCCGATGAAATAAAGTCGTTGCAGTACAGGTGAAAGTTTTCTTTCATTATTATTGAGAAAACTTTTCTAGTGCCCCTCGTGTTCTTAATTTTTCCAAGAAAACTTAAATAAAAGTTTACAATTTTCTTACAAATAACTAGTCATAATTTTCATACATATTTTTTAATTAACAAAATACCAATACTTTAGGAAGTTTTTTCCAAACAAAAAAATTTTATCAGCTTTGCTTTTAACAAATTACCTAAAGATTAACAAAGCCATTAATAAAATTACGAGCCACAAAGGCCTTTTTGTCTGTATTGTAAACATGGGGTGAGATAAGATATTATTTACTTTCTTTTGGTCATTTTTTTAGTACCTTCTGTAATTTTTCTTTATTTCTTAATTTAACGTTTCCTATTTTAGAAGAAACATTAACAAATAACATAAAGTTAAAAAACGTTGACGAGTATGTACATGCTTACCTATATCTGTGTAGTTATTTTTTTCCAAATTACTTTGCATTCGGTACATTCCAAGAAAAAAAAACAATTATGTATGGAACACTCATTATATTATGGTTCAATAATAGGAGTTTTATTGTATTACTGTTCCAAAAATATTCTTTTACTTTACAATCTGTAAAAAGCAAAACAACAGAAAAATATCCAATACGTTTCAACTAAAAGTTTTCAATTATGTTCGGAAAACAAAAATTTATACTTTTAAGGAAAACATCGGTCTTGCAGATTCAGGCAGTTTTTATTATATACACATAAACTGGAACAAGGACTTTTTAGAAACAAAACGTAAAAATAGGCCAAGAACTTTTTAAAGACGCTGACACAAAAATGCGAGTTAAAAACTCAAAATTGCATTTTATAAGCTTAGAAGTAAGTCAAGTAACCGAAATGAGTTTTTCCTTTATAATTAAATGATATTTTAATATCTGGTTTCTATTTTTTTATTTTCTTTGAAAATTAAAGTAATAGTTTAGAATAGTGTCCTAACATGGAGACACAGCGTGATTATTATAAAAAAATATTTGGGACAGTAAACCATCTATAAACAATTTTACCTATGAGTAAGCACTAGAAGGCAGGGCGGATCCAGCCTCTCTCTTTGAGGGGGACGGTGATATCACAAAAGTACAGTATGGCAAGCAAAAGCAAGTAGTCGACGGGGGGGAGGGGGGAGTAAATACCGGAAACATTCCCATTTCTAGTGTAAAAGGCAGGGTCGGGTCTATTTTTCTGAATTTGAAGCTCTTGGAGAAGAGGGAATGCTAGCAACATATACATTCCTAGTATTAAAGGCAGAATCGGGTCTATTTTCCTAAACTCAAAGTTCTTGGGAGGCAGCTATCACAGGAAACACAAGTTGTCAAACGGGGGGGGGGGAGGGGGTGCCAGCAGCATACACATTCCTAATATAAAAGGCAGAATCGGTTCTATTTTCCTGAACTCTGAGCTCTTGGAGGGGGGGGGGCGATCGCAATCATACACATTCCTATACTTTATTCAAGAACTAGAGAGTGCCGCAGATAACTGAGGACTACCGTAAATCTATTTATATTTAATTATATTTAAATATTATAAGCTTTTATAAATTTACTGCAACAAACAAATTTCTGATAGATCAATTTAATTTCTATCAGTGAGCAAAATACACTTTACAGTGTGTCCTTAGTGATTTATCTTGTTAGCGCTTGTTTTTATATATTATTTGAGATTAATAAGATACCAAAAAGATATGGCGTCCACCTCTATATTTATTCCAAAAAAAAAACCAAGGCATTTTTTCCTCAACGACAAACATATTACGATGAATGTTTATGTTACCTTAAGATATCAATATCTAGATAATAATGTTAAAAGCTCTGTTGAGATGTGTTCCAACATGACAGGAGTTGAAAAATCTACTATGTAGCGAATACTGAAGGAGAAAAAAACGACTGGAATTGTTAGTACTACCAAGCCACATTCGATCACAGGCAGACGAAAAACCTCGTTGGAAGAAGAGATGAAAACTGCAATAAAAGGAGTTGTACATACATTTTATTATGAGAAACAGATCACAACCGTCGACAAAATTCTAACTAAAATCAATGAAGATCGGGATTTGCCTGAAATTAAAAGAACTGAGCTTTTAAAATTGCTCAGAGAACTTAATTTTTGCTGGGAAAAACCAGATAGGAAATATGTTCTTAGAGATCGTCTGGAAACTCTCCGTTGGAGAAGGAAATATCTCTCTCAAGTACAAGGTAGAGCTGCTAGAAATAACACAACTTGCAATATTAGTAATTTAACTGAACTATTGAAAGATTTTTTTGAATAAAGTTACTGTGGAAAATTGGGAAAAATCGATATAATTAAAGAGTAAAACAAAATGTGAAAACTCGATCTCATGATCAGTGAGATAGAGGAACCAATTATAATTAATTTGAGCAAAGATAACTTCACTGGCTTTGATTAGGAATTAGATACGTAATACGTTTACCAGCGTAAACACAATTCATTATTAAAATTTTTGTTTTCGTTGTATTTTATTGTTTAATGTTGTTCATATATCTTTTTATATATTTTTATTTTAGTGTATCCTACTCTTTAATTTTATATTTATTTAATTCCAATTAACGGTAATTTTTCATTATTTTATTATTGAATTTGTGCCTTTTTCTTAAGCGTGTAGAATTAACACGTTTATTTTATTTTTTTGGGGCTATCGGATTTCCATATAATAAATTAAATTAAATTAAGATATCAGTGCAATAGAAATAAAAATAAGTAGGTCTATTTTCAACTGTAACATATAAAAATTAATTACATTTGAATCCGTTTTTAGTGTTTAATTGTAATTCTGCAGATGGTTTAAGAAATAAATAATCTGAAACGTCAAATGTCCTAAAAATGCTTTTAATTAATAATAAAATAACCGATAGCCCCAAAAGTACTTTAATATTATATGGACAAATTTATTTTTTTATATATGTTTAAGTTTTTGTGTTATTGACAATGGGTATTTTGTAAGTATTTAAATTATAACTCCGAATTTTTTAAGAGAATAAGGCTACGTTTTAGTCTGAATGTGCCTAAAACGGTTTCTATTCCAAAATTAAAAATAATAAAAATACAGTTGTGATTTGTGTTAAATAGGTCAAAATTATCTATATTTTCTAATGTATGTAAACTATTAAGCAATCATAAGAAACAAAATAATATTATAAAAACTTTTTATTTTAAGTTTATTACCGAAATAATATTCTATACCATAAATACTTAGTGATAAAATAAACCTCCTTCCGATGTCTATGACAAAAATTTTTAATACTTCACACTTCCAAATATCTATTGTTGTCCAACCCAAATAGTCCATTATTATATACCGGTAATTTCGATTATAAAATTTCTAACCCATTCCTATGAAAAATATATGTGTCTAACACATTTTGCCAAAGACACAAAAATTATAGTGTAAAAGGCAAAATCGGGTCTATTTTCCCGAACTCAAAGCTCTTGGGGGGGGGAGGGGGCGATCGCCGACCTTGGATTCACGCCTGGCTGTAACCCTCCTCCTTTTTCCGAGCTTGGGACCGGCACTGGCAGTTACTGAGCTACTCAGTTCACCCAATTCCCTACCAGAGGCGGAGAAAATTTACTTTCTAAAAAAGGAACAGGCTAAAGATTACTTAGCTTGACAATTTGCGACTGTTGTTGCCAGAATTGGAACTCTTTATTAACAAGTTGTTAAAAGTTCCCTAACCTTACCCAACACATTAATTTTTTTTATGTCAATTTTCCAATATATTTGATGTTGTTTTAAATTTTATTCCGATATTTCAATATTGGGTAAAACAAGTATGAGGGAGGGAGGCGTAGGATTTTTTTCTGGCAAAGGATGAGAACCTATAATCTAATATCAACTTGTAATATGTCAAATTCGAGAATAACATCGAATCCAAATTTAAATACCCCACAAAAACGAGGACAGGTAGAAATATTAGAATATTAATCATTTTCCGCATTTTACCGAAAAAAGTAACCACGAACAACCCTAAAGTTTCAGGTCTTGACTACCCAAATAAAAATCTTTATGAACTCTAGTGAATCTCATTTTACCTTTTTTTACTTAAGTAAGGGAAAGAACAAAAAAAATATTCTTAAATTTTAAACCTATAATCCTTTCCATTTTATCCATTTTCGAGCATAAAAAGTAAAGATGACAAGGAAAGGAAATTAAATAGAGACTAAGAAAAATAAGCTCCTAACAGGCTTCTTATTAATAATGCAAGTTACATTACGAAACAACAAAATACTTTTAAGAAAATGCTGAGTCTTTGCTGTTCCATTTTAAATTTATGTTTTGGGAAAATTGAGTAGGTTCCGGGCATGAACGAAATAAATTACATTTTTTTTGGGGAAGAATCGATATTTATAGCTGTGAAGACATCGCGCCAAGTCTATTTTTGTTTTCGGAACAAAAGACTACATTCGCGAGTCGACAAATTAGTCGAAAAGTTATTTGGAAAAAAGTTTCAAATAAACAACAAGGAAATAATTATTTGAAAGTTGCCAACAAATTTTGCAAAATCCCTGATTTAAGTGATACAATATATTAAGTTTTTCTTAGCTGTCTTCGGATAGTTTTCCACATTAATGCAATCATAATTGTTCTAATTGCTGAATTTCAGCTTGAAAATACTGTATATATATATATATATATATATATATATATATATATATATATATATATATATATATATATATATATATATATATAATTTTTTATATTTTGTCTTTTCTTGGGTTTCGGTTCTTTATTTAACAAAAAATCAAAAACAATTTGACATTTCGCCCTTTATTTAAGGCATCTTTAAAAATGTTTGTGTTTTTATTTATTTATCTTCCTAAAAATATTTTTTATATAATTAAAAACATTTATACAAAAGCATATTTACAATTTTAAAAAACAACACCTTAAAACACTATATAAATCTTTTAAAAAGTATTTAATTTTACCAGTACACACCTTGATATTTCGTTTATTTATTAATAATGAAATGAAACATTTACATCGTCTATCTAGGTACTGAGGATATAGGGAATGCGAGTGTGCTTTATATTTTACAATGCACCAAAATGACCGAAAAGACGAATACTTTTAATTTTATGTTTAAGAGGATATTTAATTTTTGATGTTTATTAACAGGATCGAATACTTAATATTGTTGTTTAAATTAGGCGGGTGTAAATGTGGCTCAAATTTTCTATATGCGTTTAAACAAAAATATTAAATATTCGATCCTGTTAATAAACATCAAAAATTGAATATCCTCTTAAACATAAAATTAAATGTATACGTTCTTTCGGCTTTTTTGGTGCATTGTAAAATATAAAAAATAAAACACACTCGCATTCCATGTATCCTCAGTACCTATATAGACGATGTAACAGTTTCATTTCATTATTAATAAATAAAAGAAATGTTAAGGTGTGTACTGGTAAAATTAAATACTTTTTAAATTTAAATTGTGTGTTAACGTGTTTGTTTGTTTTTTAAAATTATACATATGTTCTTATATAAATGTTCTAATTATATAAAAAATATTTTTAGGAAGATAAATAAATAAAAAAAAACAAGAATTTTTGAAGAGGCCTTAAATAAAGCGCTAAAGGTCAAATTGTTTTGGATTTTTTGTTAAATAAAGAACCTAAACCCAAGAAAAGACAAAATAAAAAAAAAAGATATAATCTATGGTTCAAGAATCTGGATATATATATATATATATATATATATATATATATATATATATATATATATATATATATATATATATGTATATATATATATATATATATATATATATATATATATATATATATATATATATATATATATATATATATATATATATATTAAAATATGATTAAAGTATTCATGTAATTTTGTGTACTAAATAAGCTCCTGTAAATAGATTTCTATTTCTCTTCATATACGGCGGCACATACGTTATAACTGATAAAACACTATTTGTTTATAGCGTTAAAAAGCAATAAAAATATTGCATTTTCACATTGCGATTAATCCCAGATTCTTGACTTAAACAGTCAATTACTTGGCATAAAATTTGAAAATATATATTTAATTAACAGTTATTTATGTTGAAAAGTAGCACGAAATGCTATTTTTCAAATTTTTAATCAAATGGTCAAATTACAAATAAAAATTTTTTATTGGTGCAATGTCTCTTCGTTGGCTACGAAAACCCTCTGGACTTTCAATCTATAATATTTGCGTTTGTAATAAGAATAAATAAATGATCTGCTAAATATCCAGGAAAGCCAATTTTGATTTGATGCACATTTCTTAATCAGTTCGAGATCTGAAGGGGTAAAAAAATTATTATTTATAGACGCTCAATTTCATTTCGTTTCCTTAGGAACGTATTTTCTAATAACAAAATGAAAAAGTCAGACCGCCCGACTGCATCTTTGTTAATAACAATATCGTTATTAATAAAAAAAGATGAAAAATTTAAATTACTTATAGCCGGCTGATATTGAAACAGGGTTTTTTTAAGGTTGGATTAACATAAAAAATATTGTCAGACCCATTATCGATGTCACCTCAATCGTCAAAAAAAAAAGAATTTTTTCAAATTAAATATAGCCATCTTAAATTGATATATGTTATAGAAAATAGCTAAAAATTCACAAAAATCCCGTCAGACTACACAGTGTTGTCGAAAAAGTCATCATACCGCGATATGAAAGCGGTCGACCGCGCGCGAGCGGAACCCTTGATGCGCAACATATTTGGCTACGGCTGACGACTTTTGAGACCACTCTGTGAAGTCTGACGATTGTTTTCATTTTCATCTAATTTCAGTAACATATATATATATATATATATATATATATATATATATATATATATATATATATTTATGTTTATACGGCTTTCACGGATTCCCCCGTGTGAGATGCAATAGCAGTGGATATATCCACATTATGCCATTGTAGTGCTGAAATCACATTCAGCAAACATACAACTATATGCAGCTCCGTATTTGAATGAAGTAAAATGCGAACAGTAAATGCAAACTTCTCTCCATCATATCCTTTCTGTGTTAGAGGTTGCACCGTTAGAATAAATTGTAATAAAACGCAATTTATCCCATTCCACCACCATTGAGATTATGGTCCACCTGTACCACCATACCGAGAAAAAAGTCAAAACTTACCCTCCCCGCCACAGTGATACGGCAGAGGTACATGTTTCGTCTCTACTAGACTCATCAGGGTACCGACATGCACCTGGCTGTGCAAAGGACAGATCGGAAGGAAGCATGCAAATACTGAACGCGGCTTCGCCGACTTCCCGCCGGATAGCGTATATATGTTTATGCAGCTTTCACGGATTCCCCCGTGTGAGATGCAATAGCAGTGGATATATCCACATTATGCCGTTGTAGTGCTGAAATCACATTCAGCAAACATACAACTATATGCAGCTCCGTATTTGAATGAAGTAAAATGCGAACAGTAAATGCAAACTTCTCTCCATCATATCCTTTCTGTGTTAGAGGTTGAACAGTTAGAATAAATTGTAATTAAACGCAATTTATCCCATTCCACCACCATTGAGATTATGGCCCACCTGTACCACCATACCGAGAAGAAAGTCAAAACTTACCCTCCCCGCCACGACGAAACATGTACCTCTGCCGTATCACTGTGGCGGGGAGGGTAAGTTTTGACTTTCTTCTCGGTATGGTGGTACAGGTGAGCCATAATCTGAATGGTAGTGAAATGGGATAAATTGCGTTTTATTACAATTTATTCTAACTGTGCAACCTCTAACACAGAAAGGATATGATGGAGAGAAGTTTGCATTTACTGTTCGCATTTTACTTCATTCAAATACGGAGCTGCATATAGTTGTATGTTTGCTGAATGTGATTTCAGCACTACAACGGCATAATGTGGATATATCCACTGCTATTGCATCTCACACGGGGGAATCCGTGAAAGCCGCATAAACATATATACGCCATCCGGCGGGAAGTCGGCGAAGCCGCGTTCAGTATTTGCATGCTTCCTTCTGATCTGTCCTTTGCACAGCCAGGTGCATGTCGGTACCCTGATGAGTCTAGTAGAGACGAAACATGTACCTCTGCCGTATCACTGTGGCGGGGAGGGTAAGTTTTGACTTTCTTCTCAGTATGGTGGTACAGGTGGGCCATAATCTCAATGGTGGTGGAATGGGATAAATTGCGTTTTATTACAATTTATTCTAACTGTGCAACCTCTAACACAGAAAGGATATGATGGAGAGAAGTTTGCATTTACTGTTCGTATTTTACTTCATATATATATATATATATATATATATATATCGATTTCAGATGGCAATATATAATCTCAAGTGTTTCAAAGTACTGCAAAATAAAACTTCAAACTATTTCGGGTAATTTCATCGCGTTTATGGAGGTATGTGTGGCGAATTTAAAAATATTATTAACATCATGCCATAAAGACCTATTTTATTTCATTTTTTCCTTTTTATCGTATTTTATAGCAAAAAATAGATTCAATTTATTTTAAACGCTTCGAAGAAATATTTTTTTGTATTTTTCGTATAACCCTATATTTAATACCTAAAATGTAACTAAAAAGTAATTAAACAAATATGCAGTATAAAATATAGAAAGCCGTATGTGGAACTATTTTTTATGATTTAATTCACCGCCTCCTCGTCATCGGAGATGTCGCTGTTCTCTTCTTCACTATCATCAAGTGCAGAATGATCTATTTTGTCCTGGACTATACTTCTTGGAATATCAGATTCAACAAGCGTCTGGTCATCCTCTGTATCAGTAGTAGCATTGACGAATTATACTAAGTCGGCTCATTCTTATGGGAGGATTGGAAGCGCTAAGTATTAAAACTCGGTCATTGATAAAAGGTAGTTTTTACTATAAGTAGTAAAACGGCAAAGAATGATGTATATGCAATGTTGCCGTATTGGATATTTGATCTAAACTACGGTCACAAGTTTTTTTTATCCCTTGGTTTGTTATATTTGTTTAAGTTTAAAAAGGGAACGTTGTAATGATCAAACCTTTCAGTAAAACTTCGCTAGGCTGCGGCAACCTTGTATTTAAATCGATAAAAAGGTGGAGCTTACCCTTCTTAGTTGGTAAGAAGGGATATGCAGTATTGCCACGTTTTCAACATAAATCCGAAAATTTAAATCTTTTATACTTGTTTTTAATAAAAGCATGTATGTTAAAATACTGATATCGAATCATTGACAATATTGTAAATTGTTTTTAATGAATGAGATGGCGTACCAGTTTGGCGTACCATTTAGGAGTGTCAAAATTATAGCACAGGATAAGAATTCTTGGTATATTTCTTCTATGGTAGTAGCTACTGACTAGTCAAGAAATAATATTCCGAACATGGATTATTTGGGATGCAGTCTATTTAAATTTTTAAGCCTTGATAAGAAAAAAACTTTTTTTTCATTCTGCCAAGCTTCCGAGAATTTCTTTTTCTCTTCTATAGGACATCTCTACAATTTAAATTAAACAGTTAGGGTATAAAACCTAACCTATAATTAATAAGTAACTCACCAATGTGGTTTGAAATTGAAATAAGTAAATATGTGAAAAACAGGGGAAAAAACACCATTAACACTTTTTAATTATATTTAAAGGCATAATATAATAGGGTTGTAAAAGTGTGTTTAACTTTTAAAAATCACAAAACAACCAAACATCCTACTCGAGTATTTCACCATTGTGCAGTGACAAATGTCAGGTGTCAACCGAGAAGTGGCGTGGGTGGCCTAAGTAGTTAAGGAATATATGAATCTATAAAACAGTAGCGTAGTCAAGTATGAGGTTTAGCAAAAATAGAAAAATAAAATGGAAAATTATTTGTTTGATATTTTTTACATGTGAATTTAATGGAGAAAATTTATTCGGCTGGAGATGGACTGTCCAGGAGGCTCAAATATTTTTTTTCAACTTTAAAATATAACTATAAATGGCACTCAGGTTCTCGGTATGACTTTTTTTATTCATGGTGTTGCCATCTCAAGGAAGAGTCTTTTGTAATATGCATGAGTTTTTTCTAGAATCTCAGTTAATTATAGAATCCTGATAAAAAACATATTCAGCCAGAGTACAAGAGGGTAAACCTCCATTAATATCACTACGATGTGACGTGAGCCTGAGGATATTTTTTATGTTTGCTCAATCACAAACAATACCCTACTTCAATATGAGCCGACTATATATATATATATATATATATATATATATATATATATATATATATATATATATATATAATTTTTCATTTGTGTATGATATTGTTATTAAAAAGATACATTCGCGCGGTTTGATTTTTCATTTTGTTACTAGAAAATACGTTCCTAAAGAAACGAAATGAAACTGGGCAGCTGAAAATAATACTTTTTTACCCCTTCAGCTCTCAGACTATAAGTCAATAAGATTTAAAAAATAATGTATAGATGATATTAGAAAAAGTGTAATTTTTTGGTCATTTACCATTCGGCAATAATGCATGATTTTTCCGGAAAAACTATGTAAGATTATCCGAACCCAAAATAGAAAATTTACAAAAAACTATCGAAAATTTGAATGTTTCTACTATTCCAAATGATCATTCAAGTACAAAACAAAAGCATTATTCGAAAATCATTATTTAGAAAACTTTGGTTTCCAGGAATTTTTTTTCTTAATAATTTGCAGTTATTACAACAAAATCTATTATTATTATTAATTATAAATAAATAAATGGCAAGATATCACTACTTTATCAACTTATTTTATTTTAATACACCTCTTTTATTACTTTTTCGAATTACACAATTCAGTTATAAACAAAAACTTTATAATTATATATTATAACCATCCCTTAAACTCTAAAAGGGAAATGTCACCTTCAGCCTTTACCAAATGACGCCACTGCTGTTCCGGTAAAAATGTGTTGATACTATACAAACAATTTTAAACTGGGTACGTGTCGACCCTTTTCAATTTGAAATATAGGTGTTCTTTTAAAGTTTGCAATAATAAA
The DNA here is from genome assembly GCA_034092305.1 of Diaprepes abbreviatus. Taxonomy (NCBI): domain Eukaryota; kingdom Metazoa; phylum Arthropoda; class Insecta; order Coleoptera; family Curculionidae; genus Diaprepes; species Diaprepes abbreviatus. Next base: position 1,417,150 of record JASJET010000129.1, read on the forward strand.
TATACATAAATTTTATTTATTTACGGCCCATTTATTTCCAGGTTGTAAAAATATTGGTTATAAATGACTATGAGCTATTTTCTTCAAAGTTTTGTAGCTCAGTCATCAAATAAATTAATTAACCATAAACTCCTGCTTTTGCTTTTTATTGATACTTCAGCCCAATTACATGGTTACATAGCCTAACGGAGAAGAAGATCATGTGGTCGAGTTAAAAAGCGATTAAAATAAAAAAAAGAGCTTAACGTAGCAAAATATCTTCTTAAGTAATACCATACGTAACCAACCAATCATTATAATCGGCCTGTTTACACAAAGTATGCCTGACCGGTGTTGCCAACTCGTAGAAAATTTAACAATTTGCGGGAATTTTTTTAACAAAATTTGAAAGTTGAGAAAAATTTTTGCTTTTTGAACAAAAATGGAAGTTTTTGTTATTAACGAGAAACTATTCCAAATTTATGAGTTTTTTTTATGGAAAACAAACAATTTTGATTCATTTTTTCCTTGCATATTCCTACTGTATAATAACTAAATATAAATTCGATATGTATGCACATTTTTTTAAAGATGACAAATCAGCGAAAGTATATACATACTCGAGAATATATTAAACAAATAGATTGCTGTTTGGATTCTTTAGAGATTGGCCTATTATAGCCGCTGTAGATATGTTTCCTAAAAAATCTACCGATTCTATCTGTTATTCATTTTATACATGAAATCATGGTGATTTGATTGTTATCAGTAGGTCGCTTTATTTCTTGAGTGGATTTTTACTACAATTATATTGCTTTATTTATTATTGGTTGTTTATAGCCATTTTGCCTAAGAACTTTTTTATGTGTGATAGTTCTTTTCATTTTCCTTGGTTGTCGGTTAGATGAAGGGTGTTGGCTACATCCTGTATTTGTGAGGGGTGATGGTGTGAATCAGCATTGAGATATACGAGGTCTGTTTGAGTTGGTTTACTATATACTGAATGTTGAAGGTGTTCATCCAGTGCCTTAATCACTAGGACATCTAGGAACGTTCCCTAGTAAAATGTATTTTCGGGTGGATGGTAGAAAATCACAGAAGTAGTTGAGCTGTTGTTTACCACGGGGTCATATCACAAATATGTCATCTACGTAGCGACACCCGAATTTGGTTTTGACGTCGGATTCTTCAAGAGCTTTGGTTTGAGTTTTGAATAGATTTGGCACAGCTGGAGACAGTGATGATCTTATGGCAGCGCCATCTATCTGTTTGTATATCTGGCCATCGAAAATGAAATATCGTTCTTAAGACAATATTTGGTGAGGTTCGTAACCTGGGTTGGGAAATCCACTATTTGAACGATCTAGTCCAGTGTTTCATTTATCGGTATGCTCAAAAACAAGTATTTTATCGAAACCTACAACGATGTCTTCTTTGCAAATTCTTACGAAATGTAAAATTGTTAAGAACTGTTCCGAATTTTTTACGTAAGATATGGGTCTTCTCTATACGTGATGGCATAAGGCCAACAATATATTATTATAATTTTTGAGTTGAAGATTAAATTGAAAATGATATCTTTTATTGGGGTGGGTTATGCTTTTAAGGACATTTTTTTGTAAGTAATAGGGATGAAATTGCAAAGATAAGTCAATCGTATAGGTACGTGAAGCAGTCGCATTATTCAACTGTTGTGTTCATGTAAATCCTCTGTCTCCGACTTAATTTAAAATCATAACTATTGTTCAACTACTTTATTCAGGAAACGGCCTTTTGAAAAGTAAAAACTGCATCCAATTGCACCTTGCACATTGTTAAAAATAACTTTAAATTTAATGTAAATTTAATGTCCATTCTATATTAAATTTAATGATTTTGTACCTAAAATCGTGAATAATTAACATTTACTTTGAATTTAAAGCAATTTAATCAAATATCGGTTTATTTGTAGATAAAATTTCTTTAAAGTAACTGAAAAGATATTTCAACTTTTGTGCATTAAAATTAATTCACATGTACTCTAATACTTAAGTAATTTACATTATTATTCAATATACATTGCATGAGCTTCCGGGAGATGGCGCGACTTTTACAATTTTCTTATTGTGAGGTGTACATGTTTGCCCCATACTGATAAGAACCAATGAGTTTGAAACAGGTCTAGATGGCGGACACTACCTATGGGAAAAATATCCACCTTTTCCTGATAGTTTTAGAATTTTTTGAACTCGTATTAATGTTGGTGTATTAAATGCGTGATAACATATCAAGGGTATCAATTTGCCAGTAATTCCTTGTATTTGCCAGGTATAATTAGCTATGCCAGTAGTTTTGCCAGGAATACTATCATGCCAGGGATTTGCCACGAATAGGTATCCTGTACTCAGAAATTGATAAAATATTAAGGCGAAATGTACATACAATTAATGTCAAGTGTATGAAAATCGATAAGATGCCCCATCTCTGAAATTAAATCTCTCTACCTCTTTTTGCTTCTTACATGTAGTTATTTCTTTGTTTATTTTATGTGGTTTTGCAGTTTAAAATTTAAGGGATGGACAATCTTGTTATCATCTGTCTTTTTCTAATATTTAGTTTAATTGAGCAATATCGGCTTTTTTTTATCACACGCATTTTGCCTGGAATTGCCAGGAATAAACATAAAACTTGCAAGTATTTTTCTGTGGAACATTTGACAGCACTGAACATATCTTATATTCAATGAACACTGGCTGTATATTTAATGTACATAGTCACCTTAAAAAGTAATGGTCAAACTTTACATTTAATGTATGATTACATTAAATTTAATGGAATAAGTTGATTTAGATTAATGTAAATTATTAAATTTAATGCGTTACATTAAAAACATTTAATAAATGTTTGTGAAATTTGCTTCCAGCACCTTTACATGAAATTTAATGCATTTTCTTTTTACAGTGTAGTTTCCGAGACTAACCGAGACATAAAGAGTAACGGCAGGAAAACTTTCGTTTATGTTATGTTGAACTTCAAATGGTACCCGCAGATTCTCTTTTGTAATTGAACCGACATATAATTATATTGTCTTGCCACATATCATCTGTAGTAATAATAAAGAAGGTTTTAAATGTAATATATGTCATTTGTGTGCAATCAAGAAGTTAATCTACGGCTAGCGCGGTAAGGATTTGGCTGGGGAACCGCTTGAATACGCCGTGCGCTTTGTGTATGTGTCCCTTAGATTCAGTTAATTTAAGAATATAAATTATAATTAATAATTATGTAATAAACTGTGACTGGCTGCATGGCCGAGCGGCCTGAAGCCAAGTAGTCCAGTGGTACTTAAAAAAACTTTAAATACGTTATAAAACAAAAACTTAATATATTCAACAAATACCCAATTTATAAATGTAATATACAATTTTGTAAGAGAAATTGGCAGTTACAAGCCATAATTTAAACGAAAAGGTTACACACGAAGTATATTACAAATTCAAGATTTTTTATTATTAATGAAACTTTAAAGCGAAAGAACTTTTGAAGCTTATTGATTAGAGAGTTGTTTTATTTTTAGATTCTTTAAGAAATATTAAATCAATAGATATAAAAATCGACAGTATAAATTCAATTTAGTTAGTTCGTATAATTGGCGAACAAATGACAGTATGTAAAATACCGCTCAAAATTCAATATATATATATTAATTTAAAATGTGATTTTATTTGTTCCATATCATTTAATAAAATTTAAAATACACAATTTTATTTTTTATTAATAAAAATTCAACTGCGTATTTGACAGCTGTCAAAACTATATTTTTGTAATACTTCCTCACAATAAGAAATGCTGATATAATTCACAGAACAGGGTCCTATTTTAAAAATTATTAACACTCGTCCGAGTGTTTTTTTATCTCCGAAAATTCTTGGAAATGGGCAGTTTTTAATGTGGAAAGCGGAAAATATGTCAGTTTAATGATGTGCTAAAAAAATATGAAAAATCGTTTACTGTCCACTTGAATCGTACGATAATTATATAGAAAATATGAAAAAAGTGACTTACAAGAATAACGGGCGATTTGTCGAGATGCACACCCCCAACATGTCAAAATAACGAGGTTATGAAAAATTTTCAGCCAATTTTTACACAATTGTTCAATAAGAACTAGTATAATTGAATGGTCATACGGGCGTACAATTTTCATGGGGAGTTTTCTCAGACATTCATCTTAAACACGTCAATTTTAAGAGGTTATGTTGACTGATGAATAACCATTTCTTTTTTCGTTTTGAAATGAAATGTAGAACACATTGGTATATGTAGCCTACAATAAAAAAAAGCCGTATATGGAAAAAAATCAAAAAAACATATGATGAAAATTTTATTTTTACCATGTACAGGATCAGGAAGGCGTGGTCGGATAGGTGACCCAGACAGTCCGTTTAGACACTGCATCTGGGAGGAAAACGTGCAGTTCACAACGAGTTAATGACCGCTCGACCTGAAATAATGCTTCTGGACTCCTACTATGCCGGCGAGTGACGACATGAGGGAATCGCGCATACAGTACTGATATATAAAACTCGATATTATGTTACAGTTTTGTATTTTATAATAAAAACTATAAATATTTATACCAATAATACCTACAATAAAGCAAATTCTTACCATAAATTAGTCCCTTATTAGTATCTTTAATAAATATTAAATTAAAACATAATAGTTTAATCACCTGTCACATCAAAAACTGTGTGTAAAAAAACTCAAGTGTGTCTAGAAATGTATCAAACTTTCCACTTTTACTACTTTCATCAATTCATCAAGGGTGTAGTTAATCTTCTGTTTTTTTCTTTTATTCTTGACACTCTTGAGATTTATAGAAGCGTCAGTAGAGAGAGTCTGGGCCAAGCCTTGGTTGTGAAAACTGGCAGAAATCCAGAAAGCAGATTTTTTGCGGATTTCCTAAGAGTACAATACTACTTTTATTCCTGTGTGCAGCTAAAACCATAGTTTAATGTGTTAAGGCATCATTTGTCACATATTGAGGATAAAAAAAGTTATTATTGTATTCGTTTTTCGTTAAGTAAACAGTAGTGAAAGTGATCACACTTAATAACTCAACACACCATCTTTGTGATTTTTAATACTTGTTGTACCCTTAAAGACAAACAGGTACGTACCACAAACAGTCTTTATTATACCGGGACTTTGCCTTCGTGTCTAGAATTGAATTTGCATACCAGAACCAGCATATAACACAGCTTGCTGAAAGTGCTTGGACTCAATGATAAAACTGCTTTCAAGTATTAAAATTATATAATAAACAGTGATATTACCGATTTTATCGTATACTTTCATTTTTCCCCTGTGATTGGGAACTAACAAGACTTTCTGGGCGCAATTAGAGGATACTTTATATTTAATTTCATTTAAAATACTTATCTTGGAAACCGAGGGTATACGTATACATAAGGTAATTTAAAACATCATTTCACATATTAATAGTCCAACACTTTTAATAAGGTTTAAATAAACATATTTTTAGTGTTAATCGGCCTACTAGATAGTTTATTCTTTCAAAATAAATATAAACATTTGAACGTAAAAGAAAAGTAAGGTTATTAAATGTCGCGGATATTCAAGATCAGCTGACAGTCTAGGCTAAAGCCGAACCTAAAGCTAACCGACTTTGTCTTTGGCGCGGGTGACGTCATACCTGCAATAGGGTTATTATTCATTGTTTCTTGTTTTTTTTTGTAGTTGATGTAACAAATAGTCACATATTTTTATAGGTTAAGTTAATCAACAAAATTTTATACATCAAATCATTTTCACTTATTATTATTTAAATATAGACTTTGTTTTGATATCCGGGTATTGAAACTCATTGTTTCCTGTTTTCGATAACATCATCGCTTATTCTTACCGACGGGCCTAAAAACAGGTGGCGCTTTGAATATATATAACCCCCCCTAATCTCCAGTATGCTACCCTAGGCACTGCCCTAAAAGAATGAGCGATCAACACCAAAAAATAACCACCTGTACCGAAGAATTTTTAGTTTTTTCTTTTTCTTCTGTATCAATTACCATATACAGACGCTCTGAAAGTCCTCGGAAAATCTTATTTCCCGGCATGGCGCAGTAAAACTAATTAGATACTGGTAATATGAAAGCTTCAAATGATCTTTTCCTGCAAGAACTACATTTTTCCGATGTGTAATAACTCAGATATAATTCGGAAACATACTTATGCCTCAAAAATCAATAACTTCGTTACAAGGCAATTCACTATATTTGATCTATTTAGGCTAAAGCTTCAAAAAAAGGGGCTTAAAAAAATTTCAATGTTCTTTATTCTTAAAATTCCCGGAGCTCGTGAGTGCGAGCGAAGCCACGACGGGTAACTGCTAGTAATACATAGACCGTATTGTTTATCCTACATTCCGCATAAAATTCTATGAAATTAGGAAGCTTTTTATGCAATATTCTACATTTTAGTAAAATTACATGCACATAAAATATTACTATGCAACTTTTATGTAGATTTTTTTTTGTTTAGGAAAAATAAATTTCACTGTTGTTGCATTCAAATTTATCATGTTGCTGCAAAAAAATATGGAGTTAGTTAAAATAATGCATCGCGGTCGGATAATAGCAATATGGAAATCTTTTTAATTAAAATTAATTAAAAACATTTAACAATGAAATCCCATGGAGAATTTTAGAATAGCATCCCACGAAAAGGAGAGAAAATATAATTTGCTTTTAATTGGTTTACTGGTTTGTTTGCTAATGATTAAAATTGGGGTTGAGGGAATAGTCCGTTTAGCCCGCGTTCCTATGAATGACTAATATATTTTAAGGAAGGGAAAACGATGAACCTTTACAAGGCTATATGAATGGTTTACTGGAAAATATATTGGCCTAGTTATGACAAGCAACTGACTGTACGTTGTGTAGCAAGTGACAAGCTTTTTCTACTGGGGTATCAAATTTAATTTCAATGCGTTCTTAATTTTGTGTTTTATGAAGTGTTGTGCAAGAGAAAATGAGTTTTTGAAATTGAAATATCGCAGTGTAATCAAATTTTTAACAACGGTACAGAATTGTCTTATAATATTTACAAACAAATGATTGCTGTGGAGACGAGGCTCTACCATAATAAAATAATTAATAAGGAGAAAAAAAAGCAGAAAAAAAGAACAGTAAGACTTTTGATCTACAGGGTTACTGTTATCAACTATTCTGTGATATATTTCGAACACTTGGGTTCAGTGGCGTGAATTAATTTTTTATTTTTATAGAAAACCAATAAAATACATGAAAACAGGGGTACTTTAAAATTTTAAAATGTGTCTACTATTAATATATTCAGAATAAAATGTTGGAAAATGAGAAAAGTGATCAAAACTATAAGATTGTACTTCTTATAATCGCAGCTTTTAGACGCTTAAATGGCTTGGTGATTTAAAAAAAAGTTGAAAATAGAATTGGAGTCATTTATATTGTTCATTCTCACATTTAGGCAATGATCAGGGTTCCCTGTAAATTCCAAGATCTTCTCGGTGGTCCAAATTTTTAGAACTATTACCCCTGAAGTGGTATAAATTTTTACTATTGTGGGTTGGAGAGAAAGCGTGTTTGGTAAAATTAATATTGAGTCCAAATAGAGAGGCATAGGGTTTCAAATATAACATATATTTTGATATTCATAGACTTCTGATCACTTTGTTATGCTACAACTGTTGTGGCATTTTTATCTTCTGAGGTTGTTAAAGTTGTTTGTTTTGATAATATTTATTTTCACTTTATTGTAACCTTTTTCGTTTTTTATTTGAGATTGACTGTGTAATTTATTTTAACTGGGTCCTGACTTGTATTGTTGGAAGGCTGCTCTAGCGTTGGAGCCTATTCTTCAAGTGGCAAGGTTGAAGTGTGTTCTTTGACGAGTGAGTGTGGCTAGTGAGTATCGAAAATATATTTACTAACCATATTCTCTTGTTTCTAAGGTTTGAGCCCTGAAGAGCTCTGCCGATATTAAATAATTTATATACACTGAAATACATAAGTGTCTATTTTTCTTAATTTCTTCGGTATACAACCTGTTAATAACTTATAACTTATTACATTGGAGCGACCCAATTAGTTCCTGTTTTACGGGGTAATCAATGCATGTTTGAGTAAGCAGAATTTTTATAGTAGACCTTGAGTCAGTCACCGGTAGCAGCGGGTTTGAGAAAGACAACGGCCCAAAATTAAGCCTTATTAATATTTTAACATCAAAACAATATAACCAAAAATTACATATTTCCTCTCTTTTTAAATATATTCTTAAGATTGATTTAACTTATTTATAGGTAAAGAGCTATCTCGACATGATATTTGATCATATATTCATACATTATAACCCCTTAAATTTAAATTATTTAACATCACACACTTCCAGTTTTTAACTATATAAAAATAAGAGATCCCTCTATTGATAAAAAAGTTAGTTCGAATTATTATCACTAGACTAATGACTACCTTATGCACTGTGACGTTTGAAGGTCAACAAGAGTTACAACATTTGGCGTGTCTCTCAGCTTTTGTTTCATGAATCGCACACAGCCGTGAAAAACTGTCATGTTTTTTTAGTTTTCTGGCGGATTATCAAATTTTTAATTTATACTCTATACTCATATATCTTAATAAAATCCTCTGAAAACGCAACTGTATTTGAAAATCAAAACTTTGTACTAAGACGGTGACAAAATATTTGTCAGATCTGCAAAATACATTCTCAAAACCGGCAAGTTTACGATGTTTAAAGACGTATAGAATCCTGCACTACAGAATGTTCAGCTTACCATCAACAAGACCGATTTTCGAACATTTGTTGTGCCTTATTTCAGCAAAATACACATTGTGGAACTTATTATACTAAATAAAAATCAATTAATTAACTCACTTATAACATTATAAATCTGCTTAAATCACCCACAACTCACAAGTGTTCGTCTGTGAGTGACACTACCAAACCAGGAGGTTGATACTAGACATTCTGTTGTGCGTATGCCGACAAGTACAGGATTTTTAAAAATATGACTAACGCTCGATGTATAGAACGGCTTGCTTCATTAGCATGCAAGAATTGAACAGAAGTTCGTGAACCTAGAAGAATAATTGTTATTAACAAATAATTTATAGAAAACTGAAAAATTTGTTTTCTTTGCGCCGCACGAAAATTTTTTTGTTTAGAATGGTCCAAATAATCTGACGCAAAAAATTTTTGTTTCAATTTTCTACCAATTATTTGTTAATAATTTATTAATAATAACAATTGGCCTCTTTTGTTAAAGTTTCATGTACATTCCACTTTGTAATATTGTTTTGTGTCGCAAGCTTTCTTATGCTTTGTGAATGGTTGTCAGCAATATCTTGCAAAATTTATTCCTCTACATGAGGGTCTCTCCTGGGAGGGCCCTCACCTCCACGTCGCGGCAAAAATGAGCCTGAATAAGATACGTAAAAAATTAATTAATTAACTCTAATAATTATTTTCTTATGATTTTTTATCTGTTTCCCTTAGGCTTTGATCAACCCTTTGAAAGGTTTTTGGACTTTGGCAATGTTCGAGCTGGAAATCTTTCAGCATAAAGTCTTCTTGCCTTCGAAGAATTTGACATGGCTTCACCATAAATTAAATGCATATCAGCATACTCTCCGTACGAATACTAAAATTGTTTTTACTTGAAGACGGTTTTGACAAGTTCCGTCAATAGCAAATTAATTTTGTAGGTATTAACAATAACAACCTGATGATTACCTGGTTATGTTTAGCATTAGTAACTTTTGAGTGACACTACCAAACCAGGAGGTCGATACTAGATACTCTGTTGTGCGCATGCCGACAAGTACAGGATTTCTAAAAATATGACTAACGCTCGATGTATACAACGGCTTGCTTCATTAGCATGCAAGAATTGAACAGAAGTTCGTGAACCTAGAAGAATAATTGTTATTAACAAATAATTTATAGAAAATTGAAAAATTTGTTTTCTTTGCGCCGCACGAAAATTTTTTTGTTTGGAATGGTTCAAATAATATGACGCAAAAAATTTGTTTTCAATTTTCTACCAATTATTTGTTAATAATAACAATTGACCTTTGAACCCCTCTGACTCCAAGGCTAAATGAACGTCAGTGTACCAAAACGAATTTCAAAATTTCTAACATTTATTTCCGGATAATTTTCTTTTCACAACCATTGACTCTTTTTTAAAAAAGACTGTGGTGTAAATAAAATATCGTTATTTAATAGAACATCCATTTCAGAATTAATCAAAAATTGATACGTGTTACACGCGAAGCTTACCCGGGTCGCTAATAAATCATAAACAACAAAATTATTTCCTAAATAAGCTGTACGCTGAAAATACAAAAATTAGAAATCTTATTTTTATGTGTATAATAAATGTTTGCCCGAAACTTAATCCTCATAAAATATTTAATATTTTTGGTGAAATGTAGCAACGTAAAGAAAGTAATAATTTTGAAGGATTACTACTTGAAATCACTGTGAAACTTTTTAAAGAGTTGAAATTATATTTTCATTTTCAGTAAACATTAATGTATCCATTAAAAATTTTGTAAATTGAGTTTAAATGTTTATAACTGCTGGTTCAATTTGAAAAATTTTGCTATTTTAACTTTTCTTGTGCCCCTTATTTTTACATATAACAGCAATACAACAAAAAAGGTATATATGGGAATCATTGATCCCAAGAAGGTTTCTGATAGAGTGCCAAAAGAAAGCCTATGGAAAATAATTAACAAAAGAGATTTTAACAAAAATATAAAAATAATTATTAAGAACATATGTAGAAATAATAATAACCATATTATTAATAAGAAATAGTTTCAACAAACTAAGGTTTAAGGCAGGAAGGAGAGCTAAGCTTAAGCTAATTGTTGACGAAGTGATAAAAAATGCACGTCAAGGAGCAAAAAATTACATTTACGAAGAAAAGATATATCAGACGGAGAATTTCCTGATGATGTAGTAGTTTACTACACTGGTATTTAAAAGGGGGCGAAACCTCGCAGAGCAGAGCCGAAGGCTAGTAGCCGCACCAGCGAGTAAAAAGCTGAATTAATCCCAATGCCGGAGAGTGCCACTGCATCTAAGCTAGGCTGAATGCAGAGACCTTCCACGATGTTGTCTGGACCTAGCAGTTAACTCAACTCTTGAAAATTAAAAAAAAATTAAACGAATTACCAAAAGCAAGGAACTGAGTCAAAATAAAACTCGTGCTGACCAGTTCTAAAATTAAAATTAAAATAGCTGAAGAGGATAAATAATCTTCAAACCACAAGGTTCTTCTACAGCATAACAAATCCACACCGATAGGGTGTAATGTAGCTTTCCGACCGGTAGGATGGACCCCGATATTTTGGAGCCTAGACTGATTCCTTTGTGCAAGCTGCCCAAAATCCCTGTCTCCAGATCTATCTCGGTAAAAAAAACCATAACTGCCAACCTAGCAAAAGATAGGGTACTCCAAAACACAACAAAATTATCAGGATAATTTTCAACTTTCCTTCTCAGAATTCCAAAAATTTGGCAACTAAAAATTGAAATGGAAGTCTGCAGCTGCTTCGGCCCCACCAAACCAGGAAAAAGTGAAAAATCTAGGGAAAATAGCCTCCATTTATAACCATGGCCCAGCTTGCACATGCATGGTAGAAATAACAGCTCAAAAAAAAATGACACTGGGCAACAACAGTCGCCTGAAATGCATTTGTTACTTTTCCACTCAAAACAAAAAAAAATAAATAAATCTAATAAGTAACCCAATAGTTATTTTTAAATTCAAGAAATATATATTAATACATAAATAAAAGATTTCTGCAACCGAATTTACATACAATTCCATTTAAATGTAGATATAAATGGCAGGGAAAAACAAGATCTATCTGAATACAAAAAAGGCAGCAGTAAGTTCAACATCGATAAGAAAATACCTAAGCACAGTATAGTGAAATACCAAGGCAGGACAAAATAATGGTAAATAAAATTAATCGAAACTGTACTTCATGAAATGCTTTTCTTCAAATAATCCTTGGAAAATACTTAAGGAAAATGGTACTGTGTTGCCCATAACGACAATATTTGCAAAATAAGGTTAAATTAAATGAATTAGCCATAGTGAATTTAAACGCAAAATTGAACCGTGAGAAGTTCGAGCAGAAAAGAAGAAGGAATTACAAACTAATTTGGAAATACGAAATATAACATTCCAAGAATCTGATAAGAATTTAAACAAAAGGCCAAAGTACTAGTAACGAAAGATCGACAAAAAAGATAAATATACCAATTGATGGGATAAAAATAGATCAAGTGGGGATCTTTAAATATTTAAGGATGTAAATGAAAGACTCGGGGAGCAGGAAAAATAAATAAACAGAAAATTAAAATAAATAAATTATACTATGTAACGAATAAAACATTTATAAGTAAGAAAGAAATCTCGAATAAAAATAAAAATTAATGTACTTAAAGCAATATGTAAACCTATCCTAACATTCTAGCGTGAATCCTATGTATTGAATACAACCTGTCGAAACAAAGTATCTTAGAAGATTTGCTAATATATATGTATTCTCCTTACAAGCAGATAAAAGAAAGTTTATTTCCTGCAAATAGATCTCTGGTCCTCGTCCCATACGTGTTTCGACTACCTTATGGTCTCGCCAGTGGAGCTGTATCAAACCGAGAGTAACATTCGCAGGAATTAATTGTCTATATAAAATACAAATTCCAAGACGTATATGTAAGATATTAAAATCTGCCGACTTTTCGATATCTGACTGAAAAATATCGCCAGTCGAACGACATCGATACATTCACCGGAGTAATGCGAGATTTAAAAAATTAAATTTCAGTAAAAAATAAATAAACCTATTTTTTCGCTGTATTTAAACAGGTGCTGTTATATATGTAGTCTCCTTTCAAGCAAATAAAGAAAAGAATATACAGGATGTCCGGTAACTACCTTCTAATTTCTCGGAAGCATATAGGGGAGGCCAAAATAACCCTACTTCGTCATAGGAAAAACAGGTAAAAATAAAATATGCAAGGCTCATGTGTTTGAATTTATGGGAGAAAGGCTGTCTCACTCTTAGAAGGCAAGAAGAATTTTCTTATTCTTCAAATATTTTCCCGCAACACTGCAAATAATATTTCGGCATTATTACGAACTTCGTTAGAATGATGTGCTATTCTCGCTAGTACTTCTTCTCTAGTACTTACTGGTGTTGAATAAACTAGTTCTTTTAGATGTAAAAGTCTAAGGGATTCAGGTCTGGAAACCTTGGTGGCCATAAAACAGGTCCACCTCGATCTATCCTTCGAAGGCCAAAAACTTTAGTTGAGTGTTGACGTACAGTTAAAATGAGGTTGAGCACCATCATGCATGTACCACATTTGCATTCTTCTATCAAGAGGTACGTCTTCCAATACATTATACAAATTTTGCTGCAAAAATTGTAAATAAATCTCACCATTTAGCTTTTCTTCCACAAAAAATGGACCTATAGGGTTATTTTCGATGGACCTATAAAGTTATTTCACATGATGCCAGCCCACACATTTACAATATACTTTTGTTGGTGTTTGTTTTGAATTATAGCGTGCGGGTTTTCATCAACCCAAAAATAAAAATTGTGCGTGTTTATTATGCTATCTCTTCTAAAATCGGTCTCATCAGTAAAAAAAAATAAGGTTAGAAAAATTGGAGTAATGAACTTTTGTGGGATAATCATCTGGAGACATAGCGCTTACTTTTTCAATGTGGTACGGGTTAAGTAACTCTTCTGTTAAAGTTTCATGTTCAATCCACTTCATAACATTGTTTTGTGTCGCAAGTTTTATAATGCTTTTTGAATGGTTGTCATCAATACCTCGCAAAATTAATTCTTCTACATGAGGGTCTCGTGCTCTCCTGGGGGGCCCTCACCTCCACGTCGCGGCAAAAATGACCCTGAATAAGACATGTAAAAAATTAATTCATTAACTGTGATAATTATTTTCTTATCATTTTTACCTATTTCCCTTAGGCTTTGATCAATCCTTTGAAAGGTTTTTGTACTTGGCAATGTTCGAGCTGGAAATCTTTCAGCATAAAGTCTTCTTGCCTTCGAAGAATTTGACAAGGCTTCACCATAAATTAAATGCATATCAGCATACTCTCCGTACGAATACTAAAATTATTTTTACTTGAAGACGGTTTTGATAAGTTCCGTCAATAGCAATTAATTTTGTAGGTATTAACAATAACAACCTGATGATTACCTCTTTGTATTTAGCATGAGTAACTTTTGAATGTTTCGCATAAAATCCGGCAGGGATAGAACCAATAATAATCGCCGCTGAGGCTAATATTTTCTCAGGTTCAGATATGTGTCTTGACAGCAATTTTGCCATATATCAATGTGAGCTAGGTGACATACATTAGCTATGTCACACTCCTGAGGATGGCAATAGACGCACCCTGGTTGGTCCGAAAAGAACAAATCAGAATTGCAATGCACTAAACGCCACTCAGAGGAGCAGGTAAGTCAATATGAATCCTATATCCTTTGAAACTTTGTGAAGGCGCCTATGCAAGGTTTCCCTCCAGGAAAAAAATTATATAGTCTCTCTCTCTCTCTCTCTCTCTCTCTCTCTGTTTTTACCTGTTTTCCTTTTTATATCGTCTATTCATCTTTTTGGTGGTCTTCCGATACTTCTATCTTCTATCGTCTATAGTTTTTTCCATTCCATAGATCATTGCTGAGAGAACGCATGAGTGAAATACTCTTATTTTCAAATTAATGGGAATATTGGGGGTTTTTAAGAGCTTATTTCAATCTTCCAACGGCTGTCCATGATATTCTAATTCTTCAATTTATTTCCGCTTCTTGGCTTTCTTTCCCATGTCTAATTAGATGGCCTAAATACACATATGCCTCGACTCTTTGTATACAGAATACAAATACAAAGAGTCTGAAATGCACACGCCACTGCAATTGATTCCCCTGACGACGCACATTCCAGGGCACTATATGCGAACGATGAGTCACTGACAGAAATGATGGACTTTAGGTATAATTAAATTTTTAAAGACCTTTTCTTCAATGTAACATTTGATGAGGTGAGAGAGAAAAATTATATCTCGATTTTCCAAATACACGGGTATTCTATTTTCTTTTTAATGATTTCGCATCATTTGTGTTTATAAGTTATGAAGTCACGAAAAAATTATTGGGATTACTATTTGCTATGAAACCCTCAAAAGCATTATTTAAAAACTTGCTGCCAACTTTATAGAGAGAAATAAAAAATATAGTTGAACAGATAAAAAAAGTATATATTTTTCCCACTTTGCTTCCTCGAAAAACGTACTATAAATTTAAAACGCCATACATTATTAAATATCTTTTTATAAAGCCCGAGATCCACATACATTTTCACGGATTTGTGTCTGTTTCCCTGAAAAAGACTTTATTTTTTCCATTTCTACCCGAAAAGTAACTGGATTTATCTCGAGATAAAAAAAGAAGGTTGTGCACGAACAACTTTTTATACTTAAAATATTTTTTCCATGACTACAATACAATGTGTTTATTATGAAAGATGTATTCTTTAATCAACTTATAAATTGTGACGATTTTAGATTTTTTACTTGTTGCTATAAAGAATATCGCATTAGAATCTTATTCTGAATAAGTGTGGGTAAAACATTTCTACAGAGAAAACTTTAAAATGACGTAATTATTGACACAAAAGTCAAATACACACTTCATTCAAAAAGTTCATGGACTATTTTTTTTTACGAATGAAAACAAGAGTTTAGAAAAAAGATTTTATTTAGTTTTTAACATAATTCCTTCCTCATTCTACACAAATTTTGCTGCGCTCATATAGCCGTTGGAACGACCTGGAAAACTTATCTTCTAGAATAGCTTTCAGACCCCTGATCACATTCCTTTGAATCGCGTTATCGTCTTCGGATGCCGGAGCCAGATCTGGCAATAGGGCAGGTGATGAATTATGGAGACCGACTTTTGGGAAAAAATTTTGTTATAAGTATTAAGGAATGGGCTGGTGTATTGTCGTGGAACAGAAACCAGTCACTGGTGCGGTGCTATTTCAGTCTCACGCGACGAATCCGCTTCAAAAGTCGATCCATGACACTTTGTAGAATTGAGCGTTCACTGTTTGGCCCGAAGGCACGAATTCGCTATAGGTAATTCCGAGAGGATCAAAAAATGAAATAAGCATATGTTTATACGGTTTTCACGGATTCCTCCGTATGAGATGCAATAGCAGTGGATATATCCATATTATGCCGTTGCAGTGCTGAAATCACATTCAGCAAACGTACAACTCTATGCAACTCCGTGTATAAATGAAGTAAAATACGAACAGTAAATGCAAACTTCGTTCCACTATATCCTTTCCGTGTTAGAGGTTGCACAGTTTGAATAAATTGCTACAGAACAGAATTTATTCTATTCCACCACCATCGAGATGGTGGCCTACCTGTACTACCATACCGAGAAGAAAGTCACAACTTACCCTCCCCGCTATAGTGATACCGCAGCACTACCACGGCATAATGTGGATATGTCCACTGCTATTGAATCTCACACGGAGGAATCCATGAAAGCCGCATAAACATATATATACCATCCGGCGGGAGATCGGCGAAGCAGCATTCAGTGTTGCATACTCCCTTCCGATCTGTCCTTTGCACAAACAGGTGCATGAGACGAAACATGCACCTCTGCAACCTCTAACACGGAAAGGATATAATGGAACGAAGTTTGCATTTGCTGTTCGTATTTTATTTCAATATGAGCATAGTTTTGATTTTTGACTGTAACTATGGTGGGCCGCCCTTCATCCTTGCCTCGCCACTCAGAGGTTTAGCGTTTGGTCGATGGATCGTATTGAAAACACCATGATTCGTCGGTGATTACAATTTTGTTTAAAAAATTTTCATATATGTCTGCCCATTTAACCAAATCACGTAAAGCTTCCACACCACACTGTTTCAGCTCTTCCGTTAACAAATGTGGAACGAACTTTGCACACACATTTTTTTCCCGAGAACATCGTGCACTGTAAAAAGGAAATGCATTAAATTTTAGGTAAATGTGCTGGAAGCAAATTTTATAAACCTTTATTAAATGCATTTAATATAATGCAATACATTTATATTAGTCATAATTAATTTATTCCATTAAATCTAATGTAATCATACATTAAATTTAAAGTTTGATCATCACTTCTTAAGGTTAAATACATAATATTTTTAATGTACAAACATTAATATGAGGTCAAAACATTCTGCTACAAGGAATAGGTTTAAATTTGTGCTGTTAGGGATTGCGACGTCTATTAGTGTTGTTCGTTTGGGTATTTTATCTACTAAAATGGGGTCTAGTCTGTTATGCGTAACTGAATAATTCGTAAGGACAGTTCGATCCCAGTATAGCTTGAACTTGTTGTTCTCCAATATTGGTTCAGGGCTGTATTTATAGACTGACAATTTCCCTACCTGCAACAGTTTGAATTTTTCTGTTAACTCTTAATGACGACTGAATCTTGTCTCTTCTTGTACTCCGATAAAGCAAAGGCTTGGCATCCTTCAGTTATACACTGGATTGTATCCGATATTCGACACCTGGATCGAGGGATGATTCTATATTTCAGATAGTTCCTCGTTGAGATGATTTAGTCTTGAATAACTAGGTGGTATTTTGGTAACATTGTCCGTTCAGTAGTACAACAAAGATGGTGTTTGTGTGTCGGGAAAACTCTGAATTGTCTCTTTCTATGTCCGATCTCCTCCTTTTCATGATTCCAAAGAGTGCAATACAGAACATGCATAGGTGTTGAATTCTTGAAACAGATTTTTACTGTTGAGGTTTATTCTTGGACTCAGATTTACAAGCCACGGCTTCGCACTCCCTCCAGAGATTATTTACTCATGCCAGGTGTATAAAGACACCAAAAGTATGAAGCTCTGTGGGAACCCTTTCCCTTTTATTGGGTTCTAGGTGGCGTGGTCTTTTGTATTTCCTACAAACTTTCGGACGATCCACGCGGTTGCAAGGAGAACTACTTTCTGGAACTCACTAAAGCCCAGTCCCTTGATGTTCTGCAAGAGATTCTTTGGTACCACTGCAGTGGTTGATAATATTATGAAAATCGTGTCGACGCTGTTCATTGCCCATTGTCTTCGGATTTGCACCTCCAGATCTCTGTATTTGGCGATCTTCTCGTTGTATTTTGGCCTTAGGTTGTTGTTGTTAGATACAGAAATGTCGATTAGTGTATTTCGCCTAGAAATTTTATCTGTTAGTATAATGTTCGGCCTATTATGAGCAACTGTCTGTTCTGTCCCAATATAACTTGAACTTGTTGTTTTCAAGAATTTGTAGGAAGGCACTTTTCCTACCTGCAAGAGTTTTAACTTATCTGATAACTCTTGGTGGAGTATCTTAGCGTCTGAGTCTATCCTTATACTCGGTTGCGACAAGCACTTGGCATGCTCGTTACGTGCTGGATTGTCTATGATGTTCGACAGCCGAGGAAATTTCGATGGTTCTTCGTCGGAATAATCTAATCTTGGATAGCTAACAAAAAGCTCTCCCTTTCCAAAAACATCTGTCCTGAAGTCAATCAGTAGTTCGACGCTGAGTTGTCGACATTGTCCTGGATGACCTCATTTGGATGCCGTCCATGAAGTGGCTTCTGTAGACAGGTTTGTAACTTCTCTTGGTCTGTTCTGTGGTGAGAAGCAATATCCCGTTCCCCCAGCCGTTATTCTTGGACTTATTGTTATTATTATTATTACATATTGTTATACATGATTTACAAGCCAAACGGCTTCGCACTCCCTCCAGGGATTATTCACTCATACCAGGCATACAAAGACGCTAAAAGTATGAAGCTCTGTGGGAACCCTTTCCATGTTATCGGGTCCTAGGTGACGTTGTCTGCTGCATTTCCCATGAATTTTCGGACGGATCGCGCGGTTGCTAGGAGAATTGCTTTCTGCATCGGTTTATAAAGATGCTCACTAAGGCCCAGTCCCTTGATGTTCTGCAGGAGGTTCTTCGGTATCACTCCAGTTGTTGACAGTATTATGGGAATCGTTTGGACGCTGTTCATTGCCCATTGTCTTCGGATTTGGACCTCCAGATCTCTGTATTTGGCGATCTTCCCGTTGTACTTTGACCTTAGGTTGTTGTTGTTAGGCACCGCAATGTCGATTAGTGTAGTTCGCCTAGAAATTTTATCTATTAGTATAATGTCTGGTCTATTATGAGCTACTGTTTGATCCGTCAGAACCGTTCGGTCCCAATATAACTTGAACTGGTTGTTTTCAAGAATAGGCTCCGGATTGTACTTGTAATAAGGCACTTTTCCTACCTGTAATAGGTTTAACTTTTCTGCTAACTCTTGGTGGAGTATCTTTGCGGCTTTCCTTATACTCGGTTGCGGCAAACGCTTGGCATCCTCCAGTTATGTGCTGAATTGTCTCCGATGTTCGACAGCCATATCTGCATTGGTCATTTTCTATTGAGGGATCTCTAATGATGAACTTCCGATAGTTCTTCGTCGGAATAACCTGGTCTTGGATAGCTAACAAGAAGCCCTCCGTTTCCGGAAACATCTGTCCTGAAATCAACCAGTAGTTCGACGCTGAGTTGTCGACATTGTCCTGATTGACCTCATTTGGATGCCGTCCATGAACATATTGTTATTATTATTATTATTATTATTATTATGAACATACACTCCTTCTAGAGTGCTTTAAGAAAAAACGAGTATCATTTGTTATGTGTGCACTTTTTATAAATTACAAATATTTGCTCTAACCAAGAAATTTGAAATTTATTTAAAAATCTATAATATTCATTAAGCATTCAACTTTATATTAAAAGGGTAAATTAAATTTAACAAAGTTTTCTGATATTTTCAGTCCATTTCAATCAATATCGTACCGAAATAATACGGCGACTTAATGGTAATCCTCTTAGATCGTATCAAAGTTTACTTTGAATAAGCTTCTGAGGGTTTACGCCCTTTATTAAATTATACATTTTAAAAGGAAATATAAATAAAATGTTGTTAATTAGACATTTTCGAAATAATTAATTCCGTTTAAACGCTTTCATAATAAGGTTAGTGTTTTAAAGAAAATGCTATTAAAATTTTACCAGATAAATTTTAATTGATTTAGGAAATCGCCAAATGGGGTTCTTTATGGGGAATTTCATAATAAATTACCCTTAGTACTATATTAAATTATGTCTTATTTTAAAGCGCAAAAACCCAACAAGGATGTTTTTATTTCATGTAAACATTTTTTCTTTTGTTGCCTAAGGGTAACGTTTTGGTATATAGGTTATCCGGAAACAACTTCGGGGAAACTCCAGGAGATAATTTTCTTCTTTTATATGTTCATGTTGACTTTTTTCATCATTTCCTTGGTTGAATCATCATGGTTCAAATTTTAGTTTAATTTTCCGTGGCTGATTCAATTAGTTTCCCTGTTTTTTGCAAATAATCACGTTAGAGTCGCACAAAATATCATTTTCTTTAAATATGTCTCATAAATTCTTTGAATACCAAATGGTATGCTTCATTAGTCGGTTAGTTATTTTTTCGTAGTTCTACTTATTGTCAATTTGTTTTCATACTCGGTTATTTTATCATCCTGAATTTTGGCTACATTCTTATACTACACATAATGGCTTAATGTTACATTTGATTTTCACTGTTTGACCCCTATTTATGTTATTTTGCTTGGCATTTATTAGACTGTGGGTGGTTGTAGTCATTTATATTGTTGTTGACTTTAGTGTTATCTTTTTCCAGATAATTCTCGATTTTGTGGCCCACTATTCGAGTGTAATTTTTTCTTTGATTATTTGGTTTTCTTAAAATTCCTTTGATCAGTTCGATAGATTTTGCTCTGTTTATGTATCGTTTTCTTTCAGGTTAAGTTTTCTCTCACTGTCAAATTTACATTGACAGAAGCTATTTTTAAGGTGTTGCTTATTGCATTATCTCATTTTGACCCGCTTAGATCTTATTATTGAATCCATTTTATAATTACCGTCATATCATAAATAATTTTACCACGTTCTAATTTAAGTTTTACCCCTGTTAGTGCATTTTATTTGTCTTCACTGTCGTTATAAACCACCTATCTGTTTCGTAATTTACCTTGCCGCTTTGAGTTCGGAACGACATCTAGTCTGCGGGGTTCTCAAACTTTCAGGAAATCGAAACATTTTAAAGGAGAGAAGTTCTTTTCGTTTACCTTACCTTTTTGAAGAACATTTATTTTTTCCTTTTCAGCGTCGTTGGTGATCTGCGGGAAGTGTATTTTTTTAATTTAAAAAATAACTAATGGGTTACTTATTTAACTTTGAGCAGAATATGTTAATGATTGATGAATTAGCTTAGTTTACAAATTCATTTCAGCCGAGTGTTTTACCCAGGAACTCGCATAATTTTTTTTTGAGCTGTTATTTCTTTTAAATTTTAGACATGTTTGAAAGAAGGAGCGTAGTGCGCACGAAAGGTCATTTACCTTGATTTTTACTTTCCACTAAAGAGCTGTAATTTTTTATCTCAATTTATCTGGTCCATCCTTTAGGATTTTGGGATGAAAAATAATAAAAATTGTTCCAGTAATTTAGTTTAGTTGGTATATTTTAAGCCTCAAGACGGAATTTTAGCAGTTCTGCACGTTTCAATGAAGTAACCCTTTAACCTCACCTATCAGCTCAGGGTAAGATCCATACATTGTAGTTTATTAAAACAATATTTTAAAGATTTTTGATTTAATAAAATTTAATCTTAAAATTAATTCTTAATGAGTGATTTTAATGACAATTTGAATCCGGTCATAGTATGCTGTTTTAAGTCTCATTACTGTCTCTTGAATATATAGATTTAACTGCCTTAGTCGATTATTAAGTTTTATGTTGAGTTTTAAGATCGTATGTTGTTTTTTCTGATGAATCAATCAATTTGTCTTCAGTTTCCTAATTATTTGCTATTTATTGTAAGATTTACTATATTTTGGTGTATATTTGCTTTATGGCTGTTTCACCATGGCTCCAATTTGTCGAAAAAATAATATACTAATATACTCTAAGGTAATTCTAAACTTTGTTTGGCTCTTGGCCCCACGTTGGGCGCCAAATTGCTATGCTAGTAGCTTGGACCAAAACATCACAATTGAAAAAATGTTAAATTTGAATTTAAATGTAGATACCTAAGTACAAAAACAAACATACGCAAGTAGACATGTAGGTTAAATAAAACTAACTGTTTTTTCATAAACTACCAGTTTAGCAGATTTGTGATAATACTCTTTTATCGCCTCTCTTGTAAATATGTATGTGGAGATAAAGATGAGTGCACTGCGACCTGAAATATTTGCTGTGCCCTCCTTTTATTTGGAAACGCCTCACCGACTAAAGCGGATGCTCAAGTCCAATTTCTCTTAGAAATGTGGAACGACTTTAGATTGGATAGATATCCCTTTTCTATTGGGTATCTCTTCGCTAGTTCAAGTTTTTTAAGTTGTCCCTTCAGGTGGCAATGCTGTTAGAATTCCCTTAAAATGCTACGTGGCTTTTTACTTAGACTAATTCATTCTTCGAAGTTGTTCAGGCATAGTTCCCTAAAAACATCTTTGCTTGTTTCATTTCCTATAGATTTATCGAATAATTTGCTCTATCTTCTTCTTTTTTAGTTCTTCTAGTGTCTCCTCTGTTAAAAAGTAATATTGTCGTGGTTATTCGCTATTTATCTGTAATTCTTTTTTGAGATAGTATTTTGCAAATTAATATCGTTAGTTGCCGATTTAAGACTTTTTGATCATACTTAAGAAACTTATTGGAGATATAATCTAATCCTGGATTGTTTTATTCTTAAGTTTTGGCAATGGTGTTTTATATCTATGACGTTTGTTTCTATTTCTGATATATGAGGCTTAGTGTTGTCTTCGTTTTTCTTGTAAAATTCGTTTAAATTTTTAACCCAAGTTGCTTTATTTCAAGAATTACGTTGTTATCGATGAATAAGTTAAGGCTCTTTAGGTTTATTGATTTAATAATATCGACAATCTCATTATGGAAATCTACCTTTTCCTGCTTTGATTTCTTTTCTATATAAAGCATATACTTATATAATATTAATTCTTTGGCCACCATATTTTTATTTCAGGTGATTTTGCATGCCAAGTTAATTATTTTATTTTATTTTAAATTCATATTTAATTTAATACCTGGCCTGAAGAATAAGTTTAATAAACACATTCATCGAGCAATAAAACTATTACACTAAACTGCCGTGAAAACACATAATAAATTTTTGTTATTTTGACAGATGACCGCATATAAGAAAATTTTCTTTAACAACTCTAATAAGTAATCGTAAATAATGGAAAAAAATCCTTAATCTGGATATAAAAATGAAAATAAATAATACTTCTAGATAAATCCACAGATAAATAACCTAATACAAATATGGAAAGTTCGTTCAGAAAAATTAATATTCGATTGTAGTATTTTTTACTAAGTATTATACTATGGAATGAATACTATAAAAGAAATATTTTTAGCTCACACACAGATTTTGCAAGCTTTGCAAAACCAAACCACTCTAACATGTTCGTGTAACAAAAATTAAAATCTTTAGTAATTAAAATCTTCAAAACTGCAGCGTTAGGCTTTTTAAACAAGCGGCCGGTTGAAACGGAATAATTTAATAAATACAGATTTTTATCAGATTAACAATGGAAATGAGTTCAAATAACAAAAAATGTAATATTCAAAATGATACAACATGCCTCGGTTTTAAATTAAAATAGAGGAATGTGTTGCTTTGATTTCATTAGAAAGTTTAAATTTAAACCAAAATTCATTATCATGAATCATGGAACTTCTAGTTAGCCAGTTGATTTTGGCTAATAAACTATATTAGATCAGATATATTTTTACACAAGAAAAAAATGTAGAGTAAATGAAATATGAGTATAAGAAAAGATGTTCCTCGAAAATAGACATAATTATGGAAACCCATCAATAAGAGATGTTTTTTATTTATATATACTACAATACTCGTCTAAAGAGGAATAGGATTTTTGTTGTTTCGAAATAAGCAAAAATCTATTCTGTTAGTCGCAACCAAATTTTTACCTATGTTTCTGGGCATAAATGAACTAGTTTATTAATATATTTTATCTCGAAAAAGCATTAACTACAAGAAAAACACAACGTTAATAAAATTTTTATATAAAATTGAACCAACATCTAAAAGTGCGCTAAAAAGTGAAAAATAACTAGAAATTTTTATATCAAAATATAATTTTTGAAGTCGGTGCCAAACTAATATCTGACAAAATCTGATTCGCATAAACAGATTAAAAATACTTTATTTGTAATTGCATTTTTAACATAATTTGTATATATTAGTAGTTATTTATTTCATTTAGAAATAATTCGGAGCCGACTTCAAAAATTTCTAGTTATTTTTCACTTTTCAGGGCACTTTTAGAAGTCGGTTCAATTTTTATAAAAATTTTATTTTTCGATTTTTAATTTTGAATTTATTAAGATATTCATAAATTATTTGAACTAAGTGCTAATTGAGATTAGTGTACCTCGCAATGACTCCAAGGTGGCAAAAAAGCACTCATTTTATTCATAATTGTAAATCACCCTAAAATGAACCACTAAAAATTCTTTGATTCTTGGAGTTCTCCAAATACCAATGAAATTGTGTCAAACAAATATTTAGTCCGTCATAGTAAATCCACTATCTTAAATTTAAAATTAATTTTATAATGGTAATTTAGGCCCCAAAATCTTCCAATATCGATATTTAAAGAACTTGAGACGTAGATTTCTTAGCCTGATATATTTTATATTGCATATTGAGTTTGTATACGCCCCAAGAACCCCGCAATATCAATTTTAGATAAAACCAAAAAATGTAAAAATTTTAGTCCTTCTTATTGTACCTTAACAACCTAATAGTTGTAAAAAATTAACTTCATATTCGTAATACACGACCCCGAAAACCGCCTAATACCAAATCTGAAAAAATGCAAATAAGGTAAAATTTTCAACCCACCATATTTGATCCGCCATATTGAATTTCAAAAAAATATTTTTAACGTCTTAATTTAATCTAAATCTAAACCCTTCAAAGCCCCTTATTACCAATTTTAGATGAAATCCAGAAATTTAAAATTTCTAAACGGTCATATTGCATCTGACATATTAGATTTTCTTAAAATAATTTTATATTCGCTATTTACATCCTCAAAAACGATTCAGTTCCACATTTGAACAAAATCGAAAAATGTAAAATTTTTAGTCGGCTATATTGCGTTCGCCATATTGAATCCAGAAAGAATACTATAAAATTCATAATTTATACCCTCCATATCAGTTTTAGAGAAAGTCGAAAAATGTAAAATTTTTAGGACACCATATTGAATCCGCTAGATTTAGTTTTTCAAAAAATATTTTAATTTTGTAACTAGCACTAACAAAAATCCCCCAGTACTGACTTTAGACAAAATCGAGAGATGTAGAATTTTTAATCCTCCATCTTAGATCCGCCATAATTCATTTTTTTTAACTAATATCAAATTCGTAATGTGTTATCATATCAATTTAAAAAAATCGGACAAAATAAATTTTTTGTCCACCATATTGTATACGCCATATTGAATTTTTTTTAAATAATTTTAGATTCGTTATGTACGACTCCGAAAACTCCCCCATACCAATTTTGGAGAAAATCGGACAAAACTGATTATTTCGTCCGCCATATTGGATCCGCCATATTGAATTTTTTTAAAATTATTTTAGATTCGTCATATGCAACCCTGAAAACTCCCCCATACCAATTTTGGAGAAAATCGGACAAAATTTAATTTTTTTGTCCGCTATATTGAATCTGCCATTTTCAACTTTTTAAAAATAATTTCAGACTCGTTGAGTACAACCCTGAAAATTCCTTCGTACCAAAATCGGACAAAATTAATTTTTTTGGCCGCCATTGTAAGTTCCATCTTGGATTTTACTGCACCAATTTCGTCTAAAAAAATATGGGAGCACCGCAGCAAATTCCTGAATATAACGCAAAAAATTTCATTCAAATCGGTACAGCCGTTCCGGAGTAATCGGTGTACATACATAAAAAGAAAAAATACATAGTCGACGAATTAAGAACCTCCTTCTTTTAAAAGTCGGTTAAAAATAAAATACTTTAATGCCTACATGTGTAGTATGGTGGCTCTCCGCTAGGCGGCGGACACGTTGTGGTGCGCTTCAAGCAACAGCTCTCTCACAATTCGTACTCAATGCCGTTATCTATTTGATTATTATTTCGACAATATTATTCTAGAATTATTGAGCATCAAACAATTATAATTCGTTTTGAGAGCAAATATATGGGGTTTAAGTGAATATTAAATTTATGCGGAGATCGGCGAAGGAAAATAAATATGAATAGTATGAAGCGGTTTTGGTTAGATTATTTCATGAAAATTATACCGAAACAGACCAAAAGTTGTAACTCCATAATCAATACATTCTACTACTAGAAAATCAAAATACCAAAAAATATATATACACCTAAATTCTATCAATTTAATACTGTTGGTTACATTGTACTGTCAGATGAAGCCTAGTAGTCTTATAATGGATTGTTTTACATGTCGATGTAAACTTTTACCTGTCAAATTAGAATTTTAAGTCAAATAAGTGGCATAAGTATTTATATTTTTCAATGAAATGCATATCATTACTTGTTAAGTTATGAAACATAAAATTTTTTTTGTTTCATTACACACAACAAATACGCGAAAATACACATTTTCATTATTTGTCTTTACATTATTATTTTTGCAATACAAAAATAATCACCTTGAAGGTAAAAAATAATTGAAAAGTTTTGATATTATTTATCTTAATTACCACGTATTTATAGATAACTGTTTACTATTTTGGTTGACCTATGTTCAATTATCTTAGTTGTATGACTCTCTGAGTAGACTACAAAAGAAACAGACTTTATAAAAATTAAAAATGGGACAAGCAAAATTTTCCATAGGAAATAAAATTTTCAGACAAATTAATGCTCAAATCATTAACGAAATATCGACAACTCTATATCTTGTTGGGTTTTAGACCTTAAGTTAATCATAAATCATATTTTTTCTACAGAAAAGAAGAAATATTGTATTATACAAATCAAATATCATATTTATCAAATTTAGTATCAACTGACAATAACAGTTATGGAAATCCATTAGTTTTTTTCTGGTTAAATCATTTGGATAAGCTTTCACGTAATATAGGAACATCAACTGAAAATTATAAAACAAATAATTATGAAATAAAAAACCTACTACTATGTAATGTAGTAACATAAACTGAAAATTATGAAACAAATAATTATGAAATGAAAAACCTATCACTATGAGTTCCGAAACTAAAAGTTGGAAAACGAAAAACAAGATTTAAATCGAAAATTACGATACATACTTTGTAAATACTTCAGAGTCTAATATGAGAATTTAAAAACCCTCAGATTTCAATGTAATAATACAAAAAAAAAAGATAAGAAAGAAAAATATAAAGTCCCCTTAAAAAAAACGTTATGGAAAATAACCCATGTACGCGATAATCAAAAGTTACCGTTATTTAAACAATTTCAAAGTAATAGAGACTTGAATATTGAATTTAGAAGTTGTGAATTATATGAAAATCCACAATTACAGCAATCAAAAAAACACACTCGAACCATAAAAATTTTCTAATCAAAAACTCTACTTCATCTTAATAATAACCACTGTAATTTAATAAACTGAGAGGTTTCCCTATGATAATTAAAATTTAGAATTTGACAATAATAGATTTGTAATTATTTAGCAAATATTTGCACAATTTCAAAAGTCTCATAATATAAATATTACAGCACAGTGAACGTTTTATCGATTCAACACGATTCATAATCAGACACCAATAGTTATTGATTGTTCTAAACAAGGTGAAGACATTTTTAAAGGATGAGCCGTTGATATTCGTATAGAATTTGAAACAGATACAATTGTAGCGCCAAATACAACTACATATTGTTTAGTATCGATTCGTTAAAAATAACTCGATTTTATTAGGTTTTTGAAATCGTTATAGAATATTACATATATCAACAAACAAATTTTTATATAGAAAAATTAAATAGAAATACCTAGAGATAAAACCTTGAAATCAGCAAGAGAAACAGTTGTCTGGTAAAAAAATAAAATTTTACATTTGTTTGAGTAGCAGTAACAGGAAACTCTGGTTGACTTATTAATTATTAGAATAACGTGAATAAGTTGACGCACTAAACAATATAAGTTTGGTATAATAAAGTTTTTCCAAAAGTAATATACAGATTTATTTCTCTTTATTTTAAATATTTTCACAATATATTGACACTTTAATAAAAATATATAACGCAGAGATAAACGCCACTTGAAAAGTGGAAACATTAAATGATCTATAAGCCCCAAATATCAAAATTCAATTTTTGCCATGTTTTTGTTTTATGTACCAAGGCCGTAACTCCAATAAAGGATCTTAAACGCTAAAAGCTTTATTTCAGGCTTCTAGGTGTTCTAAAAAATAATAATACTAAGTGATATTTTCTGCATGATTATAAATTTTTCATCTATATTAAAGAAACTATCTTAGTTCTCAACCAACTACTACAAGGGCAGACGTACTCTGTTTTAACACTGTTAGAGACAAAGCACTAACTCAGATTACAAGAAAATACCTGGAAAGCGTGGAAGCCTCTCCCATGGCAGTGCAGAGCTACCTGCAGACTGGTTTCGAACCCACTAATTCTCGTCAGTATAGGGTAGACAGGCGCGTCTGAACATAAGAAAAGCGAATTCTTTAAGCAACTTATATCATACAAAATATGAAAACTTATACATGCAGCGCCATCTCCCAGCATTCCACGCAATCTGAATATTTAATCTCGTAGAGATCTATATACTATATACCAACAATGAATTTAATATACTTGCAGATGAGTATATAAATTAGAGTAACTATTTTAGTTCTATGTTCTGACTACAGGGGAAGAGGCTTCCACCCTTTCCTGGTATTTTCTTGCAATCTAAGTTAATGCTTTGTCTCTAATCATATTAGAACAGAGTATTCTTGCCCTTATAGTATAAGATTTATTTCAGTTAGTTGAGAACTAAAATAGTTTTTATAATATAGATGTATTCATACACACAACTGCCAGTAGATTATATTCGCTGTTGGTATATAAATCTCTCCGAGATTAACCATTCAAATTACATGAAATGCTGGGAGATGGCGCTACATGTAGTAGATTTTACATTTTGTGTGATATAATTTGCTTAAAGGATTCACTTATCGTATATTCAGGTGTATTTGTCTATCATGTACTGACTAAGTAGGTGTTTTGTCGTTGGCCGTGTTAGAACATAATACTTCTGCCCTTATGGTATATAGTTTATTTCAATTAATTGAGAACTAAAATACTTTTTTTAATATATAACACACATAAATTAAAACATGTCTTAATCTTCGGTGATGAAAAATCCATAAACTTAAAAACTATAAGGAAAAGGATGAGTAAAGTGAGATAAGGAAAATAAAAGGTAAAGGATGTCCGAAGAATTGAATAAAATGGGAAAGAAAGCTCTACATGTATTTTAAATTATTACATTTGTGTTTAATCATCTCTTAAACGTTTTAGTTTGTCAATAAATGCAGCTACAAATGCTCAATCTTGGAGTCGAGAAAATAGTAGCTTGTGAGTTTTTATAAACCTCATGGAAAAGAGCGAGTAAATTACTGTAAGGGTTTGATTCAACTATCACATATACAGCGACGTGGTCATCGGCAATATGAAGAGCCCAGAAAAAGTTTGGGACAAATCATCATATATTACCAGGTTCAAAATAAGAAAAATACGGTAATTCAATTATGCAAAAAATATTTTTAGATATTTTTTTTGTTTCTGGGAAAAAATACAAAACACGGTAGGTAGCAGGGGCGGATCCAGCCTCTCTCCTTGGGGGGGGCGGTGATATCACAAAAGTACAGTGTGGCAAGCAAAACCAAGTTGTCTCCGGGGGGGGGGGGGGGGGGGAACCGACAACATTCCCATTTCTAGTGTAAAAGGCAGGGACGGGGCTATTTTTTGAATTTGAAACTCTTGGAGGGGGGGGGCGATCACAAGAAAAAACAAGTTTCTGACAGGGGGTGGGAAGATGCGATCAACATACACATTCCTCGTATAAGAGGCAGAATCGGGTCTATTTTCCTGAGTTCAAAGCTCCTGGGGGGGGGGGGTTGCTATCGCAAAAAAAAAACAAGTTGTCAACGGGAGGGGGGGGGGATTGCCAGCAGCATACACATTCCTAATATAAAAGGCAGAATCGGTTCTATGTTCCTGAACTCAAAGCCCTTGTGAAGGGGAGGGGCGATCGCAAGCATACACATTCCTATACTCTATTCAAGAACTAGAGGGAGTAATAAAACTGTTACCGAAACCTCCCAACGTACCTGCTTCAGTGCCCCCGGTAACTGAGAACTGCCGTAAATCTAATTATATTTAAATATTATAGGCTTTTATAAATTTACTGCAACAATAAAATTTCTGATAATTCAATTTAATTTCTGTCAGTGAGCAAAGTACACCTTACAGTGTGTCCTTAGTGATTTATTTTGTTTGTGCGTGCTTTTATATATTATTTGAGATTAGTGAGATACCCAAAAGATGGAGGGCATTTTTTCCTCAACGAAAAACTTATTACGATGAATGTTTATGATGCTTTAAGATATTAATATCTAGATAATAATGTTAAAAGCTCTGTTGAACAGGAGTTCGAAAATCTATCATGTATCGAACACTGACGGAGAAAAAAACGACTGGAATTGTTAGTAATTCCAAGCTACATTCGATCACAGGCAGACGAAAAACCTCGTTGGAAGAAGAGATGTAAACTGTAATAAAAGGAGTTGTACATATATTTTATTATGAGAAGCAGATCTCAACCGTCGACGAAGTTCTAACTAAAATCAATAAAGATCGGGATTTGCCTGAAATTAAAAGAACTGAGCTCTGAAAATTGCTCAGAGAACTTAATTTTTGTTGGGAAAAACCAGATAGGAAATCTGTTCTTATAGATCGTCCGGAAAATGTTCGTTGGTGAAGAAAATATCTCTCTCAAATAAAAGGTAGAGTTGCTGGAAATAACACAACTTACAAAGTTAATAATTTAACTGGACTTTTGAAAGATTTTTTTGAATAAAGTTACTGCAGATAATTGCGAAAAATCCATATAATAAAAGAATAAAAGAAAATGTGGAAACTCGATCTCATGATCGGTGAGAGAGGAATCAATTATAATTAATTTGAGCGAAGATAGCTTCACTGACTTTGATGACGAATAAGATACGTAATGTTTACCAGCGTAAACACAATTTATTATTTAAATTTTCTGTAACATATAAAAATTTATGACATTTGAATCCCTTTTTAGTGTTTAAATTGTAATTCTGCAGATGGTTTAAGAAATAAATAAACTGGAATATCAAATATCCCAAAAATGTTTTTAATTAATAATAAAATGACCGATAGCCCCAAAAAAATTTTAATATTATATTGAGGAATTTATATTTTTTATATATGTTTAACTTCTTGTATTTTTGATAATGGGTATTTTGTAAGTATTTAAATTATAACTTAGAATTTTTTGAGAGAAAAAGGCTACGTTTTAGTCTGAATGTGCCTAAAACGGTTTCTATGCCAAAATTAAAAATAATAAAACTACAGTTGTGATTTGTGTTAAATATGTCAAAATTATCTATATTTTCTAATATATGTGAATTATTAAAAAATATAAGAAATAAAATAATATTATAAAAACTTCTAATTTTAAGTTTATTACTGAAATAATACTCTATGCCATAAATATTTAGTGATAAAATAGACCTCCTTTTGACGCCTTCCGATGCCTATGACAAGGATTAAAATCCTTTTTAACACTTCATACATCCAAATATCTATTGCTATCCAACCCAAATAGTTTATTATTATAGACCGGTATTTTTAATTATAAAATTTCCAACCCATTCCTATGAAAAATATATGTGTCTAACAGATTTTGCCAAAGACATCGGACTAAAGAACACACGTAGTTTGCGAAGAAAAAAAGGTAAAAAATGAAAAACTCTTCCTAGTTCTTGAATAAACTATAGTATAAGAGGCAAAATCGGGTCTATTTTCCTGAACTCCAAGCTCTTGGGGGGGGCGATCGCCCCCACCGCCCCCCCCTTGGATCCGCGCCTGGTAGGTAGGTAGCCCATTATATTTCGGGAACAGGCAACAGTGGCGTTTCTAGGAGCAATTTAATGTATCCATTATTAAGTTTGACACTTTAAACACATACGGACGCTATTTGTGCTATTTATAGTAACTTAATGTGTCATCTCAGCCAAAAAATAGAACTAACTACTAAACATTTTCACGCGATTATTTTTCATAACTTTCGACATGATTTATCTCAATAAAAGTGCATCGCTGAACTTAGTTTTTGATAAGGCGATAAAATATCTGCAAAAACCACTGTATATCGCTGATTTGGTTAATCCAATCATCAACGGCGTTCGCTCACGAACAACTTGCTTGAGATCGTCCACAACATAATGTATTTCAAGAAAACATCGATGCTGAGCGTGAAATGATAATGAAAAGTCATCATGCAACATACGGTAAGATTCTAGCATTCCTAGGCATTAGTAACATCAGCATATATATATAATATGTTGTTTGAATATTTGGCCAAGAAGAAGCTATTTTCGCGTTTGATCCCACATAATTTAACAATCATAAATTTAATTATTGTAATGGGGAAGAAACTCTTCCATTTAACTTACAAACATAATTTTCAAAAAAGAGTTAAATATTGATTAGACTATGCAACCTCAATAAATCTTGACACAAACATTTCTGCTTAAACTTGTAGCTTTAAACTATAGAATTTTTTAACTGCCAATTTGCCAACTTCCTTGCTTCGACATTTTACATCTCTTACCCCGATTTTACTACTAGCAAGGTATATCTGGAAACTCGTATAACTTGTGACAATAACGAGGTCGTGTAATAACCCAGATAAGTTAAGTACATATACTTAACCTAACTACTTGAGCTGATAGCCGTACATTTAATTTAATTATAATTATATATGTTTAGGAGCTGCTAATGGTGTAACATTTTGTAGAAATAATAAACTGAAGCCTCTTCAGATTTTTATATAGGTTATGTTTGACTAAGTCTTATCGTAAATATAAACTATGTTTTAGAAGTATATGGAGGTTTTTCAGCCCAGGTTCAAAAAAGAAAATATCGAATAAATTGTTCCAGAGTGGCACACCCCATTTCCGTCAGTTTATATACAAAGTACGATAAGATATTTTAAAAAATTATTTTAAAATATACACAGTGGCATAAAAAAAATTTATATATAGTATAGAACTGAACATTCGTTGATAAAAAAAAAAACAAAGGAAATGTGATGCGCCACCTTGTATAGACATTGAATTCGAAAAATCGTTTTTTGGTTTAGTCCACGACTTGTTGAAAATACTTTCTGTCTATCCGCCTACGATTACACGAAGCATAGTCAGAAATCCTTGACCTGCAAGATCAAAATACTAAATAAACTGAAAAAGTCATAAGACAAAGAATTATTAATAACTTATGACCCCGGAATTGTAATCAGTTTCTAGGAGTAAAGTCAACTGTATTATATGCTTAGTTTAAAGTAACCTGATATTGACAAAAAGGCGTTAGTTCTTTTTATGGTCCAGATGTGATCGATTTTACAATATTTTTTTTAAATATACCTTCTCTTTAATTATGTTAGATACAATTATACACTTTCAGAAATTTTATAAACTTCTGTTTGAAAAATATTGCATCTTCTAGTATTTTCAAAAACTCTCGCAATGTTTTTATTGCTATATTTCCTATAACATTTTGTTATTATATTTTAAATATTGTGAATTTCACAATTTTTGAAGCACCCTGTACATGCTATTATTACTTTAGAAACTATATGAAAGCAGAGTAAACATATGTTTTATAGACAATTGGCATTAACGAAGGCTGTTGCTTATTTAATTCATGGAATATTAAGAAAATGCTAAATAATCTTAATCTTTAGTCTTTTAATTTGTAGTTGTTAGGGTATCTATCTGCTTTACCATTGCCACTGTTAAAGACAAGCGCGGATCTTACAATTGCCCCCCCCCCCCAAGCTTTGAGTTCAGGGAAATAGACCAGATTCCGCCTCTTATACTAGGAATGTGTATGCTGCAGGCATCTTCCCCCCTCCCCCCCGTCGACAACCTGTTTTTTCTTACGATCACCCCGCCTCATCCTTTACATCTCACCATCGCTTCAAGTTATTCGAGGCCGATGGTCTTTGCGAATCAAAGCAGCCTCGTTAACTGAACCTATCGGCTTCAAGTGACAAAATTATTTCTCCGAAATGTCTCTATCTCAGTCTATTGAGTGCTGGGTACTCTCGCAGGACATAGTCAACAGTTTCATCCTCCTCTGGACACCATATGCTTATGGGGTCATCAGCATTCTCACAACGATTCGCAAAGGGAAAGAGCTCCCTAATAAATCGTTCTGTAGTTTCAGTTATATATTCCTCGACATATCTCTTCATTATTCAATAAATTTACTTCCCAGCAACAAATTTAATTCCCTTTTACCAAAGGCAATTGAAACAAGTAAAATTGGTGTGGATCCGTATGGTTGAATCACGAACACTATCTTCACCAGACGATCCGCTTCTTCATATACCCGAGTGACCCAGGACCCACGCGAGCCTAATTGTGCAGCCGTTCCTTGTTAAACGATTCAGTATATCTTTTCACTCACACACAGTGACGAAGTTACGAGACTAGACTTCAATGCTAATATTGCAGCCCAGCTGTCAGATCATATCTTTATTGTTGTATTACTGTTTATGTCCGTCCTACAAAAGGTGGCCAAACTGCAAAATAACAGCGCTTGAAAGATCATTGCACATTATAGGAGAGAGTAAAACTCTCTGATTCCCGTGCTCTTACCGAGCATTCTTGCTTCAGCTTTTCATCCATTTCTCGGAACACTTTGCTCCTCCCCATCTTCTCCGCTTGGTAAAAGTATCTTAAGAGAGTGATTGAGTTTTAGAACCAACGCCATATAGTCTGTTTGCATAAGGAGTGATTAAACATCTCTTCACTACACTTTCTCAGTCACATGAATAGGCGCTAGTTCCAGTTACGAAATACTTCAGGCAACTGAGACGATAAACAGCCTCGTTCTCTATATATAAGTGGAGAAGAAGTAGGTTCATTAGGACCTCCAGAGTCCTAGGAGGAGCAGTATTTGTCGGACTTGTTACTCCCACATAAGCCAACTTTGAACATTGTAAAGTTAAAGTGAAGAAATTGTTTGCATTTTGTTGTACTACAATAGGGGCGTACATAGTAACAGAGTGGATCACCATAATGTATATCCAATGAAGTATATTTGGTGTGAATCCCCATGTGCACCAACATGCTCGTTTACAGTCACATATGGCCTTCTTGGTACGAGCCTCAATATGATGATTCCAGCTGAATCGTGAGATTTGCTTTTATTCCTACTCACTAGCAAACCAGGATTTTTTTTAATTTCCAAAGTTCCTATGTCTTAAAAAGCCAATATTAGAGACCCAAAAATTACTATATAACTTCTGAATTATAAACAAATAAGTTTTTCAGCAGTTCTCGAAATTCTACTACAAAAGGGGAGGGGTTAAATTGAGAGTTAATTTTATTCTTCGAACTTACATATCCTAAGAATCCCTGGGCTGGTTAAATAAAATCTACAAATAATGGAATACTTCACGGTTAAGCACCGTTGAACAATGACCTGTAGGATATACCAATTCCCAACAGTGTTGAGGGGCCTCTGAATCTTCAAGGTCCGGAGCGAAACATGCATGGTCATGAGAAAAACACTCACGGTCTAGCCTGCTGTTGTACCATTAAGGAAGTTTACCTGCACTCTAGTGGTGTAGAAGCTGAGAGCAACACTGGGTGAACTAAAAGCACGTTGCGGTACCGGGAGAGGATCGGGGTATTGTATCAAAAAAACAAAACACAATACATTGCTCGAATGCTACCTGCGGATTGCAAAGTCAAGCTTTGCACACGCCACAAGGGAATTGGAGCTTGGGTATTGGATATCCTCTATATCGATGTTTTCATCTACAGCTGGTAAAAATATTCATACACGGTCATATATTTCCTACTTAACGGCGCCAGTGACCGATGTGTTCGCCTGCACGAGGACCGTTAGAGGAATAGTACTTCTCTTTCCAAAGCCTAGGAATATTGAGATAATATGGAAATACATGAATTAATAGTAACAAAATTAACAACAACCAGCAATATATATTCTTAGGATATTTACAACGAATTATAAAAAAAAAACTTGCTCTACGATATCCCATTTTATAAATTATAATATTTTAAATTGAACGATTTCACTCTTAAGTTTCGTGTTGACTCTATAAAGGGAGAAATTCTCATGTAACTGTGTCTTCATGTTAAATAGCGCAGCGACATGTTAATCAAAGTACTGAACATGACATAATAGTTGTAATTTCTCCGTGACAGGAACATGTTGCACGAAACACTCTTTCATATTAAAATTTCTGGGAACGATGTTTCAATTTTCACGGAATTTATACTGAATTCGTAGTACAATTTTAAAAAATTGCAAATGAAATAAACTGTCAGTTAAATAGTCACTGTAGCTCTTTTGGTAAATATGCGCTGAATTTCATTAATTTAGTGTTCATTGTCTTTTATGAGTTCTTGAATCGTTTTAGAATCTTTCGCATAGATCTTATTACTTAAAAAACTCTTGAGGAAAATATTCAAACAAGTTAAATCGTCACTTATTGGCGGTAGATCTTGGTTTCTAAATATTAGAGATGTTACGATCTGAGAACTTCTTTTTCAACAACTTCATTCTATTGAAACTACAATTCGTGACAAAAGTATTATCAACATGCCACGCCAGCGATCGCCATTGATAACCATGAAAGCACCATCATCGTTTTCAAAAAGGCATGGCTCGAATTATTACCTTGTGAAAGTGCATCGAAAGTTCCTGCAAAGCATGTCTATTCCGCAGATATAGGAATTCTGCTCTTTGACTCGCCACCCAAGATGATTTTGGATCATCAACTTATGATTATTCGAAGATCTAGTTAGTAAAGTTTGCGATGTCTATGGACAATAAGCTACAGTTCTTTAGTCACCTTTATCTTGAAGGCATGAAAATTCGAATCTTTTGTTAAAATTCCTGGAAGCAACGCTGGATAAAAGTGGTACAGCTGGGATATTTTCAGCTGATTTTTTAGGGCGATGACTGATAAAGTTTCTCTTATTTTTCAACAAAAACGTTCTTTCAAATTCTTTCTGACGACAGTCCGTAAAATTATTTCCATTTTTGTAATGAGTTTTCTCGCCTAACAAACATTATGTTCAGTTCAAGCACTACTAAATGTGGTTAACTAAACAAAGAACAGATGAATATGATGCATGATTCGAAATTAAGCTTTTGTTATAACACCTTAATGTATATTGTTTTGTAATTGGTTAGTAGTAGTTTAAGGGGGCTGCTCACTTTTTTTAAAACATTTTTCAAAAGTATGAATATTCAAGAATGTCCGCAAAAACCACCAAAAATGCTTGTGCCCTACCTCTGACGTGCGTGCGCGATCTTGATCGTTTCTGAACCACCTCAGTTCTGAAGCTTCCAGGGAGTCAAGGATCGAACGAAGTGATGCTAGATTACAAAACTACGAACTTTACGAAAAAGCAGAAAACATCGCTGATTTTTCATTAAAAAAACTTTGCATGTGGCATTCGGGAATTTTAAAAAACCATTGTACCGATCTCCTCCAAATTTTACCAACTTATTTTAAACATGTATGGCTATGCCTTGTACTAAAACTAAAGCGAAAGATTCAAACTCTAGGAATCGCTAAGAAAAATAGTTTTCTCCTGAAAATAGACAAAAGTTTCAATTTTTGACGGCTCGGTAATAGATACAGACGAGTTTTTTTCTAAAATTTCTAATAATTAAACTTTGTTTGACTTATTGTTGTACTTATCAATTTAAGCCCTCTTATATCAGTTTAGACTGATTCTAAAGTTAGGCCATGTTAGTGAATTAGCGAGTTAAGCTCTAGAGTTTATTTAACGTGCCAAAATTTCGCTAAAATATACAGATCGGCTCAAATGCTACAGTCCAAAAGACAAACTACTAGGTACCTCTTTTGAAGGCTACGTTAACAAAAAAAATCATAAGAAACATTAGGGTTATTTTGTACACTACTGAAAGTTGGATATATATTTACTGGACATCCTGTATATAGAATTAATAAAATATCTTTAATGACCGATTGTTAACTTTATTGCTAGTACGAACTCGTTCAAAATGGAACTGGAATATCTTAGATCTAAATTTTACACAAGTTTATATAAAAATGATAAACAACAAATGCATAAACAATAAATCAGAATTTCGAAAAATACTATTAAATAAATTAACTAACTTTTTAAAGACCGCAATATAAAACATATACATTTTCTAAATTAAAACGTAATTTCCAGAAATTAAATTAAAAACTGTTTCGTTGCTGGCATGTTTCCGGCGGATAAAAATTTCATCCACTATATCACCGTCATGTCAGGACTGGGATTAACATGTCACAATGTCACCTAATGCAAAATTACAATTGCATGAGGATTCCTTCGTTCACGGAGTTTTCCTATTAAATCTGCACGAAACTTAAATGTCTTATTTTTTCGATTTAAGATATTTTGAAACTAAATTTTATTTAAGAAATTTTAGTTCGGATATATGTTGTGAATATAAGACTATTAGTCCAGTAGCCTAGCAAATAGATATAAATATAAATATATATATATATATATATATATATATATATATATATATATATATATATATATATATATGTAATCGAAGGTTTTCGGGCATCCCGTGTATGTGCTGAGTCCCTCTCAGGACTATAAGGCAGCTGACGTTTCGGTGAAATATCATTCACCATTTTCAAAGCTCACTGTATGGCGTCTACGAGCGAACTGACGCCTGCGACTTCGGTGTTGTCGGTACCGTGTGCGCGTCGGACGTGTTCGTTTTCCGAATGGTTCCGAGCCATCAGGTGGCGTGACCTGCTGCGAGTCATCGGCCCTGTTGCCAGTGTTTGTGGTTGCGTTGCCGAGTTGTAATCTCTTTCGTTACTAAGTGGTACTGGTTGATGTTTTGTAAGCAAATTTTTCCAAGTATTAGGCACACGTTGGCTATCATCTCTGCTATTTATGCTGGGCCTCTTTGCAATTTCAATAGCCTCCCTTATAACTCTTGTGGACAGGTTTTCACATCTCGATAGCATTTTTGTTCCCGAGAAATTTATCTTATGTCCTGTGTTTAACCAGTGTTGGGCCAAAGCAGAAGAAGTTGTTTTTTTCTTGACAGCGTTTATATGTTCGTCTCTTCTGGCGCTTATTTTACGGTTGGTTTGGCCTACGTAAGATAAGCTACACTCTCCGCATGGAATTTCGTACACTCCCTGGTTTTCTAGAGGGATTCTTTCTTTAGGTGTTGGCAAGAGATCTTTTACTTTACGGTCTGTGGTGAAAATGGTTTCAATGTTGTGTCTCCTGAGAATTCTTGCGATCTTGTCTGTCGTGCCTCTTACATAAGGAACTTAAGGAACTTATGACCTTTATTTACCTCCGTGTGAAAATCACCAGTTATGGAAACCTAGAAAAAGAAGAGTGAACCCAAACAATGAAAGCTGCAAAAATCGCACGATGTGTCGTAGGAAAATTACAAACTAATCAATGCAAATCAAAATTTACAGGAACAGTCAGATGCCAACTGATTTTAGACGATCTGATTGACACTGAGTAGTTTCTGATTGTTCTGTGAACTAAACTGATATTAACATAGATCTTAGGAACAAAAGTATAAAAAAGAACATTCAAATGATGAGAAAAACGGTGATGAAAATCGTAAAAATGATAGATGAAAAACATTAACTTACCAGGTTCAAGACGTATTATCATATGTAGGAAAGAGACAAAAATTTTGTAGTAAGCACTTAGAACAAATGGACGATAACAAACTAGCAAGGAAACTTATAGAAAATGAGTCGCTAGGAAAAAAAAATTCTAGGACGATCACCAAAATGCTGAAGACAGTACTGGAAGAGGTATAGCATTGTACAAAAATAACCTTACCGAAGTGAAAGATGAACAAAAAGAATAATTTATTTAAAAATATAAACCAGAATATTATTTTAAATAACTAAAGCCTCATACTTAGCCTGGTGCTATGACTCTAAGTGAACTGTTGCATTGAAAATATATTTATCGTCAATAGCGAAGCTCAAAAGTAAAGTTTTTCACTAGCACGTATGGGTATAGTACATCTCCGTTTTTTTATATCATCATAGAACTTGAAAAACTTAACCGAGCTTGGTAAATAATTAATATTTCAAGCGTCATCGGATGTATAGAATTTAGAAAAATCTAAATGAATGATAACAGATGTTATTTGGTATATTCTAAAAAAGTTATATTACAAAATCCTTCGATTCTATATATCAAATTACAAGACGAATTCAAATGAAGTCCACTATTGTTTTTCAATTCGATAAAATTACTGATTTCTTGATTTTACTTATTAATATGGTCTTGTTTTTTTTAGTAACGAAGATATTTACTTTGATTGCTTATACATAATGGATTTGTAGTTGAAACGGAAATAAAAGCCAAAAATAAAAACAGATTATTAAGCAAAAAAAATATTGACAGATTGGGATAATGTTTTGCTGTCAAGAAAACAATGGGTAAACGAGTGTTGGGCGCGCACATGATAAGGTTAAGTTATCCAATAATCGAAATACCGAGTATTCTCTCGCTGTACCAACTACATCTTTTCTTTATCAGTTTGAAGGAGAAGAACGTTAGTTAATTAAACTAAGAAACATACGCTTACACATTATAATTGCAACACCATTGTATGCCCAGCGCATGCACCAAATAGTCACACTCCTAAATTTTAAACAGTTTTTTAAATCTTCCAGATTAGTCGACGAAGCTAAACCATAAGTACTTTCATTAAATATTTTTAATGTGTTATTAGGCTAATTTTTTTCAGAATTAAAAAACTTACAGTTGAAGAATATCACGGTTCAATTTTGCGCTTAAGCTCACTATGGCTAATTTATTTAATTTAACCTTATTTTGCAAATCCGTTATGGGCAACACAGTGTTATTTTCCTTAAATATTTCCCAGGGATTCTTTGAAGATACGCATTTCATTAAGTACAGTTTCAATTAATTTTATTCGCCATTATTTTGTCCTACTTTGGTATTTCACTACACTGTGCTTAGGTATTTTCTTATCAGTATCAAACTTATTGCTACCTTTTTTCTGTATTCATATAGCTCTTGCTTTTTTTCCCGGCCATTTATATTTACATTTGATGGGATTTTATGTATATTGGGTTGCTGAAATCAGGAAATTTCTATTGTTTTATTGTTATATTTCTTGAATTTAAAAATAATTACTGGGATACTTATTAGATTGATTATTCTTGTTTTAAGTGGAAAATACTAATGATTAACGATTTAGCTTAACTAATTGATGCATTTCAGCCGACTGTTTTTGCCCCCTTTCTTTTTGAGCTGTTATTTCTTTCACACGAGGTAATTGAACGCGCCTAATGGAAGTGGATTAGTGCGTTGATTTTTCAATTTTTCCTGGTTTGATTCGGCCGAAACAGCTGAAGACTTCCATCTCAATTTTTAGTTGCCAAATTTTTGGAATTCTGAGATAGAAAGTCGAAGACTATCCCGGTAATTTTTTTAGTTTTGGTATACGGTAACTTTTGCCAGGTTGGCGGTTATGGTTTTTTTATCGGGATAAACCTGGAGACAGGGATTTTGGGAGTTTGCACGGATCAACGAAGGAATCCATCTGACCCCAGAAGATCGAGGTCCACCCTTTGGGTCAAGAAATCAAACAGCATATCCACCCTTAGGGATACTAACAACAATCCACCCTCGGGGTAGTAGAATACCTATATTCACCCTCTGGAAATAAGAACAGTCCAGATCCACCCTCTGGGAACAAGAAAGCCTAGAACCACCCTTAGGGAGTTTAACAAGTGCACCCTTCAGAACACCGTTATCAGTAAATAAAGAGTAGAAATAATAGTGACATTTATTTAGTTTTATTTGACCCACAACTTTTTGTCGTTTGAGGGGTTTCTGTGTTTACCCGGCGAAATACAGTGGCGCCCTCTTTTAACATCCTCACCCCTACTCTACGGCATAGAGGCTAGCTTGGCACTTTGCTTGCTGGTGCCGCTCTAGCTTTCAACTCAGCTTCTTTCACACGAGATAATCTTTACTAGCGCTTTTATATCAAATACCAGTATAGCAAGAATTAGACAGGGGACATTTTAATAGCGATGTGATCAAATAAAATATTATATGACTTATTTAATTACATTTTTAAACACCCTAAATTATTTTTTCAGTTTTGTCATATACTCTGCAAAATTTCTTCGAAAGTTAAGAAAAACCCACGATATATAATACTGAGACATACGGATGGACAGACATCGCGACACTACAAAGATGCCTAGCTGGCTACGAAACATAGTTTGTTTTATAAAATTGTTACAGCAATAACTATTCTGAACTATTATTATGCTCTATAAGTCTTTCTCTTAAACCAATTTACTTGCAGTAGCTCACTAAATACACTGACAAGACTAATTATCTTTGAAGCGTTCTGTTATTTTTATTAAATTTCCTTATTACGGTCAAAGCAGTCGAGACACATTTGATTAATTATTTATCTTGGTAATAGTAAATGTTATATTATGGGTCTTGACTGCTTTGATTATAATATTGTACCGGGTTTACAGTCTAGATATTCATTAAAGCATACTGTGTGTGGAGCAGCTTATATTTTTGGTGGCTAAGGGTCGTGAGTATAATAAAATTAATTCAAAACGTCCTTTCTTGTTTAATTGAGGGCGCCAAAGATTAAAAAGAACTGATGAAAACATACCTAATAGTCTTATGTTGAAAGCTACAATGAAACACCAGATTTCTGCTACTTGATTAAACAATATTTTTTCTATAAATTCAATTAGAATTTTAAATGGTCTGCTATGGTGTTCTGACATCAATGAGATTCAAATAAGAATGTTAGTAAAGCCTCTCTAGACCGAATAATCATGACATCCTGTCAAAATAGCCTCACATATATTAATGTATCAAAATAATCAAAATATGGGTAGTAAAATAATAGGAATAATAGGTAAGTGGTTTTAATGCTACTTTAGGCATTAAAATGAGGTTATACAGCTTTGTTGTTACAAGAGTCTTTCTCCGGGTTCATCACAAATGGAATTTTCCTTCGACATCGGTCGCCCCATTAATAGTAATTGAAACTAAAAAGTGGC
This sequence comes from Diaprepes abbreviatus, assembly GCA_034092305.1. Classification (NCBI taxonomy): domain Eukaryota; kingdom Metazoa; phylum Arthropoda; class Insecta; order Coleoptera; family Curculionidae; genus Diaprepes; species Diaprepes abbreviatus. The sequence goes on from JASJET010000129.1 coordinate 1,460,858, forward strand.
CCCTAATTAAACCATCCCACTGCTTCCAAATTCTTTAGTCAATTCTACCGGATAATAAAAAAACCAAACCAAGCATGTCAGCACAAGGATAGAAAAAACTTATCTCTAAAAGGGCATTGGTTAGTCTCGATTTCAAATAATACGGAAAAATTTGGTTCTATTCGAGGAATTTCCTATGGCCGCTTGCTTGTTAGCATTCAGCCAATTTGGGAAAAATTCTTCTTCTCATGAATTATGGCGTTTCCTACATGGCTGCATATCTGTGAACTTGGCACATCCAATCTGAAGAACAAATACGCCAGTCTAAAACTACGAATTTCAAAATTAATTTTCTTCTCCAATTCCTACATGTGATCGAGCAACAACTACCGTAAAGGTAGGTTCAGATTAAAATAGGGCTCTCGCTTTCGCAACGGAACGTATCAAGGAAAGACAAACAACCAGTGATATTGCCCACATTTATTTCGTAACATTCAATTACAACTTATAACACGAAAATAAAAAGTTCTAATTATACCAAATACTGTAACATTAATGTGCGAAAATATGAAAATGCCACCATAGTAGGAAAGCTAGTGAACTCTTAATGTATCGGTCTACGTGTAAGGCTGGGAATTTTTATAAGATTTAAGAAGTTAATCCTCCATTTAGACGTAAGAATCGCTGAGGAGATAAATGAATATTCGGTATATTCGTTAAGTTATAATTAATTGTGTACATGTATTATTATGTGGTTTAAAACTCAAATTCTTATTACTTAATACATTTTTGTAATATGTAGCTTATAATCTCCGATGAAATCGTGTTATTATTTTAAAGTGTAGATTAATTATAGTAATTAAGAAACATTAGTTGGGGAGCTATTAAAAACTTTGATGGGTAGGAGATTCATTTCATTTTTTATTTCAAGATGTCGTAAATTTTGTCTGTTAGAAATTATCTGATAGCAACGATCAAAGTTAATCTCAGTCTTTTCATTTCGATTTTTAAACAACTAACGCTATTTTAAACAACTCTTCTCAATGTAGTGGTTTAACTCAACAAAAAATCATGCAAAGAATGAAATGGCGCCCTGGAATAAGTACTCCTTACACACAATCTTCGCATCGTTGAAAAACTGTCGTTCACTGACCCAATTATCTTAGAATTATAAACTCATAAGTTAAATAATAAGATGTAGGAAAATATGTATCTATATATTTTAATTTGAAAACGAGGATACAAGTTTTTTTCAAAAATTAAAATTTCAGTAAGAAGTAAAGAAATCTATCTGACGTATTTAAATATTTGTTATATATGTAATTCTCCTTTCAGGCAGAGAAAAGGAAAAATATATAGAAACAGTTTATTTCCTTTAAATACCGCTCTAGTCCTCTCCCCATATGCGTATGGAGAGATGACCATAGCGGTATTTGCAGGAAATAAACTGTTTGTATATATTTTTCCTTTTCTCTGCCTGAAAGAAGAATTACATATATAACGATTCTACAAGTTATTACTGAATCTAAAAGTATAAATATTAAATAGGGACTGTCCTCTAGGGGGAAACTTATCACCCTAGCTGTGGAGTTTTGCAGTGGACAGCCTTGTAAATGAGCTAAATAAAGCTGGTTTATACATGAACATGCCTACTCCGACGACGTGATTGTCTTGTGCCCTAGTCACGATATGCAGGATCTGGGTGAAACGATAATGTAAGCTCTTCGAAACGTGGAACGATGATGCCAAAAAGAAAAACTCGGAAGAGGAGTCCTTTACAGAAGAGAGGCTCCATCATATTTTGAAATAAAATATTGATCGAAACAGTTTCAATGGAATCTTAAATCCAATGAAGATAACTCAATGGAAGATTTTTGGGTGCAACCAATCCTAATGATATTAAAAAAGTAGAATCAAGATCATTATAATCTGTTGCTAAAGCATTACATGTATTTGAAACAAACGTTTTGATAAATTTATATGATTAATTAGGCATGAGTAAAGTTTCAGTAAGGTGGATTTCAAGATTGTTGACACCAAAATATAAATTTCTAAGGGGACAATTTATCAAATCCATTTGGATTTTCTGGATGAAAACCCCATTTCTTAGGTGATAAGCGATGAGACTTGGATATACATTTCTTCTTCTTCTTCCATCTTGTTAATAAATACAACTGCTTGTTTCCTCCTTGACTATTCTTAGTCTACATAATATCACCCCATCTTTTTCTTGGTCTACTCATCGGTCTTCTTTCCTTTTGTGACTTTAGATATTTGTATCTAATAATTCCACCCCTTTTCTATCTTTCTTATTCATTGATTTATGTTGTCTTATTCATTGATTTATGTTGTTTATCTCACATGTTTACCTTATGCCTTCACTTCTTATCCTTTCTCCTAAAGTGTTATTAGTTATTTTTCCTAATATTGTCATCTGCATTTCAAAAATAGACAAACCCGAAAATGTTCTGGCAAGCCTTATCCGGTAACTATTCCACCTCCCGTAACCTTGGAAATGTCAAAGAATTAATATTTTTCAACTTGTAGGTATAAGGTTGGCATTTGGATATGTTTTAGTTTAAATACAGTAGGCTATAAAACAAAAATTGCCAGATCACTCAGCCAGTCGCGAATACCTTCCAGACGAGTTCAAAAAAGAGCAATATATGGGCGAAAATTAACTTTGTGGTGTAAGATTAAAATTTTAACACAAATTTAGATATAAGATCTCAAGACATTTGATGACAACTGATGCTCATAATTTCAACAAAAAATTGCCAATTATGTCTCATTCAATTTACCTCCATGGTAGAGTGAATTAGAACAACCATTATTACGAACCCTATACCCAGATACAACAAGACTTCCAATGGATAGCCAAAATGGGTCCATATAATGTCCTATATGTCCATGGACCCTTTATGGATATCCACTGGATGTGATGACATGTACCCTATATGGACCTCAAAATCTCGATGTCCAATGTAAGTCCATCAGATGTCCATTAATTTATTTTTAAAAAAATTTCTAAAATGAATAAAATTGTATCCCAGACGCACACAAAGCTCATTTTAATTTTTTTTTTCGCAGATACATGAATTGATTGAAAATTTGCTACACTACTTGCCCTGTAAACGTATATTATGTTATAAGGTTAATTATACAAAGGAAAATAACTGCGGAACTGTAGAATATCGACTATAATGATTTTATTGTAACTTTAGCTAAAACTAACTACTTAAGATTTTAATAAAATTTTGATTCAATATAGATTTTATACATTTCCACTAGATAATTTAAATTTCGGGTTGTCGGTAAAATCGGACACTGTAATATCGGCCTGTGGAATTGTCATTTCTTAGCCTGCCTGCCCGCCGTTTCTGTGTTGACGTCGGGATAAAAAAGAGTTTTTGTGTTTTAATCTAGCAAAAATGTACTTTTTATTTGAAGAAGATTCCACGGTTAAAGGTAAATATAGTTATTTTTAATTATGTCAGAAATTACCAAACGAACCTACATACACGCTCGACGATAAGCCGGTAATTTACCATCAATTCCTCTTAAAATGCCAAAAGTTGTAGTGAAGTATAATAAAATTCTAAATTTTAGGGAAAATTCTTCCTGACAAAGTCATTATTGAGTAAACAGTCTAATAAGATTCCTGGCATTATTAAATGTTATCAAAATTTATAATAGAAAACAGCTAAAGCAATTTTTAACAATTGTATTTATTTTTTTATGACAGTTTTAGATTAAACGCTATTACAAGCTTACATTGATGTGTATTTTTATGCAGTATAATTGTTAAAAAATATAAAATAAAGGTTTGACGGTTCGACTCTAGGTCTTAACTTATGATCTAATTTATTTTAATTATTTTTCACATAAACTTTCCAACGATTTGTTCAAAAAATTTCCGATGAGAAAGCCAATTTTAACCAAATTAGAGAAGATATTCAGGCACTGTTAACCCGGGAAAAACAAGAAGAACCTACAAACAATTTTATGTAAGAGTTTAACTTGCCTTTTAGAAAAGAAAATAATCAGCTGCTTGAAGTGATATTATACCTTCAGGACAATTTAAACTTTAAAGATGCAGTAAGTTTATTACATTTCTTCTGAAATAAAAGCTGAAACTTATCCTAGTAATGCTTTTATCATTAGTAGTATCAGTCTATTGGTAAAAAGAATTTCGTTTTTTGAAAAAAGCAAGTTTTTATGTAAGAAGTGCCTATTTGGTTGGTTTTAAAAATAACATAAGAACTTACGTACCTGTGAGAAATATAAACAAGGTATTTTTCCATACATAAGGCAAAAATGCTAAAATCAGTTTCATTTTACAGGATTATTTTATATATATTTTTTTACTTCGATTCTTAAAGTCGAAAAAATTCTTAGCTTAGCAATGTGGAATTAAAATTCTATTGTCTCAATAATGTAACATAATTTTAGGTTTTACAGTTGGCGAAAGTTGGAGGAAATAATACCTATGAACTCATTAAAAGATGTTTTATCGCAACAATGACGGATAGCCTTTCCAAGAATCACTATTTGCAGATAAGTTACCACTTAAATATAAAAATTTGAAGAAAAAATATCTAGTTGGTTGTCAATCTGTTTTGTATGTTATAAATAATAAGAATAAATTGGGTGTGTCAAATTTCACACGTTGAGCTGTAGATCCCCTCATTCTGATATTACCCAGGCATTTTGTTAATATATATATATATATATATATATATATATATATATATATATATATATATATATATATATATATATATATATATATATATATATACCCAAAATACACAAGCCCGGAGCCCCCTTGAGACCCAGTGTAAGCTCTGTTGGCTCTCCAACTCAGGCCCTAGCAAAACATCTAGCCACCATTCTCCAACCCTTCGTCGAAAAAAACGGCCTCCTACATTAAAAACTCGCAACATCTTTGCGAAATAATCAAAAACAAACGTTTACAAGAAAAATAATGTTTATTTAGTTTTGACGTAACATCACTTTTCACACAAATACCAGTTAAAGAGGCTCTCTCTGTAATAGAAAACAAATGCAATCTGCCAAAATATATCATCTAATTAGCTAGACACTGTCTTGATAACACCTATTTTACTTATGAAGGCCGACGATATAAACAAGTCGAGGGAGCCCCGATGGGATCGCCGCTATCTCCTGCACTCGCTAACTTATTTATGGAAGACTTTGAATCAAAAGCTTTGAAGACCTCCTCACATAAACCAAGACTGTGGCTACGTTACGTGGATGACACATTCTTTATCTGGCAATATGGGGAAGAAAATCTCAAAAGTTTCCTGGAACACATAAACAGTATACATCCCAAAATTAAATCCACCATGGAGACAAAACAGGAAAGAGAACTACCGTTTCTGGATATCCTGCTGAAAAGAAAAGAGGATGGCTTGCTTTCGCACACTGTCTACAGAAAGCCCACTCACACCAACAGGTTCCTCAATGCCGATTCACATCACCACCCCGCCCAATTATTTGCAGTAGTGAAATCACTTGCGTTTCGATCGCAGTCCCTTACAGATCCAGAAAATTATCACAAAGAGATGAACATACTACAGGAAACCCTAACAAAGAACGGTTATAAAAAAGAACATATAGACAAGGTTCTAAAAAACAAACACGTGGCCCCAAAAAATCGCGAAAAGCAAGAGAATAGCTCCAAGGCTTTTGTTCCTTATGTAAGAGGCACCACAGACAAGATCGCAAGAATTCTCAGGAGACACAACATTGAAACCATTTTCACCACAGACCGTAAAGTAAAAGATCTCTTGCCAACACCTAAAGAAAGAATCCCTCTAGAAAACCAGGGAGTGTACGAAATTCCATGCGGAGAGTGCAGCTCATCTTACGTAGGCCAAACCAACCGTAAAATAAGCGCCAGAAGAGACGAACATATAAACGCTGTCAAGCAAAAAATAACTTCTTCTGCTCTGGCCCAACACTGGTTAAACACAGGACATAAAATAAATTTCTCGGGAACAAAAATGCTATCGAGATGTGAAAACCTGTCCACAAGAGTTATAAGGGAGGCTATTGAAATTGCAAAGAGGCCCAACAACTTAAATAGCAGAGATGATAGCCAACGTTTGCCTAATACTTGGAAAAATTTGCTTATAAAACATCAACCAGTACCACTTAGTAACGAAAGAGATTACAACTCGGCAACGCAACCACTAACACTGGCAACAGGGCCGATGACGCGCAGCAGGTCACGCCACCTGATGGTCCGGAACCATTCGGAAAACGAACACGTCCGACGCGCACACGGTACCGACAACACCGGAGTCGCAGGCGTCAGTTCGCTCGTAGACGCCATACAGTGAGGTTTGAAAATGGTGAATGAGATTTCACCGAAACGTCAGCTGCCTTACAGTCCTGAGAGGGACTCAGCACATAAACGGGATGCCCGAAAATCTTCGATTACATATATATATATATATATATATATATATATATATATATATATATATATATATATATATATTGTAATTATTTTAAATCAGTAAAGAGACTGACGGGCGACAAACATCCCCAACTTTTATAGGATTTTGAGATTTCCAATTGATATTTCTGTCGTATTCCTTATCATTGCTTGTGGCTTTTTTATACTCTAATGTTTATTGTTATATATATTGGAATAATTTTACTACACAAAACTAATAAATAGTGCATCAGTTAACATTATATCTTATTAATTTTCAGCTGCGGCAAAAGAATGAGGGGCCGCCAAAAAAACAACTGAAGGTGCGATTAGAAAATGGTGAGGAAAGCGAACGAGAGAAATAAATCTAGAAAAAAATAATCAAAGTCACAATAAAAAAGTGTTTATTTAAATAATTGGAATATTTTTTATTACCCAATTGAAATTGTACATATTACTATAGAAACAGTAAAACAGTACCCTATTCGTAATGATCCTTATACAGCTTGAATAATTAAAATTAACTCAAGTTGTATTTTGTAGCACTTGGAATTCGACTAGTTATAAAAATATAATTGTTGTTCTAATATAGTATAGTATGAAAAACTTAACAATTGTAAATCAATAAATGCAATATATGGATCCTGTTATTGTTACCTGGGTCCCTAGTCTAATTTATATCTGTTTGGTTTATGAGATTAATAGCTTGCAGTCTATAGTTACTTTTTATTGACATTTCGATGATATTAGTGATCTGTATTTTCAGAAATGAAAATTAATTGGGATACTGTAAGCCCTCGGACCCTAAGCAAATTCTGAAAATGTCTACCACTCGTAATAGCGGAACGTCAAGAAGAAGAAATAATAAATTATGACTTATTAACCCTGAAACCACAATACCATACTTGGACATTATATGGACATCCAAAATTAGCCCTATTAATACCAAAAATGAACCTCACTTGAACAATATTTGGAGTCCAAAAGGACATCCATGAGTGGGACATTCGTATAGTCCAGTGGATATCCATTGGATGTCGGGTGAACAAATTCTGGACATCCCTCGGATATCCAATATGTCCAGCTTTGGACCAACCGTGGATATCCAATGGACTGAAGTATGCTATTTGGGTATATCACTAATATCTGATGAAACGCTCATTAGTTGACTTCTTATTAAAGATTTAAATCAATTAGTTTTGCAAACCGTTCTTTTTTAATAAAAGTTATGTAAATCTTTCCCCATTATTTATTTTTATTTAAAATTTCCAAAATGTTAATAGATATTGCACCAAAATGAACAACACTGTAAGCAGACTTTTGAGATTAATTAAACAGGGCTTTAAGAAATTAAATTAAAAAGCGTTTCGTTATTAACATTCTGCGAGGCGAAAACTTGATCGGCTATACCGCTGTCAGAACGGGAATCAATGTGTCACCCCAACACAAAATTACAGTTGTACGAGGATTTCTCCCTTCACGAAGTTGACTCATTCATTCAGAACGGGACTTAAAAGCAATATTTTTCAATTTAGAATAATTTAGCGCTTAAAAGAGATACTTTAGTAGAATTTATATTAAAGTTTTATATAACAATGTTTAATATCGGTAAAAACGTTTCGAATATTTTAAATACAGATACTAACTAAATCAAGAAGACTACAAATGCCCACTGGGAATATCCAATTTTATTTTTGAAATTCATATGTCATTTCTGAAAATCTTTCCATGAAAAAGTGTTCCATTGCTAGCACGTTCCTGGCGGACTTTCAGTACTGGGATTAATATGTCAGAGTTGGAAATACATGGGAATTTCTCCCTTCACTGAGTTAACTCATTCAGTTAAAACGGAGCTTAAAATTAATAATTTTCAATTATCATTGACGAGGTTTAAAATGGAATTTCATTATATTAAATATTCACGACGACAGCTTTAGAAAGTTTAACTCAAGGACTACAAAACTAAATCTTAATATTAAATATTTGAAGTGTATAATTTGAAAAAAATGTAAAATACAATAAACATATACAAATTAAATATCTACAATATCAAAAAATTTTCGAAAAGAATGAGATGAAAAGTGTTCGACATCTCCTAAAGATGGCGCTCATAAGACCATTAAAAAATCTTGATTAAGATAAAGGGATCTTAACTTTAATCTTTTAAATTTAAGATTCCTGGTTCTAATTACGTCATAAAATACATTTTAAGAGTGACTAGGAGGATTGTTTATTAGTACTTGATTCTCACACTGACTCAAACTATATAAATGACATATAGCACTCAAGAAAATAATTCATAAGAATCTACGTACACACCAATAAATATCAATTCCAAAGTTTCGCACGTGGGTAAAGTGCTTTGTTAGGTTATCCAACGAATTGAAAAATTCGGTTCCCTTGGTTGTCTACTTCTTACGCTAAAGGAGTTATCTATTAGAAAGATATGTTTACCGAACACAACACCTACAAAACTGAGCTGACAACAATTCAACTGTCTAAATAAAGCATTGCACATGCTAGGCGCTTTGTATATATATATATATATATATATATATATATATATATATATATATATATATATATATATATATATATATATATATATATATAAATTAATCTTGTCTTAAATGGCCGGATCGCAGATTTTACCTTAACTGGCTGGATCTTGGACTTTCCTTAACTGGTTGATCTTACCTTAACCATTAGCATTTTTGATCTTGTCCGAATAAACCCTAAAAGGTCAAGGTTATTGTTTGATACCCTACAACGTTTGTATAGATATTTTTCTTAAAGTAACTTTTTACGATATTTTAAGGAAAATTCAATTTGACCTTATCCTGGCCTTAAAATTTGATCTTGACCTCATGGCAAAGGTCATATCCGTTTGTAAAATTATCTACTTTTTTCATTTCTGGGATCAAAAGTAGAGATCGCATGTGAAATTCTAAAGATGACCTTAAAGGTCAAGATCAAGGGCATTTTTGAAATCTCAAATTTGCTACTACTTTTGGTAATTTCTTCCTCCAGTTAATATTTACGAAGCGGGTGGTTTCACATTTTTTGAACACGGTATATATATACATACAGGGTGTCCCAAAAGAACCGGAACAGTAGAATATTTTCTGAGCAAATCATTTTAGAAAAAAATATTTAGCTGTGTTTTCAATAAGAACATATGTTCCTATTGAAAAATTATGTGAAAAAATGTCCCTTTATTTCCGAGTTGATTTTACATCAGTTTATGAAAAAAAGGATATTTAACCGTGAAATGACCTCTAGATGTACATATTTGATGGGAAATCTTCTCCGCTTTCCATTTCTGCAATAAAAAATAGGAGTTTCTATTTGAAAATCTCAACTTATCTTTCAAATTACTTCAAGGTCAAGGTCAAAGTCAAGGTTACCATCAAATGCGCCGTTTGGTTTCCTACAAATTTGTCTGGCACATTTTTCTCTAGAATGCTTTGCTGAGAAAATATTTTGCTGTTCCGGTACTTTTGGAGCTCCCTGTACATATTCAGGATATTTTTTGCAATTGTAAACCCCATTTTTTTGTTTTCAGAATGGGTACATTTTTTTAAATACGAAGTTGGTTACCTAACATAAGGAAATTTTCAAGAAAAATTACTTTTAAACTTTAAAATATAAAAAAAAATTGTTACCATCTAAATTAAATGTTCAAACCGGGCTAAGATATTTGGAATTTCTTCAAAATAACCTCATTTCTGCACTAATAACTTTGTATTCAGACCACAAAAACCCTATATGTTCCATCATAAACTTACTTTCCAACAAGTTCGAGCGCCATCTGCTCCTATCCGTATTTATTTGGATAAGATTTTTTCAAATCGTTGGATAGGCAGAAGAGGGACAATTGAGAGCCAGCCAAATCACCAGATTTGAACCCCCTTGATTATTTCTTACAGAATACTTAAAAACTAAAGTATACTTGACCCAGCCCGAAAATTTAGGAGTCTTGGAAGTCCCAATAGGCCAAGAAGTACGAAACATAACCGCAAATATATATATATATATATATATATATATATATATATATATTTATATATATATATATATATATATATATATATATATATATATATATATATATATATAAATATATATATATATATATATATATATATATATATATATATATATATATATATATATATATATATATATAAGCTGTTTTTCTCCTTAATACCGTTTAAGGATGGGCAGACAGTTTTTTCTTTCTGGAAATTTCACTATGTTTCTGTCTGCTAAATCAGAATTCACAAAAAACATGAAACGCACAAGTTTCATAAAACGAAAATATTAAATTCAAAATACAGTATATATTTAAAGTCGCAAAAAAAACTGTTTGCTATAAATATTCCAAAGCTTTTTTCAAAGTTGGCAGTTGATTTGACGTGCCTCCAGGGCACATAAACATCGGAAAAAGTTGTCTGGACTGCGACGTAGAAAAAACTTTGGAAATAATGTACCCAAGTCTCATCACCTGTCATTATTTGAGCAGAAGTTAACATCTTTGGAATCCACTTTGGTAAAACTTTACTTATGCTTTGTTTATCACGTAAAAGTGTCAAATGATAATATTCAGAAACCAATGTTTTTAGTGTCCTTTTTTGTACGACTATATCGAAAAATTTTAACAATATTTTACTGTAAAACATGATAGAGTCATCTTCTCAATATGGCCGTCATTCGTGCGTGAACATTGTCAAAACTTGATAATACTGCTATGATCGAAATTCACAAAACTCTTTTTTTTTTGTTGCAAAACACTTCACAAAATAATCAACAATATTTTGTTACTGTTAAACATCGTTAGACAACGCTAGTAGATTTTTCTCTTGGTATCCCTCGTATATGAAAAATATCTGGCAATATCTGAAAAAGAGAGTGAAAACCAGCATAATCAAGTCAAAATATTATTTGCAGAAAGTTATTTTCAAAGCTGGAGGCAATTTTCCCGTTTTAGGAAAAAAGTCTGGATATAACAACAGAAAGGTAAATTAATTGTTTGCTAAAGTTTATCAAAACAAATAAAAAATAGATTTTTTATCTGTCTATTGGAAAAATGTTTTCATTCAAAACAATTTCAAAGAAACTCTCAGCGGCTATTAAAATTTATAGATGTACTGTTGCGGGATCTTGACCAAAAATATAACATTGTTATTTTCCTTTTTAAAAACTATTTGGTTAAGAGCAGTGGCGTAACTAAGAGTATGTGCGCCTCCCCCCTCAGATTTTTGAGAGCGCCCTACTATTTTGGACCAGTCTTGATTCTTCGTATTTATTGATTTTCGTCGAGGGACTTGAGGGTGCCCCTGGACTGGTTGCGCCCCCCGCACAGCGGGGTCTGCGAAGTTATTTACGCCACTGGTTAAGAGTAACAGAAAGTTATTATCCCACATTTTCTATAGTGTCTAAAAATGATTTAAACATCATTTAGTTAATATTAGTTAATTAAGTATATAACTACCCATGAAAACAGAAAAGTTTAATAGTTTATGGTTTGATAAACAGGGTGTCTCTAAGAGGTGTAAACAAAACGCAAGACTAAGATATAGGGATCTAGCTCAATTTACTTTAGTCCTAATATTGATAATTTCCGAAATACAGGGTATTCAAGTTAGAATTTTTTTAAAAATTTTTTGGGAATATTGATCTTAATAATGATTTTATTTGCACTAAATTTGGTACTTAAGAGTTTTTTAGGATGAGACATCAAGAATTGACTACAGGTTTGATGTACGGGATGTCCCATTTTCGACACTTTTAAGGAGTATAGGGGTTATTATTTAAGATATAATGTTGTGGTTTTCACTTTAATGTCCTACTTTTTAACGAGACGAAAAATTACGGTGTCAAATTTGTCATGAGATGATAAACGCCGGGTAAGGTTTTGTCAATGGTATTTAGAACAAATCTGCACCAACGAATCTTTTGGCAGATTTGTCATCTGGTCTGACGAATGTTATTTTTCAAGTGCGGAAATTTTTAATCGTCACAACACGAAGCATTGGTTTGCAGAAAATCACCATTTAATTTTCGAAAGGGTACAACAAGGGCGCTTCGGAGTTGGTATCTCTTGTTTTATTTTTGACCGACGCATAGCCTACAGCATGCATAAAGGGGGTCTCACAGTACTTAAATACCTAGAAATCCTTGAGGAAATTATTCCAAAATTTCTTGGAAATGTTCCATTGGCTCATTTTAATTCCATTTATCTTCAACAAGAAGATGCCCTGAACCACAACTCTGGGCTGTTAAAACCATTTCTGGACAATAACTTTCCTCCAAGATGGATAAGTGTCAATGGGCCAATGTGATGGCCCCCACGATCTCCCGATCTTTCCGTTTTGGATTTTTTTGTGGAGTTCCATGCAAAATCAATTGTATGAGACATGACATGAATCTATACGGAACTTTGTGCGGCAATTGGTTTGGCCTTCTAAACTTTTCATAGTAGACCTATGATTATTTTATAAGCAATTAGAAGAATAAACTGTGCTGATAATGCATTCGAAAAAAAAAAACATATTTAAAAGAACTTTTGGTTGTTTTCAGCTTCAGTTATTTTTGTCACTTTTGGTTTGAGTTGTTTTTGTTACTTTAGTTTTATCATTGACAATTATACTAAGACGGCTCATTCTTGCGGGAGGATTGGAAGCGCTAAGTATTAAAACTCGGTCATTGATAAATCTGAAAATTTAATTTTTTTTAAACTTGTATGTATAACACATTAAAATACTGATATAGATATCAGTTATTGACAATATTGTAAATTGCCTTTTATGAATGAGACGGCGTACCAGTTTGGCGTACCATTTAGGAGCGTCAAAATTATAGCACAGGATAGGAATTCTTGGTATATTTCTTCTATGGTTTTATGAAATAATGTTGTTCTTGTTTCTTTGCAATCAAATTTTAATATTCTGATTTTATAATAATAGTGTTGTTTAAGGTAAAAAATGTAATAATAATTAAGTGTTTACGATAAAAAAACGTTAAAATTAACTTTTAAAGTCTCTAATCTTTGCTATAATTATTATTCTCAAAATTTTTCATTTGTTTCTTATAAATTGGATGTGGCCTAATGTTGCAAATAAAGTAGATTATTGAAAATATCGAATTCTGACTTTGTTTTTCAAAATAAAATAAACACATTATATATTTTTGAAAAGCCTAAATTATACTTAATCGATATCTAAAATAATATACAGGGTGTCCTATTTAAAAAATTATAAATTTGTTTAATATCCCAAAAACTAAACTTTTTAGAAAAAAAACTGAACTACACTGAACTTTACGTAAAAAACTCTATCAAAATCAACTTTTACCTTTTTGATAAATTAACGCAACATGAGATGTGCCTAAAAACGAAGATTTTCAAAAAAACCACCCTGTAGATTAAAAACTAACAGAGTCATGATAAATTTGACACCGTATCGTTAAAAAGTAGGACAAAAGTGAAAACCGCAACACTATACCTTTGATAATTACTCCAATACCCCCTAAAAGTGTCGAAAATGGGACACCCAATATATCGAAATTACAATTAGATCATAACATCTCATCCTAAAAAATCTCATATTACCAAATTTCGTGTAAGTCGGTAAGTAATGTAACTATTTACAAAACGTTTTAAAAATTACAGCTTTGACACCCTGTAATTCGGAAACTTAATTTTTGGACTAAGGTAAATTGGACTAAATCCTCATATTTTAGCCTCATTAATTTGCGCTAGCGTTTTGTACAGACCTTTCAGAGACATCCTGTAGAGCAGTAAATGTTAATTTATTCAGTAACGGTACCCTAAAACTTTTTATTATTTTAGCTCCGATATTTCTAATTGTATTAAATTGCCAAATTATGTTCATAAAGTTTATTATACAAGCCTACTTATTTTTTAACACTTAAAACAAAAAGTAATTAAACAAAAATTACAGTAACGACATCAAGTACACTCCCAAAATTAAATCCAAAACTTTTCCGGTACCTCTGAAATTAAAAGCTGTACCTAACATGCTTCTCCGTAGGACAAAAAACCGCACTACTATATCAGTCTCAACACCGGGATTAACATGTCGCTGCGTCAGCTAACGCAAAGATACAACTACAGGCGGATTTCTCCTGTCGGAAAGTTAACTGAACCAGTAAACGGAAAAAGTTGAGAACGTATTTTTTAATTTAAAATTATGTGGTCTTAAATGGGAAATTTCGTAGTTCTAGATAGAAATGAAAATAAAAGGAGAGTCGCTTCTATTAAGAAGGTCCAGTCGGTGTCCATGTTAAATAAAAAAAATTAGATTATCATGAAAATATTTTTTTTATAATAATTTAATAGTATAAATCGTAATCAATACTATGGCTGCATTTTGATTAACTTTACTGCATAAATTTTTGAGAATTCGATAATCAAAAATAGAAAAATTTGTACAGAATGTTATGAGAAATTACGATCTTGGCACTTTTCTTTGAATTAAAAGTCCATTTATCAATTAGACGGGCTTACAGAAAAAATTAAAAACTTCCTTTTTGAAACATTCATATATCTTTTTTTAACAAAACATTTATTACACATTACAGCTTACCGTGTAGGTCAAGCCATAGGTAAAAATTAGTACTTTTTGGACGTAAACTCTGACATGGATGAGACCTATCCAACGATGTTGGAGTAATGTAAAAACAACCCTACATAAAATGTAACAGCAAAAAATATACTGGAGCAAAGAGGGGGAGTCAAAGTTGACTAATCTAGGTTTTTTTGTATTTATAAGCCAAGGAACGCATTTTGGAAAAGAAAGTTTCAAACGAATGTTATAGAGATTTTAAAAACCTACAATTTGAGCTTAGTGTGATTATTTTCGTGAATTTGTTATTGCAGAAAGGCCAAAAGATGCTTAAAATCGACCAATTTTTACGTATCAAATATTTATTGAAAAATTAACTTTTTTTGCACTATTTTGATTTTAAAGCGAAGCCCTCGTCATTCTGAACAAAATGATATTTTATAATAGTAAATCGGATAATTTGTTACTTTGTCTCAAGACACAAAATGTTGATCGCTATAACTTTTTTTTGGGTGAATAGTTTGACCTCCACAAAAGCTCAATCTCTTCGTGAAGGCCAAAATTTCCATATCTTGCTACGGATAAATGATAAGATTAAATTTACAATCCCTTAAATATCGCTTTAAAAAAGGGGATGTTCTTTTCATAAAGAAATAGAGCTGAAACCTTCTTACATGTTAGACATTTCTAACCTGAAAATTCTAGTAGCTGAGTTCTAGACAAAGATTTTGAAAAAAAAAATTTTTTGGACCAATAGAAGCGGATTTTTTAAATCGCAGTTCTTTTCTTTATAACAGTTAAGAAACAAATCTAACGGCATTTAGTAGTTAGAAAGCTATATTCTATAATCAGATTTTACAAGATGCGGCTTTATGGTATTAGAAATCATACGTAAAGTAGAGCGACTGGCCGACCTAGGTGTTGGAGGAGCCCGTCGCCGAGCTCTCGCGCGCCAAAAAACTGTTGTTGTGGTACAGGTAGGCCACCATCTCGGTGGTGGTGGAACAGGATGAATTATTTTTTTTAGCATTTTATTCAAACTGTGCAACTTCTAACATGGGAGGACATGATGGAGCGAAGTTTGCATTCACTGTTCGCATTTTACTTCATCTATATACGGAGATGCATATAGTTGTACGTTTGCTGAATGTGATTTCAGCACTACAACGGCATAATGTGGAAATAACTACTGCTATTGTATCTCACACGGAGGATTCCGTGAAAGCCGCATAAACATATATACGCCATCCGGCGGGAGGTCGGCGAAGCCGCGTTCAGTGTTGCATGCTTCCTTCTGATCGGTCCTTTGCACAGACAGGTACATGTCGGTACCTTGATAAGTGTAGTAGAGACGAAACATGTATCTCTGCCGAATCATTGTAGTGGAGAGGGTAAGTTTTTTAGCTTTCTTCTCGGTGTGGTGGTACAGGTAGGCCACCATCTCGGTGGTGGAACAGGATGAACTGTTTTTTTAGCAATTTATTCAAACTGTGCAACCTCTAACATGGGAAGGACATGATGGAGCGAAGTTTGCATTCACTGTTCGCATTTTACTTCATATATATATATATATATATATATATATATATATATATATATATATATATATATATATATTATTTATAAAAGACCTTGAGAAATAATGTTTATTTTAGTCGTAATTTCCTCAAACGTTAACACTAGTATCTCCAAAATTGTTTTATTGCAAAGTAACCGGGAAATAAACACAAGCTAAAATATTAAATGAAGCTAAATATATTATTACCCTTCCTGAACGTATTCGGGTAAAAAAAGAAAATTCATCTAAAGATGTAAGTGATATTAAAAAAATATTAATACATCCTTGAGGCAAACCCTAAAAAACCCATCATATCCGAATTACCTAACCGGAAAATGGACCTGAAGCATTAAATTTAAAAGCCAAATGAAACCTAAATAAATAAAACATAAAAGCAGGTATATCCCCTTAAAATTTTATTAAAACCATATTTCTTGTTTACGACTTGAAGTAAATGAGAATTTAATAATTTAGTTAGAGATCTCTCGTAAAAAGCAATAAAAGTCGGACTATTATTTGTCACTGTGGCCATTATTATTTAGTGTATGCGCTGCCGGTCAGGGAAGTAAAATTTATGTTAATTACTTAGTCGTAAAAGTTTGTTAATACAAGGGTAACTGAAAGAGTTAAAGACGAGAAACCGCATTGCGGGTAACTGGCCCATCATTTTTCATAGAGCATTAATTTTGAGTGAGAATAATCAAGATCATGGTGTATTACTTTCTATTGTTTTAAAGTCCTAGTTATAAAAACTAGACCAGAGACTTGTTTACTGAAATTGTCGATTTTCAACGTAACATTCGCATCAAATCTCAATCCAGTATCAATATGAATTCCAATAAATTTCACGAAATCACAAGTTTCAAGTCCTAGTGAAGATCTTTAGAAATATGTTACTGTTTTCTACGTGAATTACAAGAAAAAAAAACAAGAAACAATGAACAATCACACTATTACTAGTATGACGTCATCCGCGCCAAACGCCAAATCGGTTAGCTTTAGGTCCAGCTTTAGACTGGAACAGCGGCGTTGAATAACCTTACTTTTGTTTTTCGTTCAAATGTTTATATTTATTTTAAAAGTAGAAACTATCTAGTAGGCCGATTAAGACTAAAATTATGTTCAGTTAGACCTAATTAAAAGTGTTGGACTATTAATACGTGAAATGATGTGATAAATTACCTAGTGTATACGTATACCTTCGGTTTACAAGATATTTTAAATGAAATTAAATATAAAGTGTCCCGTAATTGCTCGCAGAAAGACTTAATAGTTCCCAATCATAGGGGAAAAATGAAAGTATACTTTAAAGTCGGCAATATCACTGTTTATTGTGAAGTCTAATACCTGAAAGGCAGTTTTGTCATTAAATCCAAACATTTTCAATGCAAATTGAATCTTAAACAGGAAGGCAAAGTCCCGGTATATTAAAAACTGTTGGTGGCATGTATCTGTTTATCTTTATGGTTGCACCAAGTATTACAAGTCACAAAAATGGTGTGTTGACTTCTTAGGTGTGATCATTTCTACTAAAGCGTACTTGACGAAAAACGAATACAATAAAAACTTTCTTTATCCTTAGCCAAAAAATCGGCTTTCTGGGTTTCTGTCCGTTTTCACAACCAAAGCTTGGCCCAGACCCTCTCTACTAACGCTTCGAGAAAATCTCCCAAGAGCCAAAAGCAAAAGATTAACTACACCCTTGATGAAAGTGACAAAGGTGCTACCATCCTGTAGCAATTTATCCTCTTATATAGCTTAATATCATCGGCAAATAATAAAATATCCGTGTCAACAACAGAAACAATGTCATTAATAAAAATATTAAAAAATAAAGGTCCCAATACTGATCCTTGCGGCACACCAAAACTTGAAATATATTTCACTGAGCTAGAACCTCGAATTTCAACATACTGAATACGATTATGGAAATATGATTTAAATAACTTTATTAGTGAATCTGAAAATCCAAATGATGACAATTTCTTAAGTAAGCTGGAGTGGTCCAAACGATCAAATGCCTTTGTGAAGTCCAAATAAACAACATCCATCTGACAACCATGATCAATAGCCTCAGCTATATCATAATCATGAGATTAGTTATCGTCGACCTACCCTTAAAGAAGCCATGTTGAGATGGAGTAATTAAGTTTTTAGTTAATGAAAAAATAGAATCATGAAATAAAAATTCAAATATTTTAGAAAAATTGCATATAATAAACACCGGTCTATAATTATAAACTTCAGATCTATCCCCTTTCTTAAAAACAGGACAAACCTTGGAAGATTTCCATATGGAAAGAAAACTGTTTAATTTTAAACACCTATTATACAATATTTTAAGTGGCTTGGGTAAAACGAATCTGCAGTCTCGTATTAGAAAAGCTGGGATTAAATCCGGACCAGTAGTAAATTTAGGTTTAAGCTTCTTTATAGCATTAACTATTTCACATTCAGTGAAATCAGGTACATGAACAATTGGAAAGATGGAATCTACGGAACATGAATCATCCACGGATACGGAACTGGTCGAAGAAATGGATTGCTTAATGAATTCCGCAAAATCATTTAAAATATCAGAAAATGTATTAATTTCTTTATTATTAAAAGACATACTATTTGGAATATCCTGTAGCTCCTTTTTCGATTTAATAAAATTCCAAAACTGTTTAGGATCCCTTTTAATATTATCCTCCACCCCCCGAATATATGTTTTGTATGAGACACATATGTCTTTTTTTATTTTACTTCTTAGTAATTTAAAATTTTCCAAATGAAGCAAACGTGCAGAAGTTTTATATTTTTTATGAGATTCATTCTTTTGTTTAATGCAAAGTATAATATGACGAGAAAACCAAGGTGGATAATTTCGTTTCGGAATCTCTTTATATTTAGCTACGTAAACATCCAACGCATCATTTAATATGGTGAGTATTAGCTTTATTGTTGGTATTATTGATAAAATTATTTACAGTTTTGTTCGTAAAATAACAAAACTGTAACACAATACGTCCTAGACAATCTGACATTATGGGTAAGAGCAAGATAGAAAGAAACAACCGAGACAAATGAACCATTTCCTTTTATGAATACAGACTTTCTTTTGACCTCAATCAAAACATTATTTTATTGAGAGTCATCGTTCAGAGTTTTATTTACATTGTGTTTTTGAGAAATTTTGATCACTCAAGTGAATTTAAAACAGAAAATTATTTTATATAAAAGCTATTAATTAATGTTTTTTTTTGTAATTTATTACCGGTAAAGATGTATTATTTTAATTAAAAAACTAAACCTAGATGTACAAATATTTCTAACCTTCAAATGTGTCGTCGGTGTCTAAATGTCTGAAACACGTATATAATTTTAAAATGTTTTTCGTACTAGTTTATCAGTTGTAATAATCAGTCATTAAAAATTAGAATAAAGTAATGAGATTCGATTTGTTCTTTTAGATAATGCGTAGTGAAACTCTTCACAAGCAAGCACAACAGCTTGTGCTTAATTTGTGTGAGTATTTCGAGTCGGAGAAGAGAAACAGTGGTCGTGTGGATTCAGTTTCATTTATCCGAAACGAAAAAAAAAACAATTTTATTTTTGGGAATAAACATTTTCAATTAAGTATCATTATTTTTAGAGAGTAAACACTGCCCTTAAAATTTCAAGGAAAACCATATAACCAATTAGAAAAAGGAAAGGGGACAATCCAGTTATTTCCTACCCTGGAAAAAATCGACCTTGTTGAAACGAACAAACCACAGTTGTTCTCGAAAATTCGAAACATACTCTAAAACACGTCCATACAAGTAATCCCGGAATCAATCAAATTTTCACAGAAGTATTTCATGCCTCACACAATCAAAGGTTTTCATCAAGTCCCAGAACACAACAAATGTAAATTTAAATCGACTATAGCAACCTTATTAAAGCCTTGTATAAATTAAATTTTAATAAACCTGTTTATTTTCTTGATATTAATGTTAAATAAATAAGAAAATATATTAAATCACTAAGCACTGTTAAAGTTTCCAAAGATTTCAATAAAACATATTTCACAGCGAGAGAGAGGTTGACACATATCCACGTTCAAAACTCCGTCTCATGCCAATTTAACTACCATTATTCATTTGTACGACGTGAAGTCAACACATTTTTATCTAAACGTAAACCTTGGAAGTTATCGTTTGCCCTTTATCATGTTTAAACTTTGTATGAAAATGTGTCTAACAATTTATAATAATAGCGTAATTTATCACCGAACTAGGTTATAATGATTTATAGCGAACTATATTTAATATTTTTTCAATCGGATTCAATATTAGTCTAACGGATTTAAATCTCAATTTTCTAAAAGCCAAGTTTGAACAGTATTTGTTATCTCATCATTTATTCCTATATATTCTTTTATCTCTAAAATATTTATGCTTTCACTGTTTGAGAATGATAACAAGAAAGATCAATATAAACGTGAACTAAATATTTTTATTCGACAAACAGGAAATCCAAGAGAAATTGTTCTGATATGAGATATGAATGCAAGAACAAGAAATAGAATCAAATATCGCTTAGAAGGAAAATACAGAAAAAACACAATAAACGATAACAGAGAGAACAGTAAGAAGACAATACAAAAATCCTATACCAGAATGGACTTAGACAAGTGAATGAAAATTTTACGACGAAAGCTATACAGGCTATAAAAACATCTAGAATAATCAATACACCAGGCTATCGAGCTCTTGGAGAAGAGTCTTAAATAAGAAAGAAAATTACTAACTTTAGTAATAGAAAAAAAGTATCGCTTATACCAATTCGCACAACCGGCAGGCTGGAGAGCTGAGCAATCTACAATTGACATCTTTACACTCACACAAGTACTAGAGAAAAATATATCATGAAAGCCTGTGATAATATCGCATCATAAAATCATTCAGTTAATAGAAACAAGAATCCCCAGTAAATATTAAGAAAATTAAAACTATCAAACAAATATACATAATCATATATATATATATATATATATATATATATATATATATATATATATATATATATATGTATATATATATATATATATATATATATATATATATATATATATATATATATATATATATATATTTGTTATATCGTAAGTTTTCACGGATGGTGGAATGAATAGTTTGGTTATTCCGGGTTTCAATCCGTTTGTTCAAAAAATCATTTTCAGGACGTTTCGCCAAAATCTCCTTCGGCATTTCAAGTGCAATTCGTCTCGTTACTCGCTGAGAACTGATGGTGGCCTCTGATGAATGTCGAGTTTTGTTTAGCTGACTGACTTTCTGATTTGACAAGCGGCTTCGCAGGCTTCTCCCCTCTGCCGAGTGCGACATATTTAGTTCTTGTATGCTGGTCTCTCGTGTATTGGTTGATCTTTGTTGATTAGTTTCTTGTTTTTCATTAATGTTTTCCATCTTATTGGAATGTGTATAGCATCGTCTCGTTTATTCAGCTGTTCCGCTTTTTTAATTTCTAGGACCTTTCTTATGACGCGTACCTTGTAGTTCTGTACTGGTGCTATTTCTTTTGCTTTTTCGAAGTCGATGGTATGTCCGGTTGTTTGGTGATGTTGAAATAGAGCTGAGGTTGTTTGTTTGTTTTTGATGCTATTTTTGTGTTCTTGAATTCTTGCTGATATGCGCCTGTTTATTTGTCCTATATATGTTTGCTGACAATCTGCACATGGAATGCTGTAAACGCCATGATTTTCAAGGTTGGTCTTATCTTTGAAATTTCCCAAGGATGTTGGCTATTGTTTTTTGTGGTTTAAATATGGGCTGTACGTCGTATTTTCTTAACCATGCCGTTCTAGAACTGTTGAAATGTGTCTTATTTCGTCTTGTTTTGTGTCGAGTTCTGTTAGTCGGAGAGATCTTAATATTAGTGTGTTGACTACTACCTGCTTTTGAGAGGGATGAAGATGTGACTCTGCATTGAGATATCGGTCAGTATGTGTGAGTTTCCGATATACGCTAAAACCTAGAATGTTGTTAGGTTTTCTAGTTAATAACAGGTCCAAAAAAGGAAGTTTCTTTTCTTGCTTGATTTCTAGGGTGAATTGGATTTTATGGTGGATATTATTCAGGTATATGAGGAAATCGTCCAGGTGTTCTTTTCCATGTGGTCATATTATAAAAATATCATCCACATAGCGTTTCCAAAATTTCGGTTTTAAGAGTGCTTTTTGCAGTGCCTCTTGTTTGAAATATATCATATATATATATATATATATATATATATATATATATATATATATATATATATATATATATATATATATATATATATATATATATATATATATATATATATAAATTCTGTTTTTTTAAATATCGTAAACACAAATAGCCAGATTCACTAAGAAGCTTTAAGACTTAGACCCGATCTAGTTGCCTTGGAAATTAGATTTTCTAGATGACCAGTTTTGTTTTTCTTATGATATTATTTTAAATGTATTTTAAAGGTGCAAAACGTGCTTGATTTATTGTTACCTTTGTCAATTTAAATTGTCTGCTATCAATCTAGACCGGTTTTAAAGTTAAACCATGTTAGTGAATTAGGGGGTAAAAAACATATCAAAAATTTCTGATCGGTATGTCGTTAGTTCTTAAATTAGGCAATTTATTTCCCATTTAATCAAATTCGTTTCTGTCTGTTCCTGTTACAGAAATTCTTATTATGGTTCTACTTATCTGGGACACCCTGAATATATTAAATCCAGTTAGCCTTACTCATAAATTATGTGAAATAAAAGAAATAAATTATTTTTTTTAACTGTAATGAATTTGTTTCTAGCATAATCAATCAAAACATTTCTTTCACATTATATATAATGATAAAGAACCAATGTATTTTTCAAATTATAACAAATTTATTTCTGGAAAATCTATACGCAAATATCTATATAAATAAAAATTTAGTCAAAACATTTCTCTAACATTATATAAAATGATAAAGTGCAAATAAAAATATCAAATTGTAATAAATTTACTTCTTGCAAAATCTAACAACAAAATTTAAAGTGTAAAATAAAATCAGTCAAAACATTCCTCTAACATTGTATGAAGTGATAAAGAGTAAAGAAATATTTCAAACTGAGATAAATTTATTTATTGCTAAATATAGGAACAAATATCTAGTGTTTAAAAATGAAAACCAATCAAAATTTTTTTCTTAAATTGAATAAACCACTGAAAAATAAAGTAATATTATAAATTATAATTAATTTATTTCTAGCTAAATCTAGAAACAAATATCCAATGAGTAAAAATAAAAAAGCAATCAAAGCATTTATCTTAAAGTCTATAAGATTTCGTATCACAAAATCTAGAAACGAATATCGAATGTCTGAAAATAAACAATTAATCAAGACATTACTCCAATATTGTATAAAATGATAAAATAGAAATAAAAACTTCTAATTGTAATAAATGTATTTCCACAAAATCTAAAAACAAATATATAATGTGTAAAAATAAAAAATCATTCAAAACATTTCTATAACATATAAAATAATAAAATATAAATGAATATTCCAAATTGTAATAAATTTATCGCAAAATCTAGTAACAAATATTCAATGAGTAAAAATAACGAAGCAATCAAAGCATTTCTCTTAAAGTCTATAAAATGATAAAAAAAATAAATTTTTCAAATTGTAATACATCTAATGTGTAAAAATAAAAGAGCAATCAGAACATTTATCTTAAATTGTATAAAATGATTCAAAACGTTTCTGTAACATTACATAAAATTATCAAATATAAACGAATATTTAAAATTGTAATAAATTTATTTCTCACAAAACCTAGAAACAAATATCTACTGTGTAAAAATAAAAAATGAATCAAAACATTTCCTTCAAATTGTATAAAGTGAAAAAAAAAAATAAATGGATATGAAAAATTCTAATAAATCTATTTATCACAAAATCTAGAAACGAATATTGAATGTCTAAAAATAAACAATTAATCAAAACATTACTCCAATATTGTATAAAATGATAAAATAGAAATAAAAACTTCGAATTGTAATAAATGTATTTCCACAAAATCTAAAAACAAATATATAATGTGTAAAAATAAAAAATCATTCAAAACATTTCTATAATATATAAAATAATAAAATATAAATGAATATTTCAAATTGTAATAAATTTATTGCAAAATCTAGAAACAAATATCCAATGAGTAAAAATAAAAAAGCAATCAAAGCATTTCTCTTAAAGTCTATAAAATGATAAAAAAATAAATTTTTCAAATTGTAATACATCTGATGTGTAAAAATAGAAGAGCAATCAGAACAGTTCTCTTAAATTGTATAAAATGATAAAAAAATAAATAAATATTTCCATTTGTAACATTTTTATTTCCCGTAAAATCTAGAAAAAAATTTCTAATGATTAAAAATAAAAAATAATTCAAAACATTTCTGTAACATTACATAAAATTATCAAATATAAATGAATATTTAAAATTGTAATAAATTTATTTCTCACAAAGCCTAGAAACAAGTATCTATTGTGTAAAAATAAAGAAAATGAATCAAAACATTTCTCTCAAATTAGATAAAGTGGAAAAAGTAAATAAATGGATATGAAAAATTGTAATAAATTTATTTATCACAAAATCTAGAAACGAATATCGATTGTGTAAAAATAAACAATTAATCAAAACATTACTCCAATATTGTATAAAATGATAAAATAGAAATAAAAACTTCGAATTGTAATAAATGTATTTCCACAAAATTTAAAAACAAATATCTAATGTGTAAAAATAAAAAATCATTCAAAACATTTCTATAACATATAAAATTATAAAATAAAGGGTGTTTTTTATAGAGGTATAAAACTTTAAGTTGGCAACACTTTTTTAACTGGTGGCCATTTTGTCAGCTGTCAAGTGATTTATGTTTAGTTTGGTTTGGCATTTCAACACGAATAGACTGACGCCTGAACAACGCTTCCAAATTGTGCAAATTTATTTTGAAAATCATGGTTCTGTTCGAAATACGTATCGCGCACTGCGTCCATTTTACGGTCAACATAATCGTCCATCAGAGCAATTAATTCAATTAACTATGGAACGTTTTCGCACCACGTTTACTCTAAATGATAATACGCATCCACAGAGACGTCGTACAGTGCGTACAGAAGAAGTCATTGCCGCTGTAGAGCGTAGCGTAGGGAAGACCCGAATCAGTCTATCCGCCATCGTGCAGAGGAATTGGTTATGTGTCCATTCACTTTATGAAAGATTTTGCGGAAAGATCTTAGTTTGCGTGCTTACAAAATCCAACTCGTGCAAGAATCGAAGCCACACGATCACCTAGCAAGGCGTAGATTCGGTAAATGGACCCAAAACAAGATTGCCATTGATCCCGATTTTCATAAGCGAATTTTGTTTAGCGATGAAGCTCACTTTTGTTTGAATGGATACGTCAATAAACAAAACTGCCGTATTGGAAGTGATGATAATCCTCGAGTGTATGTTGAGACACCGTTACATCCAGAAAAACTGACTGTTTGGTGTGCTTTATGGGCTGGTGGAATCATTGGTCCGTATTTCTTTAAAAACGATGCTGGTCAGAACGTTACAGTCAATGGTGACCGCTATAGAGCCATGATTACTGACTTTTTCGTTCATCAATTGAACAACCATGATGTGCAGGAGCTGTGGTTTCAACAAGATGGCGCAACATGTCACACAGCTCGTGCCACAATTGATTTATTGAAGGAAACGTTTAGTAACCGCATAGTTTCACGTTTCGGACCCGTGAATTGGCCTCCAAGATCGTGCGACTTAACGCCGCTAGACTATTTTCTGTAGGGATATGTGAAGTCGCTAGTCTACGCCGATAAGCCCGAAACGATTGATCACTTAGAGGACAACATTCGCCGCGTTATTGCCGATATACGGCCACAAATGTTGGAAAAAGTCATCGAAAATTGGACCTCCAGATTAGACTACGTCCGAGCCAGCAGTGGCGGTCATATGCCAGAAGTCATATTTAAATTATAATGCCAGAAGGTTATCTTTCGAATAAAGTAAATTTCATGTCAATTTAAAAATTCATCTTTTTTTTATTAAATTTAAAAGTTCTATACCTCTATAAAAAGCACCCTTTATAAATGAATATTTCAAATTGTAATAAATTTATCGCCAAATCTAGAAACAAATATATAATATGTAAAAATAGGAACTAATTGAAGCATTTCTCTTAAATTACAAAAAATAATAAAAAAAATTAATATTTCAAAAACATTATTATTTACGGTCTAAATAATATTTTATTATACTTTTTAGTTAACAGGTTGACATATATCCGTATTTTTCAAACTTGGTCTCAAAGGAATTAAAACGTTGTTTTTGTTATTTGTTCTGCCACGTCAACACTAATTTATTTTACCATGGAATCATGTGATGTCATTGTTATTTATTTTATTTTAATTCTGCTGATACCCACAGGAACACGTATTGTAAGCTGACCACGTCAGCTGCTATTTACATAATAAAATATTACAAAGGTGGAAGAATTAGTGTTTTTATAATTAGTTAAAAAAAGTGATGTTTATTTTGCTTCCCCAAATTTTTGCTTTTAATTGGCTGAGTAAAAAATGCTAATAGTATCGCGAAAGAATTTCATTTGTTGTATTATCTGTTGTTTTCGTAAACACACCTAAATCCGATTATTTTAATGAATACCTTTGAAAATATTCTACACCTACGTAAACAATATTCTTGTTTATTTGGAAATAAATTAAATATATTTTCTTTCATTAATATTTTTTCCTGAAAAGCTTTTTTTTGGTTTCAAAAAAGAATTACTTTACTAAATCATATAACATCAAAATATGTATTTCAAAACACATATTTTTGTAAAGTATGTAAGTACTCTTTCTGAGCTCTTTCGTAATAAAAAATGAAGAATGGAGTCTTGGATATTATTATATATATTTTTCTTTTCTGTATAATGGATCTAAATTTAGTTATATTTTTATCTGAAAAATAGCATAAATCAAGCTCTTAGAATCTAAACAGTTTGATGTGCAAGGATCATTTTGTCGTGTAGATTTTCCATTCTATAGAAAATATACTATGCACCAATGCGATTATATGAATTATATATATATATATATATATATATATATATATATATATATATATATATATATATATATATATATAGTAATTAATACTAAAATTGTTAAAAATGTTGCTGCAAATTACAAATATTATAAAAGCTACATTTGGAAAAGTGCTAAAAAAAGCAATTCTAGAGAAAGTTGATACTTCAATTTTGATGTTGCAGTCAGTGTTAGGGCTAGCAAATCAGAAATTAAATATTAAATGAAACACAAAAAAACTTCAAATAAACTTATAGTGCGAAAAATAAATCGAAAATTCCTCTGTTCGCGTTTTTATTACAATTTTTATGGATATACCAGGAATTGAAAAATTTCGTATAATGATATTTTTCTTCTTACACCTTACAGGTGTCACTTAAATTGTAATTTTATTTCTAACCTTTTTAGTATTTTTTACAATGCGTGTGCTAGGTTATGGAAATAATATTGGTAACATCCATGTTAATTAGTTAGATCAGTTCAAGTTAGTTCAAATTGTGCAATAGAATCCTTATATCGTCAACAATTCATGGAATACTTAGAAACGGATGTCTTTAAAAAATCGTACATACCAATAATGTTTTTCAAAATATATATCGAACAATTGTCTTACAGCACTGCACCTGGCAATCAAACAAACAATATTCAAAAGTTTTTAATAATTTTCACCCTAAGTTACAATTTACATTGTAAGTTAAAACACAATAATGAAATTAATTTTCTTAATTTGACATTAATTTAAAATGCAAAAAGTAAAAAAAACTTAAAACTAGAAGGTACACAAAAAACACTGGCCAAGTTGTTACCTTATTAATAACTCACACCAGCCCACCTTTCAAAGAAACAGTATAAACATAAGATTAACAGATGAGACACTAACTTTAACTTCACCACAATATCAACGAGGAACAGTGGAAAAAATGAGGAAAATACTCAAAGAAAACAATTCCTTGGAAGGACAGATAAATATTTTATTATCATTAATTTAATCAAACAACCTACTTTGAGATCCTATAACAAAAAATCTTCCCCCACAAAACATGTCGTATTGCCTTACGTTCATGAGTTACGTAAAAAAATGTAATATATTTTTAAAAAACACAATAATATTGTTTGTTATAAAGCCCAAAAATTGTATATTCTCACTTTTTACATATTTAGAAAGTAAAGTCCCTTCTAAAAAAGATCAAACGTAATTTATTCCATATCATGTCTAAATTGCATAAAAAATCATATATATGACAACCCAATATCTGGATGAGATGTAAATATAGATTTGATTTTGTGAATACTAAAATTTTAACACGAAATAAAAACTATCGTAAACTTATGTAAAAAGGAATAGCATGTCGTAAATGACACACACATTAACAATTTAAGCCAAATTTACCACAATATAATTTGTTAAAATTATTTTTAAGCAACCGTTAAAACTTAATACTTATCTCTTCATTCTTCTTCTTCATGTACCTTCTCCATTTTGGAGGTTGGCTATCATCATTGCTATTCTGACCTTGGAAGCTGCGGCCTTGAATAGATCAGATGACTTGACGTTAAACCATTCTCGCAAATTCCTAAGCCAGGATATTCTTCTTCTTCCAACAGATCTTTTTCCCACAATCTTTCCCTGGATTATGAGTTGCAGAATCTTATACCTTGGACCTCTCATGATGTGGCCGAGATATTGCAATTTTCTCTTTTTTACTTCATATAGGATCTCTACGTTCTTCTTCATTCTTCTCAGAACCTCCAAGTTGGTCACATGTTCTGTCCATGATATTCGCAGCATCCTACGGTAGGTCCACATCTCGAAGGCTTCTAGTTTCTGCTCGCAATGTAAGTTGAGGGTCCAAGTTTCTACACCACACAATAGGACTGGGAATACATAACATTTAAGCATCCGAATTCTTAGGTCCAGGCTCAGATCGCGACTACAGAGCAGCTTCTTGATCTTCACAAAGGATGTACGGGCCTTCTCAATGCGAATCTTTATTTCTGAACAATAGTCCACGGAACAGTTGACACTTGTACCCAAATAGTCATATCTCTCGACTCTTTCCAACCCTTCGCCTTCGACATACAGATGTTCATTGGGAACTTCAGTTTTGGTGACAATCATGTATTTGGTCTTCTTAACATTAAGTGTCAGACCATATTCTCGACTAGTTGGGGTGACATTATTCAACATATTCTGAAGGTATTGCATGTTTTCGGCGAGAAGTACTGTGTCGTCTGCGTAGCGCAAATTGTTCAGTGGAATGCCGTTAACTCGTATTCCACCGGTGTCATTTTCGAGGGCTTTGGCGAAGATTTCCTCTGAGTAGAGGTTAAAAAGGAGTGGTGAGAGAACACATCCTTGTCTTACCCCTTGCTTGATCTCCACTGCATTCGTTAGTTCAGATTGGACGCGGACAGACGCACTTTGGTTTAGGTACAGTTTTACATCTCTTCATAACTACAAATAATTAATCCACACCCTATATATCAATGCAAAATTCTCAAATATAAATAAATTCTCAAGGTTTGTACAGGGCTTTTTTTATATTTAGCACCATATCTAGGGGCTTTATTATAAGAAATAAAAACGGATTTTTCCGGATCTTCTAATAATTTTATCAACTAATAAATCATATAATAGTAATGTGCTGTACAATACTAGCGTGAAAAATTACCTTAAAAATAAAGTAGAATACTTATATTAATTTCTTCATTTCTAACTACGGTTGTGATTTTTCGCCTAAGACTTTTCATTTCACTAATTTTTTTTACAGTGTATCTTACTGTATTAGCAGGTGGTACTCAACGACCAGGATATATATTACGGTATTCATGTTGTACTCTGTATATATTTTTATTATTCGAATAAAAAAGACATACTATCTGATGTTTCTCTTGTTCCCAATAACCAATATCAAAAAGTGTATTAGTCAATATAGCGGGTATTTGAAACCGTATCAAAATGCCACAGTGAAAATTAAAATAACACATTTGTTTTTCGGGCGTCTTTGTTTTTTTACATCAGTTTATTAATAATTTAAACCTAAATATTTAAATAACGGCTAGTCGAAACACTAATTTATTAAATATTTTTGAAATCAGGACAAAAAGAATTTTCATGTTAGCAGAGAATATATAGATTGTTCAATTTAAAAAATTAAAATTTCTTTTGTTTCTCAACGTTAAAATGCGCCACTGTTTTTGTAAATTAATCGAAAAAATATTATGAAAGAGATCCTTTCGTATTTAAAGTTTTTTTCAATCTCTTATGATAAAGCCTCGAGGTTTGGTGCTAAGTATAAAAAAAACTGTACATTTAAATTTATAAAGACTTTAATATATCAAATCAGCCAATAACTACAATAGCTTTAAGAATAAATTAAGAAAATATTTAATTGGGAAGGGCTTCTACTCACTCGCGGAATATTTTGAGGATTCTTAAAGTGATACGATGGTTGATTTAAATTATGTGTTCCGTTTTTGTTCCTTGTTTTATTATAGGAAACTAGCTTTTAATTTTTAAGAAGTATAGC
This sequence comes from Diaprepes abbreviatus, assembly GCA_034092305.1. Taxonomy (NCBI): domain Eukaryota; kingdom Metazoa; phylum Arthropoda; class Insecta; order Coleoptera; family Curculionidae; genus Diaprepes; species Diaprepes abbreviatus. The sequence goes on from JASJET010000129.1 coordinate 1,492,146, forward strand.
TAATGTCACATGCATATTGTATAATTTTGATATATATCTGACCATATGACGTACTTTACATCAACCTTAATTGATGTTAAAGGTGAATAAATGTTTGACTGTTTGCTAATAGTGACAATGTCTTTAAGAATAAATTTGTTAAAGTCCTCAAAACTGAGGGTGTGTTGCTGACGTTGTATGTCATCATTTTTTATTATTTATTCTTGTAACTAGTTTTTAATTCTTTGACCTCCTGTTGCTAATGTTATTTTACTGTTTATTTTGGATATGTAATGTACCTAAGTGTAAATTTGTTTGGATATGTGGTGTGCCTAAATGTCAATGTAAATTGATTTTAAAGGTGAATAAAGTATAAAAGTATAAAAAGTATAAAAAGTATAAAGTGTAATTCTATTTATACAGATACTGTCTGTTTCATCATTTTAATATAGCTAATAAATTAGAAACTTATATTCAAGAAATTAAAGAATAATTATATATATATATATATATATATATATATCCGGTATATATCCGATTTTGTATTACATGATTCACAATTTTATCCATATAAGAATGGCGAGTCATATATTAATAAATTAAGGAATAGCTTAGTGCTAATAAAAATAATTTTTTTAATATAGCTAATAAATTAGAAACTTATATTCAAGAAATTAAATAATAATTATATATATATATATATATATATATATATATATATATATATATATATATATATATATATCCGGTACATATTCGATCTTGTATTACTAACATGATTCGCACTTTTATCCATATAAGAATGGCGAGTCATATATTAATAAATTAGGGAAAAGCTTAGCAATAATAAAAATTGTCAGTTATTAACAGCAGGAAAAAATTAATTTGCCGGAAACCCATAAAGCAAAATATTAATAGGGAGCTCCATAACCTTCATTAAACATATTAAAAAAGGTCATGCCTTAGCAAGGTCCGTTACCCCTGTCTTTACGAAAATTAAAATAAACGAATCCCTACTGCTTTACTGCTTTTAGCTTACCACAAGCTTACTGTAACTGTAAAAAATAATGGTAGATTACCTTTTATTTAAAAAATTAAATTTATTTCGTCCTTAAACCATTAGGTTAAACATAAATTAATAAGCATTCTAAAAGCTTCATAAAGTATGTAATACGAAGATCGTGTATTCTTGACATAACACACTGGTCGTCTATTACCCCGTTCTTTACGAAAATTAAAATAAACGAACCCCTACTGCTTTACTGCTTTTAGCTTACCACAAGCTTACCGTAATTGTAAAAAAATAATGTTAGATTAGCTTTTATTTAAAAAATTAAATTTATTTTGCTTTTAAACCATTAGGTTAAACATAAATTAGTAAGCATTATAACCCTCATAAAGTATATAATACGAAGATCGTGTCTTCTTGACATAACACACTGGTCGTCTATTACCCCGTTCTTTACGAAAATTAAAATAAACGAACTCCTACTGCTTTACTGCTTTTAGCTTACCACAAGCTTACTGTAATTGTAAAAAAAATAATGTTAGATTAGCTTTTATTTAAAAAATTAAATTTATTTTGCTTTTAAACCATTAGGTTAAACATAAATTAGTAAGCATTATAACCTTTATAAAGTATGTAATACGAAGGTCGAGTCTTCTTGACATAACACACTGGTGGTCTATTACCCCGTTCTTTACGAAAATTAAAATAAACGAATCCCTACTGCTTTACTGCTTTTAACTTACCACAAGCTTACTGTAATTGTGAAAAATAATGGTAAATTAGCTTTTATTTAAAAAATTAAATTTATTTCGCTCTTAAGCCATTAGGTTAAACATAAATTAGTAAGCATTATAACCTTCATAAAGTATGTAATACGAAGGTCGTGTCTTCTTGATATAACACACTGGTGGTCTGTTACCCCGTTCTTTACGAAAATTAAAATAGACGAATCCCTACTGCTTTACCGCTTTTAACTTATCACAAGCTTACTGTAATTGTAAAAAATAATGGTAGATTAGCTTTTATTTAAAAAATTAAATTTATTTCGCTCTTAAACCATTAGGTTAAATATAAATTAGTAAGCATTATAACCTTCATGAAGTACGTAATACGAAAGTCATGTCTCCTTGACATAATACATTGGTGGTCTATTACCCCGTTCTTTACGAAAATTAAAATAAACGAATCCCTACTGCTTTACTGCTTTTAGCTTACCACAAGCTTACTGTAACTGTAGAAAAATAATGTTAGATTAGCTTTTATTTAAAAAATTAAATTAATTTTGCTTTTAAACCATTAGCTTACACATAAATTAGTAAGCATTATAATCTTTATAAAGTATGTAATACGAAGGTCGAGTCTTCTTGACATAACACACTGGTGGTCTATTACCCCGTTCTTTATGAAAATTAAAATAAACGAATCCCTACTGCTTTACCGCCCTTAGCTTACCACAAGCTTATTGTAGCTACAAAAAATAATGGTAGATTAGCTTCTATTTAAAAAACTAAATTTATTTTACTCTTAGACCATTAGGTTAAACATAAATAAGTAAGCATTATAACCTTCATAAAGTATGTAATACGAAGGTCGTGTCTTCTTGACTTAACACACTGGTGGTTTATTACCCTGTTCTTTACGAAAATTAAAATAAACGAATCCCTACTGCTTTACTGCTTTTAGGTTACCACAAGCTTACTGTAATTGTAAAAAATATTGGTAGATTAGCTTTTATTTAAAAAATTAAATTTATTTCGCTCTTAAACCATCAGATTAAACATAAATTAGTAAGCATTACAACCTTCATAAAGTATATAATACGAAGGTCGTATCTTCTTGACTTAACACACTGGTGGTCTATTACCCCGTTCTTTATGAAAATTAAAATAAACGAACCCTACTGCTTTAAGGTTACCACAAGTTTACTGTAATTGTAAAAAATATTGGTAGATTAGCTTTTATTTAAAAAATTAAATTTATTTCGCTCTTAAACCATTAGGTTAACCATAAATTAGTAAGCATTATAACCCTCATAAAGTATATAATACGAAGGTCGTGTCTTCTTGACTTAACACACTGGTGGTCTATTACCCCGTTCTTTACGACAATTAAATTAAACGGATGCCTACCGTTTACAGGTACTTACCCAAATTATGTGTTGTTAACCCTTTAAAATTATTATTCGGTTGTGGTAAAGTAGGACAGATATTTGAGACCCAACTTATATAGTGAAACTGGCCTTTTCCTAAAATTGATGGTTTCGAAGTCCGTCATCACAATTAGCCGACGTTTAAAGCTTGTCAGGAAATCACGATGCTATTTCAGCGAAATAAATTTTCTCTTCTAACAATAATATATTATTCGATGAAGGGAATTATGGTATTAATTCAAAAGAATGAAATTTACGAAACGTGTCGAAAGAGGGTTACGTACATCATCCGTATCGGTATGGAAGACAGAGTATTTCGCGTAGCAGCATTGCTTAATTTCACTTTTATATTTCTTTACTGGCGTATTAAGTTGTCTTTATTAAAACTTTCCAGTATCAGGAATGAAGAAATTTATATATTTTATTTCCTACTAATAATTAGAAGAGAAGTATAAAATGTAGATTATAGAGTGGATATCCAGGAAAAATTTTCAGTTTTAACGTGTTTAATATAGTTATATAGCAGGTAAAAAACTGAGGTTGTGCACAACAATCCGATTATTTTCCCAATTGTTTTTTTTCTCGTGAACTTTTAAGTTTTATGTTTCTAAGATAGACCTCTCATTTTGATTATTGTTAACTTTCGGAAAGCCTTCGAACCTTCTAAGAAGCAACGAAACAGAGAGCACAATCGACCCTACACACGAAGGTTGTTCAAGATTTGTATGAAAATACAATAAAAATAAAATTTCATGCTATAACCATGAAAACGCGAATAAATAGAGATGTCAGGCCCAGTTATACTATTTCACTGAAGCTCTTCACAGCAATTATAGAATATGCTTATAAAATGATGCATAAAATGAAAAGTAAATCAAAATTGATATGTTATATGATGTTCGTAAAACCACATAAGGTCAGCTAAGAGAAGTCGAGGAAAAAAGCTCAAAATGTATTTGAGAAATAAATGAACCTACTTTGCTTTTAAACCAAACATAAGTATAGTGTATTCAGAATTACTTGAAACTGACTGAAAGTCGCGTAAACATAGGGCAGGTATAAATTTACAGAAGCGCAGACCCGTAATAATTTGCAAATGCAGCTGGAATTCTAGCTATTATTTACATTTATTATATATAATATAATTGAATATGAACCGAAATAACCAGTTTAAATTGTGTCTCTAATCATAGTACACGTGGTTATTTCGTATTTCATCTGCTACCGTAAACCTAATAATTATTTATAAATATGGCGGCCTTGGAGCTCCAGTGATATTTGTGAATTGAAACAAATCGAAAAGTGCATCTATCAATATGGTAAAAAAATTATTAAGAACATGTTTCTAACCTTAATGAAGCGCGGTAATTTGTGCCTTAAGAAAGCTGTAGAGGAAACAACTTCCTTACAAGAAAACCTTTTTCCACAGTGTGGAAAATTACGCAAAAGCCCATTTTAGAACGCAAAAAAAGAAGTGATGCTGGAGTTTTGAGAAAGTTAGACCATGGTGATGAGAACACTATACGACGAAAAATTTATAAAATGTATGAAAACCAATATGTTCCAAGTTTAGACAATTTAATGAAAATACTTGAAAGAAATAAAACCAAAATTAAGTGCTCAAAAATGTGTGAGAGAAATCAGTGACTACAGAATACAAAAAAGACCAATAATTTGTTTGAATGAAATATGGATTGATACCAATGACACTACAACCAGTGGATGGGATGATTCCAGCGGTAAGTGTGTGACACGTGCACCGTCAAACCGCGGTAAAAGAATAACAATTTTCCATGCTGGATATAAAAACGGGTTTGTGCTGAATGCTTTGTCTCTCTCATCCAAAAACATTAGAGACTGTTGTATTGACTATCATGACGACACAATATCGGAACTATTTGAAGATTGGTTTAGAACTAAATTATTGCCTAATATTTCTCCAAATAGTGTTATTATTATGAATAACGCAAGTTACCATAGTAGACAATTAAACAAAGCACCTTATTCAAATGATCCACGAGCCAAAATTCAAGACGATATGTACGATAATGATATATATTTTCACAAAAACTATGTAAAAAAGAGTTATTGGAAGTACTTAAAAGTTTGTTTTTTAAAAAACAATTTTATTGCGATGAACTTGCACAAAGTATGAGTCACACAGTATTGCGGTTACCACCTTACCACTGTATATTCAGCCTCATTGAGGAAATATGGCACCAACTTAAAGCAGGAATTCGTCGTAATGATATTTCACCTACATTTAATTTTACTGTATTAACTTTAATTGATAGTGAAGCGAAAAATTTTCTTAAATTAACTGGGACAATTGTGTACAACATGCAAAGGAAATAGAAAAAACCTATGTCTATCTTAAAAATGCATCAGAAAAATTAGTTATTAATCTAGATGACAGTAGCGATAGCGAAATAGATTTAATTTAGTAATATAGAACTTAGTGTTAACTAAGTATTTATACCTATGTAAATATTATAATGTATTATATTACTATTGTGTTTTATTTAATTTAATATAAAAATCGACTCTAGTCTGTTAACTTATTTCCTGCGAATATAACAAAATTATAATTAAAAATAAACATTACTCCGGACCTGAACGGATTTTTGTATGTCATTATAAATCTTACGGCTATGGTTGAAAGGTTTTATTGCAGTTTCATTGCTATAAGGGATTGGACTTTTTAGTCGGTTTCTAATAATTCTAAATACACTATACAAACAATAACTGAATTAACAAAGAGAATAACAGCGTATGGCAAGTTTCGTGACATATCTATACTCATCGACTTACTTACGTATAGTGTAGGTAGAATCTCTTGCTCTCACAAGATCATCGGTAACGAAACTCCAAAGAAAGGAATCATCGATAGAAAAATGAATTCTAAAATTAAGTTTTGGAGATAGGGATAGCAAAGAAGAAATTTGAATAATAGGCGTAGAAGACATTATAAAACGCATTACCACAAGGAAGTGGAGATGGGAGGAACATGTAGCGAGGCTGAGTGACGACAGATGGACCAAAAAACTTCTTGAATTGTGTCCGATAGAAGCAGGCAGGGAAGATCTCCAAAATGGTTAAGTGACGATGTCAAAAAGATCAGTAGAAACTGGATGGCAACCGCTCTAGATAGACAAGAATGAAGATGATGATATATCAAAAAAATTAAAATTTACATATCTTAAATTTTTAATAGTTTAAAATTGTATGAGATTTTAATTATTACACTTTAAGGAAAACATTTTTTCGCATGTAAAATTCGTATATCCATGTATATCAGTTAAGTGTTTAAGGTTTAAAATAAACAAACTAAAAAAAATTTATCTAGAATTTTAAGATATCAATCTGATGCCATGTTCGAGGTTTTGAAATTTATTATGATATCAAGAAATTTATATTTTTCCTTTATGAAGACTTTTCTCTAATTTATTCTTATGAAGATAACATTTTCAAATGAAATATAAATAAATTTTTTACACAGCGTGTTCTTAACAAATATATGCCGTTTTGGCTAAGGATTTTCCCTGTGATGTGTGTGGGTACTATCAAGGATTATAAATAATAGTTATGTGTTTGTATGCGTAAAAGTATGTGACGTATTGAGTAAGTATATAAAATAACTATCTGAAGTTAAGCCTCTTATTAATTTTTAAGCAATAACTATAAGCCATATTTTAAAAAAGTCGCTGCTAAAAAAGACATTGTCAATCCTCAAAAGAATGATCTAGGAGAATACGACAAATCTATTGAACTTTATATACTATTATACTAACTCTCTTGCTTTTAGATATATTTTCAACTTCCGTAATTTTTTTAGAGCACAATCATATAGATTGTACGACCGTCTAGAATAGCTTTTCCTTTATACAAACTTAGCTTATAAGGTTGCAGTTTTTAATATCGAAAATCAATCAAAATCATCTTGCAAAATATAACCTAATGTGATTTGAATAAAACTATTGTTATTGGAAACTCTAATAATCCTAAAAACTGCTAAGTTCGATGTTCTTTTCATTCACTTTCTCTTTATGTTTCCAGTCGCAGATAATCTCAAAAACTTGTGTGTCAAATTTAATATCAATTTATTCAATATTATGTGTTTTATCAAGTGCTTTGCAACAAAATATTGGTTTTATGAAATTGGATAACAATGTCATCGAATTTTGAATTTTTTAATATATATATATATATATATATATATATATATATATATATATATGAGAAGGACTCGCGACAGTTAAATATCTGAGAGTAATTCTGGACTCACGACTGAGCTGCAATTATCATATTGAGGCTCGAACCAAGAAAGCTATATATGCTTTCTGGGCTTGTTAACGAGCCTTTGGACCTAATGTGCTATTTGGATATACACTATGGTGATCTGCCCCATGATAACGTACACCGCTATTGTATGGTGGCGTAGAACAACAAAGCGCAAATACATTCTTCAACTTGACAAAGCTCAAAGAATGGCTTGTGTGGGAATATTGAGTGCGATGAGGAGTGCTCCGACCTGAGCTGTTGAAGTCCTGGTGAACCTGCTCCCTCTTCACTTATACATAGACAACGAGGCCCTGACGACTGTTTATCATCTCTGTTGCCTGAGACATCTTGGAAATGGAACGGGCGGCGACTCAGGTATCTGCAAAAGCGTGGTGGAGAGGTGTCCATCACTCCCCATGCGGACAGATTACATGACGCCGCTTTTAAAACCCAACCTCTCCCTGGAGATATTTCTGCCAAGTAGAAAAGATTGGGAGGGAGAGCAAGATCTTCTGAAAAATGAATCCTGGTGGTATACTGATGGATCTCGACAAGATAAAAGAAGTGAAACCGGGGTATTCGGTGGGACCACAGGAGTCAGAGAGTACTACCCTCTCGGACAATGTGCGACAATCTTCACAGCGGAAATTTATGTTATTCTACACTGTGCCCATCTCTGTGATAGGGATGTAGACAGGAATAGGGTAATAAACATATGCTGAGACAGTAAGGTTGCGATATTGGCACTGAAGTCCAATGTCGTAACTTCGCGACTGGTGTCTGAGTGCGAGGACGTATTGAATGGCATGACAAAGAACGGCTCGACAGTCAGACTCGTATGGGTCCCGGGTCACTCGGGCATTCGCGGGAATGAGGAAGCAGGCCATCTGGCAACGTTGGGTTCTGCAACTGAACCGTGTGGCCCCAATCAATACTACCTATTGGCAAAAGGGAATTAAAATCGTTGCTGGAAAGTAAATTTATTGAATCGTAGAGGGGAGCTCCTGGAATGAGGTGTGCTAAGGAACATATAACTGGGTCTAGCGCACGGCGTACTAAAGAGCTTCTCTCCTTGGAAAGGCAAGAGCTGCTAATTATGGTGGGATTGTTGACAGGACATTGTTACCTCAGGGGCCATCTTCATAGAATCGGTGTCAAAGACAACCCGGCGTGCAGATGGTGTTTGGAAAAGGATGAAACTATTGACTATGTCCTCAGAGAATGCCCAGCACTCAATGGACTGAGACAGAGATATTTCGGAGGTATAATGTTACCGGAAGCGGTTAGGCAAGTTTAACTAACGAGGCTGCTTGGATTAGCAAAAGCGATAGGCCTCGAATGACCTGCACATATGGTGGGATGTAAAGGGCACAATATAGGCCTAGGCGTCAATGATCTAGTATCACCACCCCATTTTCATTCATTCATTCATTCATACTCAATATTCCAATAGGTAGATAAGGCGTAGAGGAACACAGTACTGGCCAGCAAGATTTCCTAATGTAACAAATCCTGATTTTTTTTGGAAATATAGTAAGAATGTTGTTTAAGACGTACCGTTAAGGACATATCCTGATTGCTAAGTGGCGTTTCGATAAAGTTATTTGTCAATTTCTTTCTTTACATTACCATATTTCAATAAGCCATTTTGGCAATAAAAATGCCGGTTCATTAATTTTGAAGTCATCTTTTTAAAAAATTGCTACTAATTTATTTTGCACCAAATAGGTTGACAAACTAATGCGATAAACTCAGCCTTATGGGAATTTATCCATTATTTTTTAATCAAGTTTATACGATGTATTTTATCCCGACGCGGGAATGAAAAATTTTATCTTATTTATTATTTTTAAATTTTGCATGAAAACGGGCTATATGCTTTATAAGCGTAATACGAAGAGTGGCTTTGGGAAAATAAACCAAAACTCCGGTTCGTTCATATTTAATAAATTAAAAATGTTGCGCCTACTTGAACGCATTTCTTTGTGTTTTAATTAATTATATAGAATATATTTTGTTAAAGGAAATAAAAACATACTGAATAATAAAGGCTTTTATGTACATGCAAGTTTGTTATTTATGTTTTGAAAAGATTAACCTTTAAAAACAAGGATAACTGTGTAACGAAGTTACTAAATTTTTGGGTATGAGTATGTTCACCGGGATTTAATTTATTTATTTAACATCCGAAAAATCTGATTCTTGCGGGAAAAGATTGCTTAAAGTTTCAAGATTACCGACATATAATTAGATTTACCGCGCTATGCCGGGAAATATAATTTTCCGAGATTTTCAGAGCGTCCGACCATAGTAATCGCGCGCCGCATACAGCAGTATCGTATGTGCGATCACCGCAAGCCGTCACACGTCAGCGTAGTGGGAACTCGAGCCGTCTACTTAAGCCCGAGCAGACCATTATTTCGCTGAGAACTGCACGTTCTCCACCCGGGTCAACAGTCCAAACGGACTGGACTGGGTCGCCTGCCGGACCGCGCCTTCATGGTCTAGCAATATAGGTGAGGCTAGGCTTGTGTGTATATGGTGTTTTACCATACACTTCCTTCCTTACGTCCTACCCCTCTAATGGCCAGCATTGCCGAGGACCCTTATAAGAACGGGCAATGTTGTGTCATCCTACCGTCACTGCCGAGAACTCTTATAAAAACGGGCAGGGTCGGTTCCTTTCCTAATTTCCTACCGCTATTGGTAGGCATTGTCGAGGACCCTTATAAGAACGGGCAATGTCGTTCCATCCTTCTGACGCTGTCGAGGACCCTTATAAGAACGGGCAGCGTTAGCTCCTTTCGTTCCTTCCTACCGTCACCGATACACACACACACTAAATGCCGTCAATATTACCGTCTTCAGCGCAACCGACCAGTACGAGCTACCGTGATCAGCTCTCAAAACATACTCTTGCCCTCCAGACCGTTTAATTGTTAGTTTGTTGTACATCTTAGATTGTAAGGTAATTTTAGGCCATGTCTTTATATAAAAGAATGGAATACAGGAGACAGGATGTTTTATAACCGTTTGTTTCATTACCTAGTCCCATTTTTACCATTACATGTAATAATTGGCAGCCGGCAGCCAGCACTAATATGCTCAATTGACCCCTGGCTTGCCGTTTTTCCACTGTAACAAGCTGCCCGGTGCATAAGTGGGTCCTCGACCACATGAATCCCAAAGGTGGCGCCCGAGAACCGACCCCCCGAGTGGATGTTTTGACCTTCAGGCAGTCAAACCGTTGATCAGTTGAGAGAGCAGGGATATCCGGAATATACGTAGATACTGCCGACCCGATACCCCTGCGCTGAGCATTTGACCGATGTCTGTCTGCACGAGAAATATCCACTGGCCGATGTTCCGCTGCCGTAAATAAAGTAGATCCGCAGAGCGCGACCTGCTCCGCGCCTATACGAAAACACGTCACAACTGATTTTTTTTATATACTGCGTTGTGGTGAAAAAACGGGTTGGCCTTTTATATGGAACATCACTTGTTTTGTGAAAGGTTAAATACATATATTTAATATTTTTCAATATTCCACAATTTTACCTAGATCACAATATGCGATAAGTTGGGTTCGATATAAAAAATACATTTTCAACTATACTTCTCTGCACCCACATCATGGACATTCTGTTCCTTAAAATACATATAACAATATTCCTTAAAATACAAATAACAAACAAATAATTGAAAAATTCTCTTTACAGAATATCCGATAATTCGGATTCGTTACTAAAGATATATATTCAACTATACTTCTTTATAGCGAAATATATATTTAAAATTACACGGGATAACAGCCAAAATGTATCTAAAATAAAATCGACTAAATCGTACTATTTTTGGTATGCTAAAATCGAAATTAAACTTATCTTTTTAATATTACTTCAAGTTTTAGAGATACGTGATATCATTTCTCCCTATATATTAACAATGTAACCACAAGAATGCACGTGGTATATTTGTATTGTTATAACAATATAGGGGTTCGACGTTGCCAAATATACGTCTTCCCCAAGTTAAGGAAACACACGACTTGGCAACGCCTCATGGGGATCTCCTGAAATAATCTCCATATACGAAGTCCCAATGCCCCAGGCCATTTAAGCCCATGTAAATCGACTTTTATATCTACTTCGTACTCAACAGCCCCTGTATACAAACAAATTGCGAATATTATGAAATTGAATAGAAAATTCTCGAATATTATCTAAAAATGTAGAAGCCGTATTTGAGTATATAAGCAGCTACAAAGCGGAGGGGTCAGTCAGTCGAAGTTAGTGAATCGAATCGAATTTATTGGCGGCTTTAAATATAAACTACAAGCCAAAGGAATGGAAATTGTTTATAGATAGTTCAACACTGAGTTTAAAAGCAGTACTATTACATATAAGAAATATTTTACCGTATATTCCTGTTGAATTTGCAGTTAACAAGAAAGAATCATACGACAATATGAAGTACATATTGACAAGTATGAAACATGACCGAAGTAAAACATGGGTTTCACACAGAATATGTGCAGCTTGCTCCAAAATGTTAGTTCGCTGGAATACCAACAGGAATTACCAAAATGTCAAATATAGCAGACCTACATTATATAAACAGCCCTTGCGCCAAAATGATTGCTACTTTTGTATGAATAATACAAAAGAAATTAATCAGAAAAATTAAAAAGGTTTCATTTACGTTGATATCATAAAGATTAGGAAACTGATAGATTGCGGTCAAAGAACCCATGGATTGAACATTGACAGTGAAGTTGATCCTGGAGATAATAAATCGATTCATTCTATGGAAAGTATGACTATTTTCTATAAGAAGATGGCTTAGAAGAATCATATAATAAAATAGAAGATGATAGCGATGACGAAGGTAACAACTACATTCCGAATGATAAAAAAAGCAGAACACAACAAATTCCTACATTGGCAGAATTGAATAATCAGGTGAGACATTTGGGACTACAGAAAGATGGTGCCGAACTACTAACATAATTTATGAAAAGAAAAAAATACTTATCAAAAGATTTAAAATCGAGCTAGTGAGAACAACTTTAGGAAATATTTCACAAACCTTGAGGAACCTCGTATATTGTAATGATGTACAGGGTCTGATGGATGAATTAAAGCTTGGTGTCTACAAAAATGACTAGTGGATACTATTTATCGAGAAGTCTGAAAACAGTTCTGCTCCAGAACATGAACATGTTCGCTCACATACCAATGGCGCAGAGATGGAGGTTTACACTACTCTTCAAATGGTTGTGGATAAAATCAATTATTTAAACTATACCTGGAAATTATGTGAGGATTTGAAGATTCTTAGCATGATTCTGGGGCAATAATCTGGTTATACAAAATACCCTTGCTTGTTGTTCTTATGGGACACCGAAAATCACGCAAATCACTACTTGAACAAAAAATTGCCGACAGGAACTTCGCTCGAGCCAGGAACAAAAAATATTCTTTAGTGAATTCAGAGGAGTTACTACTCCCTCTGCTTCACATTAAACTTGGGCTCACGAAGTAGTCTGTAAAGACTCTTGACAAAGAAGACGAATATTTCAAGCTATTCCCCAGAATATCTGATGCGAAATTATGAGAGGGCATTTTTGACGGATCACAAGTCCGGAAGATAATGAGAAACCACAGTTTCGCTGATTTTATGAGTGCTGACTACAGAAGCAGCCATAAATGTCAAGAATGGATTTATAAACAGCTTAGGTTAATATGAATTAATTAAAGGAAGGCATTTTCAAGTTTTAATAAAATGATATTATAATTGTTGTTACTACTTCATTTTAAGTTTTAAACGTCGATAAATCGAAAATAATTTAATTTACGTATAGAATATATAATAGAAAAAATGTTCAGATTTATACAGTTTAGGGGTATTGGAGTTATTATCAAAGATATAGTGTTGTAGATTTTACTTTAGTATCCTACTTTTTAAAGAAACGAAAGATTTCGGTGTCAAATTTATCATGGCTTTCTTAGTTTTTAATGTACAAGGTGATTTTGAAAACCTTCGTTTTGAGGCACCTATCGCATTTCCGTTATGCGTTAATTTATCAAAAAGATAAAAATTGATTTTTACAGAGTTTTTTACGTAGAGTTCAGTGGTGTAATCTTTTTTTTTTCTAAACAGTTTAGTTTTTGAGACATTAACCAAACTTATGATTTTTTAAAAAGGACACAATTTTAGATATTTATTAAGTATAATTTAGTCTTTTAAAAAATATGTAATATGTATATTTTATTTTGAAAAACAAGGTCAGAATTCAATATTTTCAATAATTTACTTTATGTGTAACAGTAGGCCATGGTCAATTTATAAGAAACAAAAGGCAGATCTTCAGAAACTTCACAGTTTTATCAGATTGTTATTATTTATGAAATATTTTTGTTACGTCGGTGTTTCTATTTTATTTTTTATTTATTTTGCATTTATGAGAATTATGAAAAGTATGATGTGTTATTATGTTTCTTACAAAACAATAAAAGTGCCCAAGAAGCTTCTAAATTATATTTCAATAGGTAATGTATTTAAAGCGTTATCATTAGGATAACTTATTATATTTGGTGATCGTCTTTGTTCATGTTAGGTATTCAGAAAGAAGACAACCCTTTTCAGACATATTTGCTCCTTTAAAAGGAAATCTAGTTGATCATTAGGATACAGGAAGAGAAAAGAAACAAATGTGTTATTTTATTCAGCAGCAATAACTTTATCATCCTGTGGAAAAATAGAGGAAGAAGTTGGTGTAGCAAAATCTGACACTAAAAGAATTTTGAAAAAGTATAAATACCATCCATATAAACTTTAAACCCCGGAGATCATAAGAGCCGAGTAACGTTTTGTCAATGGTATTTAGAACAAATCCTTTGTCATCTGGTCTGATGAATGTTATTTTTCAAATGGGGGAATTTTTAGTGGTCACAACACGAGGTATAGGTCTGCAGAAAATAACTATTTAATTTTCGAAACAGCACAACTAATGCGCTTCGGGGTTGGTGTCTCGTGTTTTATTTTGGGCCAACGCATAGCCTACAGGATGTATGAAGGGGGTCTCATAGCACGTAGATACCCAGAAACCCTTGAGGCAATTATTCCAGAATTACTTAAAAATGTTCCATTGGTTCATCTCAATTCCATTTATCTTCAACAAGATGATGCCCCTAGCCACAACTCTGGGCTGTTAAGGCCATTTCTGGACAATAATTTTCCTCAAAGCTGGATAGGTACTAATGGGCCAGTGAGATGGCCCCCACGATCTCCCGATCTTTCCTCTTTGGATTTTTTTTTTGTAGGATTTTATGCAAAATCATGAATCTATAGCGGAACTTCGTGAGGCAATTGATCTGGCCTTCCAAGCTCTTTATAATAAACCTCTGATTCTTCTAAGTGAATTAGAAGAGAAACAAAACTGAGTCGATATTGCATTCGAGAAAACGCCGTCACTTTTAAAACCATCTTTGAAAAAACTCTTGGTTGTTTTTAGTTTCAGTGTTTTCTTTTGTTTTTGTTACTTTAGTTTTATGAAATAATATTGTTCTAGTTTCTTTGCAATCAAATTTCAATATTCTGATTTTATAATAACAGTGTTGTTTAAAGTAAAAAATGTCATAAAATTGAAAATATAGAAAAATATTAAGATTAACTTTATCCTACTTTTACAAATAAAATAAATCATTGAAAATATTGAATTTTGACCTTGTTTTTCAAAATAAAATAAATATGTTATATATTTTTGAAAAGCCAAAATTACACTTAATCAATATCTAAAATAACATACAAGGTGTCCTATTAAAAAAAATCATAAGTTTGGTTAATATCTCAAGTACTAAATATTTTAGAGAAAAACTGACTAGGCCAATGAACTTTACGTAAAAAACTCTATAAAATGTAGATTTTATCTTTGCGATAAATTAACGAAAAACGAAAATACGAGATGTGCCTAAAAAACGAGGATTTTCTAAATCACCCTGTAGATTAAAAACTAAAGGGTGTTTTTTATAGAGGTATAGAACTTTAAGTTGGCAACACTTTTTTAACTGGCGGCCATCTTGTCAGCTATCAAGTGATTTATGTTTAGTTAATTTGGCATTTCAACATGAATAGACTGACCCCTGAACAACGCTTCCAAATTGTGCAAATTTATTTTGAAAATCATGGTTCTGTTCGAAATAAGTATCGCGCACTACGTCCATTTTACGGTCAACATAATCGTCCATCAGAGCAATTAGTTCGATTAACTATGGAACGTTTTCGCACCACGTTTACTCTAAATGATAATACGCATCCACTGAGACGTCGTACAGTGCGTACAGAAGAAGTCATTGCTGCTGTAGAGCGTAGCGTAGAGGAAGACCCGAATCAGTCTATCCGCCATCGTGCACAGGAATTGGATATGTGTCCATTCACTTTATGGAAGATTTTGCGGAAAGATCTTAGTTTGCGTGCTTAGAAAATCCAACTCGTGCAAGAATTGAAGCCACACGATCACCTAGCAAGGCGTAGATTCGGTGAATAGGCCCAAAACAAGATTGCCGTTGATCCCGATTTTCATAAGCGAATTTTGTTTAGCGATGGAGCTCATTTTTGTTTGAATGGATACGTCAATAAACAAAACTGTCGTATTTAGAGTGATGATAATCCTCAAGTGTATGTTGAGACACCGTTATATCCAGAAAAACTGACTGTTTGGTGTGCTTTAGGGGCTGGTTTAATCATTGGTCCATACTTCTTTAAAAACGATGCTGGTCAGAATGTCACAGTCAATGGTGACCGCTATAGAGCCATGATTACAGACTTTTTCGTTCATCAATTGAACAACCATGATGTGCAGGAGCTGTGGTTTCAACAAGACGGCGCAACATGTCACACAGCTCGTGCCACAATTGATTTATTGAAGAAAACGATTGGTAACCGCATAGTTTCACGTTTCGGACCGGTGAATTGGCCTCCAAGATCGTGCGACTTAACGTCGCTAGACTATTTTCTGTGGGGATATGTGAAGTCGCTAGTCTACGCCGATAAGCCCGAAACGATTGATCACTTGGAGGACAACATTCGCCGTGTTATTGCCGATATACGGCCACAAACGTTGGAAAAAGTCATCGAAAATTGGGCCTCCAGATTAGACTACGTCCGAGCCAGCCGTGGCGGTCATATGCCAGAAGGCATATTTAAATTATAATGCCAGAAGGTTATCTTTCGAATAAAGTAAATTTCATGTCAATTTAAAAAATTCATCTTTGTTTTATTCTATTTAAAAGTTCTATACCTCTATAAAAAAAAACACCCTTTAAAAGAGTCATGACAAATTTGACACCGGAATCTTTCGTTTCGTTAAAAAGTAAAAATCGCAACATTACATCTTTGATAATAACTCCAATACCCCTCCCCCCCCCAAAAAAAAACAAATTAGGGGTCACTATTTAACAAATCAAAGTTGATTATTGCGCAGCTGTTTCTAAATAATGAATTTATTCGAGACTTTACTTCTCATTCTATATAATTAAAATATAAATTTATAATAAAAGCCGACGACCAAAAGACCTTCAACCTTTTCATTGATTTTATTAGTCATTATTAATTCAAACGGAATACCTATTTATCGAATCTTTTATTTGTAATTCAATTAGTTAATGTTAATAGTAAAACATTATACATCGCCATACAATAATAAACAAGTCACGAAGACATGTTTTGGTGTAAATAGCATGGTATCAGCTGCTATTAGGTCTCATACTCGACGTATCGATAAAAACAAATCCAGGACCATCTGAAACCCGCCCTATAATTATTTAATTTATTCATGAGGCTTTCAGGCCATATTTTTCTAATGGGCTGTTATAGACTAGTTAAATGAATATATTTGAAGTTGTTATCTTTAGTTTAAGATTCCTATCACTTTCAAACTAGAGATAAACAATCCCAAAAATGAATCTATACCAAATAAAAACTCGTTTAAAATTGAAGCTTTAACAGATATCCTTTGATAACGATCTGGTTCAAAACATCATAGAAAACATACAATTAATCCTAAAAATATACTACTCAAAATACAAGGTATCCGGGAAAAAATGGGAAATCTCCCGAATGTGAAAAAAACACATGAAAGGAATACTACAACTTCATTTAAACTTTTTTCGTATGGGCTCCAAAGAACTGCAATGGAATCAAGTTTTTTACACATAATTATTGAACCACCATGTATATTTCAATTTTGATATGATGTATGCCAGGTAAGATCCTTCAAATTACTATCCAAGTAAATGTTTTGAATTACTCACAGCTGTAGGGACGGACTAGCTATGACACTCATGACCCCATTTTTTACGCCCTTCATGATAAGAACTTTGGACAACGATTTTTACATACCTTTAACTGTTGACTAAAAAATGTTCAACCTTCAACCTTATGATAAAAAAAATCAATCCTAAATTAGGGTTTACCTCTTTAGTTAAAAATGTTTAATTGTGTGAACTGCAGTTCGATCTAAATTTTCAAAAAATGTGCGTTTTATTTTATCGGCACCAAAAACAAAGTATTGCTGTTGCAAACGTTGCTAGATACGAAAGAAATAAATTTCCTGCATTTTAAAACTTGTCAGCTTTCACATTACTCACACATTGATTATTTACTTGGATATTAATTTACTGACTTCTGGATTTCGTGGTGAAATTAATGGTGAAATAATTCGAAATATGGAATACACGTTTATTGGGCAAAATGGCTATTGGATCAGCAACGAAATAATGTAAACTTCATTAGCACTATTCTCTTCACGGATGAAGTAGGGTTTACCAAAAATGGTATCATAAATTTACAGAACTCACATGTATGGGCTGATGAAAATCCTCATGCAACTATTGTTTTGCATCATCAACATCACTTCTAGTCAATTAATGTCTGGGCAGGAATCATTGGCAAGTTTTTGATTAGACTATTCGTATTGCCAGCACGACTGAATGGAAAAATTTATTTGGAGTTTTTTCAGCACGCTTTCCAAGATTTAGTAGAGTACTTACCACGTGGAACCCTCCACTATATGCACGATGGAACACCACCTCATTTCAACCTTGCTGTTCGGGAGAACATTAATAACGTCTATACAAACCATTAGATAGGTAGATGAGGACCTATTGCCTGGCCACCTCGATCTTCCGACCTGGATTTTTACCTGTGAAAACACCTCGAAACCTTGGTATATTCCACTTTGGTCGACAATAGGAAGGAACTTCTACGGAGAATCACGTTTCATTGTAACAAATAAGGAACAACGCTGAGTTGATATGGCGGGTGTATCACACGTCACGGAGCCCATGTTGAACCCTCTTACGAAGTTCTTTACTAGGCAGTTAATTTATTGAATCTGTAGCGAGAGGGGAAATTCATCTTGTTCATATTCAACCCGACAGAAGTTAGGGGACAAACAGTGTAAAAAAGTAACGTTTTTTCAAAAATGGTTAGGATTTACAACATGAATGAAGCGTACTTAATTTTTAGTCAATAGTTAAAGGTTTGTAAAAAACATTGCCCAAAGTTGTTATCATACAGGGCGTAAAAAATGGAGTCATGAGTATCACAGCTAGTACGTGCCTGCAGCTGTGAGTAATTCATAACACTTTCTTGGATACTAGTTTAACGGGTCTTCTTTGGTATACATCATATTAAAAAAATTGAAATATACCTGGTGGTTCAATGATTATGAGTGAAAACTTGATTCCATTGCAGCTTTTTGGGAGCCTATATCTCCGAAGAAGAGATCTATACGAAACAAGTTTACATGAACTTGTAGTATTCCTTTTACATGTTTTTCATGTCCGAATGATTCCCCAGATTTTACCGGACACCCTGTAAAATAATTACGGTGGAAATTTTATTTCAATCTAAAATATATTATTTTCAATCTTATAATAAACTAAATAAATGAGTTATTTTCTAAACAGGATTGTAACGCTTTAACGGCTGGAATGATCAATAAAGCTCATAGTACGTACAGCAGCTGATTTTTGCTGAATCCAAAGGGTCATGAGTCTAACAAAAATAATTCAACCCATCTTTAGTCTCTAACAAAGGGCGCCACTCAGTTTTATAAAAACTGAGAAAGTTTACCAAATAATTATATGTTGGAAGCTTCAATAAAACTGAAGTTTGTATTTCTACTACGTTACCAAACTATATTGTTTTAAATGTTTAAATAATGGTTCATGAAGTATAAGCCTCTCTAGATTATTAATCTAGGTCATAGATCGAGATTGTCTCACATCTGTAAATAAGGTTATTTAATATAAATGGAAATTTCGACAAAGAAAAAGGTGTCATTTAGGTTATGACACTTTTTTGGTATTTTTCTTTTCAAAAAAGTAAAACTAAGTAAATCATTTATATAGGCTTGACCACTGGTGGGACTTGATAATATCTGTTACATATAGACATAAAAATAAGAATATAAACTGTGGATCCTATAAAAGAACCTTTGCTCACGTTTAGAAAAAGCCAGAGCTTTGCCGATGGGAGTACCTCTTTTTCTATGAGCGGAGTTAAGCACGATACTCCAAACGTCAATAAATATCCCTCTCATCCCACTCTTTCTAAGCCTGAGCTAACGTTCTTCTATAGGATTAGCAATCTATGTACCTACTTTTATGCCTATGCTATTGCCTTTCTTTAACCTACTAAAGCCTCACGTTAAGCTCTTCAAAAATCTCCTGTTGACCGTAATTTCCACAAGAAACTAAATCGAGGTCTTCTAAATGAACCGATTAAACTCTCCTTCCCAACCAGCCAAACTCAGCTGTGTACAAAAAAAGCTGAATATGGCAATCCAAAATCCGATGGGGGACCAAAAGGAATAAAAATTACAATAACTCTAGGTAACACTAAAATAAACAAAAAAAAAAACAAAATAGGAAAAATGTCCTCTATTTTTAAACAAAAGCTCACTTCTAAAAGATGGTGGATTGAAAATGGTGGATCGAAATTTGCCAAAAATGATGTTGATCTCTAAAAACCTACTCACTTGAACTTAGAATAACCGTATTTGTAAGAAAAAATTGCCAATGACAGCTCAGTAACTTATTTTGAAGAATAAAAGTGGTATTAAATGATGGAACTAGAAAAAACCGCCCAAAAAGTTTGCTGCTTTCTGCACATAACCTCAAAATTAACCAAAAAAAAAATATTTTTCGAGTATATTACCTCAAATATCTGAAAACTCCAAAGTGATGAGCTAATTCTGACCTCAGATTCGGAAGTGATCCCCAGCTACCCGACAATTATAACTCTATTTTTATTGACCTATCTAACATATTTAAGAGATAAAAGATTCAGCTTTTGTTAATTTTGATGCTAATAAAAGTTATGCAGGCCTGTGCATCGTTAGGATTTGATTCTGGTCCGTTCTCAAAGCTATTGTTACTAGAACCTTACTCCAAGCCCACCAAAAATCTCCGTTTTCTCATGCACTGATCACCCCATAAAACAGAAAATGAACTGGAAGATCACCTCAATGTAAAACCATCAAAATTTCTTCTGAATTAACTTAGAAACCAAACATGAGACAGAATGAAAGGACCAAACAACATAACAAGGTGTCGGTCTACAAAAAAAGGAATCTTAACGGGATATTCTTACTGCTTTGGAGGCAGATATTACCCCATAAAACAGGAAATGAACTGGAAGATCACCTCAATGTAAAACCATCAAAATTTCTTCTGAATTTACCAAAAAACCAAACATGAGGCAGTATGAAAAGACCAAACAACACAACAAGGCGTCGGTCTACAAACAAAGGAATCTTGACATGACATTCTTACTGCTTTGGAGGCAAAAATCAAAAACCGAATTATTGATTGTTACCAACCACTTGTGGGTACCATGGGACAAGGGTGTCTTGGGCAATAAAAAAACGGACCGACTTGCAAAACAAGCGTCTGCCATTCTATTTATTGGACCAGATCCATAATTTGGAATTACTAATGCTGCTATTCGTGGGTGACTATCCTGGTGGACAAATCAAACAACACCAGATCCACCTTGTGGCCACAAGCATAGCAAGCTATTGCTGAGCAAACCATCCCGCAAACTAGGCTGTAAAATTTTACGTCTAAGCAAACAACAAATCAGTCTAGTGACAGAACTTATAACTGGCCACTGCAGCTTGAAAAAACATCTATATACAATGGGTATCTTCAACGTAGAACCACTCTGTAGACTATGTGACGAAGAGGACGAGACGGCCTGACACATCATCTTAGAGTGCGAAGCTTTGGCCTATTGGAGACATTTTCAGTGATCAATTTATCCAGAAGGCTCATACCCAGATGATAAACTAGTGAGCAGGCTGTTAAACCGGATCAAGGTAACCAATCTTTGCACCTAAAACGGATATGGGAGACAATACAATAAGTCTGAAGGCTGCAGAGTAAGGGCGTTTCAACTCTGGCATGCTATGTCATACAATCAATCGATCAATCAATACCAATCACTTTCTCCGCGACAATTCTGACATTGCTGGATGACATGGTTATCTTTCATTTTTGCTTCGAATTTCGTTTATCGATTCAGTGACTGCCTATTCTGAGTACTAAAGGGGGGTGCATTCCCTATAAAGTAGCGTTCACACTTTCGCGAAGAACAAAATATTGTCGTAGAAAAATGCAACATAATCCTAAAAAGGTTGCGAAACTGATTTTTTTAAAACCTAATCCAAGATTCAATATATGGAATTAATTTGCAATATTTTTTCTTATTTATACGTTCGAATCGTTCCATTAATTCACCATTATTCAAAATATTTTGGACCATTTATTATTTGAATTATTATATTAAAATACTTGGCATTTAAATCCCAACAAACCAATGAAAATATCATTTTTTGACATCGAGGTAAACAGGTTTAGTACAAGCTTTATAGCTAAAATAATAACATTAATTTAGGAAAATGTGGCACATTCATATTTTGATTTGTACTTTGAATTTGTAATTAATATTTTGAAATGTTGAGTATAGTGTATTTTGTTTGTTAATTATGCATTAAATTAATTATATTTAATATATTTTCACAACACATAGATGTAAAATATTTAATTAAATAAAGTGTTGTTTGATAAACATTAACAGGAAATATTTTTGAATTTTTAAACTACGAGCAACTATCTCCGTCTCTGTCTGTTGTCTTCGTTCGTGGCACCGTCTGTTCCTTGTCTGTTGAGTTCGTTCACAGCTCTGTTGCCCCCACGTATATCATAATATTACTTCCCAATTGTCAAAAATTCGTCAGTTTTTATTGATGTACTTAAATTATGCAGTTATTTTTTCTGTTCGTTTTATTATTACTATTAAATTATTATTCGCCCCAAAATATTAATTTACTTCAAAATCATGCAGTGAAATTAGTCTCGAAAAAATCATTTTCAAGGAAATTCTTGAGATTTTAAAGTTGAGCTTAGAGTGTTACATTGAAGAACAATGAAAATATTTTTTTTTATTCAAAATTGTATATTTTCTCTTTTAATTAAGGTCGCAGAGTCATAAACTATCAGAAAAAGATTTGAAAACCGAAAAATTTTCAAAATTAACAAAAGCAGGGCCATTTTTCGAAAAAACAACAAATTCGATTTTCTCAAAAACTACATTTTTTGATGAATTCTATTCGAGGGTTCCATGTTATATGCTTCTTCAATTATAATTGTTCTCATGGGTGCTAAAATGCAGGAAAAGACACAGTATGTTTTTTTCTTTTTCTTCTATTTCAAAAATTTTCTTCTTCTATTTCAAAACATGCAATGAGAATTTAAAAAAAAAAAGAAAATGCTTTCTTCGTGGAATATATCATTATAGACACCAAAGTTATCGAAATTTTAAAGGTTTTTTTGTGAAGAACAATACAGTCATTGTTTTATTCCAAATTTTATAGTTTGATGACAGATCTACGAAATAAAAAATTTTTTTTGACTGAAGTAAATCCTCGAAAAAAATCCTGAAAAAATGTAGTTTTTGAGAAATTGGCGTTAGTTTTATTTTTAAAAAAAATGACCGCCATTTAGTTAATTTTGAAAATTTTTCGGTTTTCAAATTTTTTTCTGAAAGTTTATAACTAACGTAACCTTGACCGAAAGAAAAAACTAAATTACTTCGTTTGTTCATAAAAATATACAATTTTGAACACTGTAATTACCGTAATTTTTCTTCACTACAACACTCTAAACTCAAACAAAATCACACGTCGTCACGAGTTGACACCACTCGTCTGAAGAGTCAGGAATGATAAAACGATGTTGCAACCATGTCCTCACCAAGTGAAAGTTCGTGAGTCTGCAAGGCAATGCTGTCAGACAAATCACCATTGTAGCTTAGGCGCTGTTACGCGTTGGAGTATTGCTAGGTATTGCGATATTACTAACTTTGTCGTAGTACCCTGTAACATTGCTTTCTCAACTAATGAAGTCGAGCACACGGTCACGCTATCTTAGCTAATGAGACTGAGCGCATGTAGTCGGAAATAGAAAAGTGGCTCGTTATCCGTCAAACTCTAGTATTCGACAAGGAACACTTCAACCTGGGATTCACGAACGTACCTCGGCCCAAACAGAAGATATATGAAGTAGGAAAGTGTTTTACAAACGGAACATACATATAGATCCGTTTTCTACTCGATATTAAGTCAGGATACAACATTTTCGCCTTTTTTCACTACCTAGGACCAACAGACCATACGGCCAGGTACTAGCAATCTTGTTGCTAGATCTACCGTCTGAGTGAGATACTAAGATCTAACTTCTCAAGTGTAGTGTGGTATGCGCCCACCGGTCTGTTACACCACACTTGGCCTCACCAGCTTAAAGGCCTGTTTGGTTTAGTTTGGCAAAGAGAGTTAGACCTTAGTATCTCACTTAGACGGTAGACTTAGTAATAAGATTCCTTCGAAGATATGGCGTGGGCCGATTCCACATGGAGTACCTGGCCGTATGGTCGGTCTGTCTTGAGTAGTGAGAAAAGGTGAAATTTTTTTTCCTGGCTTAACATCGAGTAGAAAACGAATCTATAGGTATGTTCTATTCGTAAAATACTTTCCTGTTCCATGTACTTACGTTCGGTTTGGACCGAAATACGTTCGTGAATCCCAGGTTGAAGTGTTTCCTGTCGAGTACTAGTGTATGATGGATAGAGAGCCACTTTATCATTTCCGACTGCATCAGTCTCATTAGCTGAGATAGTGACGAAATGGAGCATTAGTTAAGAAAGCAACGTTACAGGGTACTACAACAAAGTTGGTAATACCGTTTCGTCATTTCTGACTCTTCAGACGAATAGTGTCAACTCGTGACGATGTGTGATTTTGTTTGTAATAATGTTGTCTAACCAAGCTTTTACTACCTGAGGTTTATTGTGATTTCAGCGACGGCGGACCTGTGCGAACATAAGCTCGACGGCTGGTTTCAGTTATATGATGACTGACACTACTACTCTAAGCTCAAAATCTCGATAACTTCCTTGAACATGATTTTTTCGCAAAACGGAACAATATGAGTACACTTTTTTGGGTTCTAGAATGATATATTTCTCAGAGAAAGCATTTTATTTTTTTGATTATTTTCACTGCAGGATTTTGAATGGAATCGGTCAATGCCATCTTTTTATTTTTTTTATCGAATGGCATATTGAAACTCTGAGACAAATTGAATCATTCTTTTTTTTACCTCATAATTTTGTGAATGTGTTAATTTTGTAATAAGATTCTATATATTAAGCTCATGCCAATATGGATTTTTTTCTCAGCAAATCTTTTGAAACAGCAACTTTTAGTTTTTTGAATTCTATTTGTATCACTTTTATTCATGGGAAATATGTTATTGTTGTGTCCTTTGCTTTGATAATTGCTGTCCATATAGTAAATTAAAAATTCTTGTTAAGTAAACTGTACAATATGAAAATTAGGGGTAAGCTTTTGGAATGGATTGCCACTGTTGAGGTCCATTGTTTATCCAAGTTAATGTCAATCACTTATCTTAATATATGAATGCTGAATATAGTACAATATATGCAAGAAATATAATCTTATCTTTGATAGTCAAGAACATTGTTCATGCACATATATAACAGAAAGAGGATTCCTGAAAATTTTAATCTGGAAAATGAAAAGTCTTTTGATAGTAAAGCCAAGTTTATAGGGACTTCGATTGTTAGTGGCTTTTTAAGATTTTATTACCCTTCTAGATAGCATAGATCTTTTGTACTTAATCATATATGAATAATTCTGCCCTTTTTTGTAATAATAAAATTCAAACTACAGTCGACAAAGTGGCTTGGTTATCCGTTTATTATTCGTTTTATGTCCATATATTACTGTACGAGAACAAAAAGTTTATGCAGTTGCATTTTTATGAGACTAAAATTTCGATAATATGGAAATATTAAAATAATAAAAATACTAAAAAATAGTTCATAATTACAACAAATAATATTACAAATATCAGCAAAAATATACAACATATTAAACCATAAGATGGCAAAGACAGTATTTTATTGATTTTTTTTATTGACTAGGGATCATTAAGAATATATTTAGGACAGAAACAACTTTTTTAAAGAGCTCACTGGTTCAGAACATAAATCTCAGCATTTTAAGAGATGACTCATGAATCCTGTTAACGTTAGAGTCAAAACGTACTCCGAAACCCCAAACACCTGCCAATAGGAATGGTATTGGTGACGTATTACTGTTTTCTTTAGAGAAAAAGTCACCATTTATTTAGAGAATCCAAATCTTGCTGAAGCTGAAAATAATCGTGCTCAGTTTGAATAATTTTAAAGATTTTTAAATTATCGGCATAAAGTATAACATGACTTTTCAAGTTTTGAAATAAATCGTTGGTAAGTAAAGAAAACAGCAACGGTACTATATTACTCCCCTGAGTAGCTCTGTTGGTAATAACTTATGTCTTCTTAATTTAACAAATATCTGACTGTTAAACAGATAAAGTTGGAAAAAGTTACACAGGGATTTAGAAAAACCAATTTAATCAGAAAAGAAAAGTCCTACTTGTTGAATGCTTTGACAGTTCCACACTTCACTAATTTCACCAGCAGTCATGCTGGTTCCATATATATTACTATTTTAAAGACATTAGGCAGATTAGACGATACTTTTTAACGGAATCGTTGCATCCTTTTTGAATATTGGTTTGAGCTTTGCCAACTGCCCTACTTCCGAAAATGTATCCATATGAAAGCCCATCCAAAACTTCAACATCGGTAAACCTTTCCAGCGTGATGTGGATATTTGAATGAGAAATTCTATTTGCAAGGCTATTAGGTATACTCCCAGGAGTAAAAACGCTTTCCAAGAAAGATGCTAAAACATAAGCAATATCTTCGCGTGTTAAAATAATTCTTATTTCCAAAATTCATTAACAGATTAACAGGCACAGGCAGAACACCCCTTTTTGAAGTCACAAATGTCCAGAACTATGTCGGATCCAATAAAGTAGTTCTATCGCACCTATAGGCGAGATTAATGCCATGTTTTATTTTGACTCATAATTGTAAAACCTGACTCTGTAATTATGGACAATTATTGTCCTTTAAGGATTATTTTGTGCAAATTCGGGCTTTATACTCAGTACCGGTCTTATCAGTACCGACGCCCTGGGCGAAATTTCCGCGGCGCTGCCTCTTTCCTGTACCATTCATAGATGTGAAAATCTCGCTACGCTCAGGATATGTGGATTTAGGTGCCTCAATCTAAAAAAAAAAAAGCAAATATATCCGGTGCCCTTGTGCGGTCGACCACGCTCGCGTCCCTCTAACACCGGCTCTGCTTATACTTTATATATTCAAAGGTAGGATTTTTTCCCCCTTAACTGACTGAATAAAATCCATCCTACTATAAGTATTTCGTTAACGATATCAACAAACATTTTTTCAACAGTTAAATTTTCCTTTCCTTTTTTACCTGATGTAGTTTATTGTGTTTCAGCTTTTTAGGCAAGTTACACACATAAATTATTAATCAAATAAAGTTTTACTTATTCTGTGCTTCTCTTGTTGCTAGTCGAAGATTTTTTTATGATAATTCGATTTACCTTGACTAAAAAACTTGGTTACATTTTACTTGAATAATAATGGGTTTACAAAGTTCCAGCAAAATTATTATTTTGATACCCGTAACCATTTGTTCTTTTGTTTTTGCTGGACTTAATGACGTAACTTTACTTCTAAAGCTAAAAAAAATTGGCATTAAAAAATGGTCAAAATATTTCTTGTTTTGTGAAATGCCTGAGAGTTTAGCATTCTATTTTATTTTAACTCGTAATTGAGGTGTTCAATATGTGTGTGCGAAGGGGGGATATGTGTACTGAAAGATTTGTTGCGTCCCCCTCTACCGCGTTGCCAACCCTATCAATTCATCGGTAGCTTTACCGATTTTACAACATTTCTACCGATCCGCTGATCATTGCAAGCAATCTTCCGATTTTTATAACGAAGTCAAAAATTTTAAAATCCAATAAAAAGCACTGCTGTAATCAAGAAAAATGCCCTTGCCGTAGAATAATTTTATTAAATTAATAGACCCACAACTCTTCTGGCACTTTCTGGAATGTAAATTACTATTTTTCACTATAAAGAAATACAATCAGAGTAAATTAAAATACATCTTTTATATGACAGCGTCTTTAATGTTCTAAAAAGAATTTTTACTGGTTATCGAGAGCATCCATAGAAGATAGTGAATGCAAAATCCAAAGTATTATTTAGCAATTGGAGATGTGTACTTTGGAACAAATATTGCTAAATCTATAATAAAAGTTCAGTTAAGTTCAGAATCATTATTTTTTTATGGCAAAAAGCCTTAGCTCTCTATATCGAAGCATGCAGCCAAATAATTTTTCGATTTCCTTTAAAATAACCCTTTAAAGTATTTTAGTTTTATCTTTCCTCCCATTGTAAAAAACTGCAATAAGCCCACTTACTGATAGTGCCTCACTTTTTTCCAAATTTGATTAAAGATAATGAACTACAACATTGGATTCAGAATGATGAAATTTAAAGTTTTTCGAAAGATATAATAAATTTTTGAGAAAAGAAAATTATTTATATATACAGTAGACTCGCGTTGGTGTGAACACGCTCTCATGTGAACGTCGTAGTAGTATGAACAGTCAAAATGAATGTATTTTATATGTCCAGTAGTATAAACAAATAAGCATCTCGATATTATGAACCAACTGTCAAAGTCCTATTGGCAGCTATATAAGCAATATTTCTTGTCATTGGTTATATTTGTATAATTCAGTGTTTCCCCTCGTATCTATTGGGATTTACTGGAGAAGCTCGAGGCAAAAGAAAGCATGAAAATATCTGTGTTGTTCATTTTTATATTATGGTGGTTAGTTAGTAAGCTAGTTAGTGAGTTTATAGCAGTTGTGTAATACATAAAAAACAAGAAGTTTGGCCGTTAGGTCTACTATTTCGTACGCACATATTATTTTGTAGCTATTCTAAAAACCTTTAGATAAATATCACGATGACAAACGCACTCTGGAAGTCTGGTCGTTCCTCTTGGTTCTTGCAGTTTTAGTACTAAACAACTACAGGTTATTTAGAGTTTACCGGTACCAACCAATACAGGTTTAGGACTCAGAAAAAGGTGCTATCTAGCTGGTCAGATGACGTCTCTTGATTTGAAGCTCTCACAATGGCACGCCCGCGAGTTTATTCGCGTGAAGATTTTTAATAAATTAAAGAAAACAAGTTTCTCAAAACACTTACATCTATTAACAAAGATAAACAGAAAACGGAATATTTATAGTGAGAAACTTATAATTTATAACGAATAACAATTCCAAAGTAACTAACATAATTGCTCTTTTTGGCCGTTCTATTAATAAAAATATAAAATCCAATTTTAAAAATAATACATTTAAACAACTTTCTAAAATAATAAAGCGTGAAAACAGCTATTGAAATTGCTTAAACAAACAGTAGAAAGTCCTCCCTTTTCCACAAGAAATAAAACAGGATTTTTCCCCAAAATAAATGAAAAATCAAAAATAAGAACCTTAAGTGGATAAACGATTGAATAAAACAAAGGGTGGTGATACTAGATCATCGATGCCTAGGCCTTTATTGGACCCTTTACATCCCACCATAGCTACAGGTCTTTCGAGGCCGATCGCCTTTACGAATCCAAGCAGCCTCGTTAGTTGAACTTGACTAACTACTTCCGGGAACAAAATTGTATCTCAGAAATACCTCTGTCTCAGTCCGTTTAGTGCTGGGCACTCTCTGAAGACATAGTTAACAGTTTGATCCTTCTCCAAACACCATCTGCACGTCGAGTCGTCTTCGACACCGATCTTATGAAGATGGCCTCTCAGGTGACAATGTCTTGTCAAAAATCCCACCACAATTCGCAGCTCTTTCTTTCTTAAGGAGAGAAGCTCTTTAGTACGCCGTGCGCTAGGTCCAGCTAAATGTTCCTTAGCACACCTTATTCCAGGAGCTCTCCTCCACGATTCAATAAATTTACTTTCCAGCAATAATTTTAATTCCCTTTTGTCAACGTTGAATTGGTTAGGGTTCATATGGTTCAGTTGCGAAACCCAACTTTGCCAGGAGTATGATTGTGCAACCGTTCTTTGTCATATTATTCAGTACGTCCTTGCACTCAGACACCAGTCGCAAATTTACGACACTGAACTTCAGTGTCGTTATCGCAGCCTTACTGTCTGAACATATATTTATTACCCTATTCCTGTTATATCCCTCTCACAGAGATGGGCACACTGCAAGAAAAAATATAAATTTCCGCTGTAAAGATTGTGGCACGTTGTTTGAGAGGGTAGTACTGTCTGACTCCTGTGCTCCTGCCGAACACTCCGGCTCCAGCTCTTTCATCTTGTCGAGATCCATCTGTAAGGACCTTATTACTGGTTAATCGCGTAAGTAATTTTCTGAGAAAGTGTTCTCAAAACCGTACCGACTCTAACGAATTTCAAACGTAACTGAAATGGCCAAACCTACATACCCCCGGGACCCTCCGGTTTCCGCTGGTACCTATCTTACCCTGTGCAACCCTGTAACCATCAATTTCATTCCCTAAAGTTCTTGTAGTTTCGGTATTCTCGACCGCAGAGGGCTTTAGCCATTCTATACCGGATACTTTATTCCCGAATATGGCCTCTGAACGCCTTAATCTTATTTTTTATATAAAAACAATTAATCAAACTAATTTACGTCTTCCTATAACTAAAAGTAAACGATAATTCCTGTTGAAAGAGACTCGTTATTTCTTGCGAATAGAAAAAAAATTAATTATACGAATTCTTTGTACATGTAGTCACACAATATATTAAATTATAATGAGCTTTATTTGATTATTCTTTTGTTTCCTAACAATGAGAAAATTATTCCATGTTAGGATCAGCTCAGCACTTATCTCTTCGGTTTTAATTAGATAACCAGGACAGGATTTCTTCGACAGATTTATTTATAAATATTAAAAAAGGATATGATCTTTTTAGTTTATGTCGTCATAAATTGTCTGGATTTATATATTTTTAAGGAAACGTTTAAACGACTCAAAAGTAATAAAACTGAATTTAGGCTTATGTAAGATAATTGATTTATTCTTCCTTTAGATTTTCTTGGGTGGTAATATAAGATATATACCATCTCGGTTCCCATGGTTAAATTCTATTTACAGGATGGTTATTTAATTCCTCCTTTTAGTTGAATATACTTCACGTTAATCAGTTAATCAATTACAATACTAAGAACAAAAATTATTCTATAATTTTTTTCGTAATTTTATAAAAGATAATTAAACACCCTTATGTTGAATTTTTTTAATTACGCTACATATAACTAGTGCTTAAAGCATAATTAATCAAAATAAATACAGTAAACCCTCGAAACTAATATACGTGTATGTTATCCTCGGTAATACGGGTAGTTGCGTTCCCGAGTTCATTATTAAATTTGACTCACAACATTGTTGTTGTTTATATGGTCCAAAACGTGAAATTAAAGTTTACTATAGTTGTTTGTTTACCCTACTATGACTACTACTACTACAAAGATTTAATTATTCTATACAAAATACGGAAATTGCCCAACTAATAAGAGGTTTCTCAATGGTTTTCGGGTCAAACCAACAAATTCGTTAACCCCTTAACCCACATTCGACAAGATACTTGCAGAACTTTATTGTTGTCATTAGTTATTATGTGCAAAAAGGTACGAAATTATAAACTCATTCATTAAGAAGTTTGGAAAAAAATATGGACTTAAAATAACCAAAGTAAAAATAATAAATGAAAAATAAACCCCGAAAAATTAAACTAAAAAAAATATAATTCTAGTAAACGAGCTGGTGAACGACTTGTTAAAAGTGTTTTTATATATCAATTGACATTTATTATAAAGCTATTTTGTATATGTGCAGAATGGATCTTTTTAAATATTTTTATAGGCTATCTAGGAAACCGTAAAAGATTTTAAAAATCTGATAAAAGTCCTGAGCTCTTTTCTTGAGAAAATTATAATGGATAAAACAAATAACGGCTATCGCGATCGGTTTCGAATATACAGGGCAATTTTCGAATTTTGGTATTTTTTAAAATGTCCTATAGTTTATTTATCAAAGCAACTACAATAAAAACTTATAAGGCATTCTTAAGATGCTTTTTTCTGTAGAATTCATTGGCGTAGTCAAATTTTTAGTTTTAGTTTTAATTACGGAGATACAATATTAAGTTTTAATTTTTTAAATAGAATACCCTGTATTTTTTACATCTCTTTTTTACATTTTGCACTTTCTTCAAGAATATATTATATTAATAAATTGACAACAAATAGGCTCAGAGGAACCAAGTTGTGCATGTCTATGTAAACACATTTTACCATTAATAATAATAATATATCAAATAAATACAATTCGTTTCAAAAATAAAAAATACAAACACTATTTAAAACAGTTAAAATTAAAAAACTTAAAAATCCAAACATGCATTAAAGTACTTCAAAGACAAGTATAGACAATTGACAATTTCCATTTCAAAAATAAAAAATACAGTCATTATTTAAAACAGAAAAAAAACTACAAATCTAAACATACATCAAAGTGCTTCAAAGACAAGTATTGACAATTGACAGTATTAACTAGTTTTTCAAGAATTGTAAAATTTTTAATTTAAAGACATTAATTGGCAAATGAAAAATATCAATCTCGATAGGAACTGAATTCATTTCCCTACACATTCGAGAAATAGGACTGTTAATGCCATAATTGTTTCGGTGATATATAACATCAAACAAATTGTGCGCTCTAAAAGCTCTTTGAAGAACTGATAATCCAACATTATTGAGTAGTTCAGGAGAATCAATACAAGAGTTAACAATCTTATAAAGTAGAACGAGGTCAAGATATATGCGTCTCACACACAATGGTAGCAACCTCAAAGCATCGGCAGTATCATCATATACAGACCGCTCCTGCTGCATTCACTGTTTAAAGGCAATGAAACTTAAAAACTTTCTTTGTACTCTTTCTACTTTTTCTTTGTATGTAAAATAATGAGGTGACCAAACTTGGGACGAATATTCTAAGATTGATCGAACTACAGAGCAGTATATCACTTTAAAAGAGTCTACACTATTAAAATCTGTAAGCATTCTCTTCATAAACCCGAGCAACTTCAAACCCCTGTTCACAATATTATCAATATGTGTGTCGAAGCAAAGGGCCTGATCAAATGTAATACCCAGATCCTTCACACATTCAACGCGATTAATCATGTTATTATCAAGAAAGTAATCAAAAGTTATCCAATCCCTTTTGCGATAAAAAGTTAAAATTTGAGTATTTACTAACATTAAGGTGCATAAAATTTAACTTACACCATTCAGAGAATCGAGCTAGATCCTGTTAAATGTCTTCGCAATCGTTGCTACTCCTGACAACCCGAAAAATCTTTAAAAATCATCTGCATAAAAAAGACATCTACTAAAAGTTATGGTGTTCTCAACATCATTAATAAAGCAGGAGCGAGGCAAGGTGAGAACCTTGAGGAACACCAGAGGTAATTTGTATATCAGATGATTCACAGTTGTTAATTTTTTACTCGCTGTAATCGGTTAGACAGGTAACTTTTATCCACTGCTGAAATGATCCATGGATGTTAAAGCCTTCCAGCTTGTAAATAAGAAGTTGATGGTTAACCTTGTCGAAAGCCTTGGAGAAGTCAGTGTAAATAGCGTCCACTTGACAGATCCCCTCCAAAGCCTCCACCAAGTACTGCTCATAGACAAGCAGATTAGTAGTAGTCGATCGATCTGCCATAAAGCCATGCTGTGAAGTTGCTAACACACACCTAAAAAGAGGACACATCTTTTGGTAAACAATACCCTCAAAAATCTTACTAAATAGTGAAAATTTCGTAATTCCACGATAATTTTCCTAGCTAGCTCTATCTCCATTCTTATGGATTGGCGTAATGTAAGTAGTTTTCCATACTTTTGGGAAAACACCGTTGATAAAGAAATGTTAAAAATCTGAGCCAAAACTGTAGACAACAACCCTGACAATTCTTAACAAATTTGACTGGTGTCCCGTCGGGTCTGGTACCCAATTTACTGTTCAAGTGATCTATTGCATTAAACACGTCCACCGGCTCAACTTGACGGAAACTAATGTTTACAGTTTTCATGTCATTAAAAGTACCGGTCGCACAATGTTCTTGCGTGTAGACTGTGGAGAAAAAAGCTTTAAAGAGCTCTGCTATAGCGGTTGAGTCTTCTGCTCTAACATTATTATGTGACATACGACTAGTTGTTACTCAAATAAGTAACGAGTTTATCTGACAAGTTTAAATATAAGTATTGTATCACCTTCTTTTTTTTTTTGTTCAAAGAAAATCAAAAATCTAGTTTACCTTTTCATTTTAATATGAAGTATGGTATATGGTTGCACAGATAATTTAAACCTCTAACTTGTCATCAAAACATATATAGGGTGTTTAGTTTACAATAACTAATTTACAAGAAGTAACTTTGTTACCACACCCGTATTTAAATTATAATTACACCAATAGATTTTGCACGAAATACTATGAAAGAAAGGTTCTTAAAATCTTTAAATATCTTTTTAAATAAGAAAGTTACGAAGCATTTTAAAATTTGGAATTTGACTCTGTATATTAGTTTAGTGTTTTGGTGCCAGCAAGTTATTGATTCTGGTTTATTCCATTTCTGAAATATTAAAGAAAAGCAAAATGTAAAATAATCATACTAAGGCAAGAGCGGTTCCAGCCTCTCTCTTGGGGGGGGGGATATCACAAAAATACAGTATGGCAAAGGGAGGGGGTAGCAATATTCCCATTTCTTTTGAAAAATACAGGGTCGGATCTATTTTTCTGAATTCGATGCTCTTGGGAGGAGGGGCGCGATCGTAGGAAAAAATAGGTTGTCGACGGGAGAGGAAGATGCATACACATTCCTAGTATGAGAGGCAGAATCGAGTCTTTCGGGATTTTCCGGAACCTAAAATTCTTGGGACGGGGGGGGGGGGCAACAGTCACCCTCACCCCCCTTGAACACGCGCCATTACTAAGGTTCAAAATGCATTGCATCTTTGACCTGTCAATAAATAGACCAATCAGACTATTTGCTAAAAATAATGAAAATTATAGAAAACGGTAAATCATAATTATTACAATATCAATAAATACATTTTGAAGATAAATAATTAAAGCATTTCAAAATAATGCTAGACATTTAAACCTAAATAAGATATTTCTTACCGATCATTCTGCACCACACACATTAAAACCAAATCGAATTAGCACTCTTCGTACTTCGCTTAATTGCAGGTTTTCAAGAGCCCAGTAATGGTGTTATTAAAAACGTCGCATTTACTCAAATATGTTTCATCTGTTCATAAAATGTTATCGGAAAAATCGAGATTTTCTAGACATTTACCAACATAACAATTACAAAAAACGATTCTCTTATCAAAATCACCTTCGTGAAGTCTTTGTACAATTGTTGGTTTATAAGCATGGTATTTAGTAACTTTCAAAACACTTTATTTTGGAATGTTAAACTCAGTACCAGCAATTCTTATAGAACATCAGAAAACCGAAATGGACGTATTCTACGTAAAAAGTGACGCAAAAATGTTCCCGAATTTAAATTAAAATATTATGAAATAAAAAAATTATAGCCGATCTAAGAAAATGCAAAATTTCACTTATTTAATATCTCAATAACGCAACAAACCAGAATCAATTTACACGCACCAATAACGTACTGACATAACTAATTAAAACTTTCCCCATTTAACCGCCTTTCTATCTCTTAAAGTTTTCAAGTTTGCAATACTGTCATCACCAATTTCGAACACACTATATACAGCAGGTTTTTATCAACGAATTCCCCCGTAGATTTAGCACATCGTCAGAACTTGGACCCGTTGTGTAGTAGATAATTAAGGCGGTATTTAGATTTGAAAAAGTGTTGATAAGAAGTGTGCGTTCTTTTCCTTCTTGGAACACACATATATTCTATGCTATCCTTTTCTAATTGCATTATTTAAACTGGTATAACATGTTAATCGATATGTCAACTGAAAATGAAGTAACCTGGCAATAGAGCCAAAGTATGAATCTCTAGTTGCCTAAATTAATATATTATTTTTAGTATGTAAATAATATCTAACAATATTTACCGATAAAATAAAATTTTATATACTCTTTCGTTGATTTGTAGTAATGTATAATACCTAAACATGCTTAAGGGAGTCACGACAAGCAAAAAATAAAATAAAAGCTAAATAAAAGCAAATATCTTTGTTTGTTAAACCTCAAAAAAACCCTACCCCGCTGCTCATAAGCAACGTTCAAGCAAATTTATTATTGTTTGAATCTACCGGTTTTTATTAGAAATTTCAACCTGTATAAACAAATCGTTTACCAACCGTCATTCTATTGAGTCATTCTTACTTTGAAGTCAACTCAACTCAATTTAGCCAAAAGCAAATGCTATGAATTTGTCAATCCATTAATTATGTTTATTTCGGTAACATAAGCCGATTTGCTTTTACGTCAAAGAAATTAGTAATGAACATGTATACATTATAATGTGTGTACGTGTGTGTGTATACATACAGGGACCGGCAGAAAGTGCATGGCATATAAGAAAAATGTTTATCTTTAAAAAAGATATTTTCTCCTAAAAAAGTTCTGCAATATCACATATCAAATCCGGTGAAAGTTTTATGGTATACGAGGATGGGTCAAAAATTTGAAATTGCGCTAGGAGTATAGTACCCCCATTTTTCTCTTTTAAAAACATTCTTATATAAAAATGTTGCTTCAATTTAAAATTTATTCCCAATTCTAAAATTTTGCTCACTTTTGATAAAAAAATATGTTTTTTTATGGATTAACCTGTATAAAAAAAATTAACGCAATCATATGTATGCAAATCCTCTTTTCTGTAGACTATGTTTTAGAAAATCGTAAATATACATGAGCCAAGTACATATTTTGTAGGGCACTTCCTCCCAGGAGATAATTCGTAAAATGCTTCAGAGAGTTGTGTCATCAAATCACGTGAACGTTAGCTACGGCTCCATGGGTGAGTTGAGCAGTGGCGGCCCACCACTCACATAGAGAAAAAAAATATTTTTGATCATTTCCTCCCGATTGAAAATTTGTCACATGATAGTTGACAAAATAATTTGAAGAAAAGAAGGTCAACTGGCTGTAACGTGGTGGACTATAAATCAGTTAGAAACACGAACACGAAAAAAAGACACTTATACCTGGCCTAGATCTTCTAGTTGGTCAGTGTTGTTTTCCTTGTGATATTATTATATAATTTATATTACATACGTCGACAAATAAATGCTTATATAA
Organism: Diaprepes abbreviatus; assembly: GCA_034092305.1. Taxonomy (NCBI): domain Eukaryota; kingdom Metazoa; phylum Arthropoda; class Insecta; order Coleoptera; family Curculionidae; genus Diaprepes; species Diaprepes abbreviatus. Next base: position 1,529,512 of record JASJET010000129.1, read on the forward strand.
GGTTATCTAGGATACAAATACAGAAATAAAGCTTTAAAATCCGTAATAGCTATAGTTGTTACTTGAAAAGTAACAGAATTTTCTAGTTTTATCAGTTTAGAAATAAAATAAAATTATTATTTATCCTTGTATTTTTAAGGTTCACAATTATTACTGTTGTATTTTAATCTTTCACTGTCAACTTGTTCTGGTTTTAAATTAGACAATGTTAGAGAATTAGGGGGTAAATTATTAATCTGTAGAAATTTTTGTACCATCCTGAATAATGTAACTAACATTACAATTAAAATGAAAATCCCAAAATAATAAAGAACCAACTGACTAAAGCGATTTGCAAACTCGTTTTTTCTGAAAATGGATATACATAATTTCTTCAACAAATAATTATTACAAACCCTTTAGGTATTCCCATATGGTAGTACGCGACGCACCCTATAGGGTCGAAGCTCATTAAAACTTTCCTAACGAAAATTGATATTAAAAGCATACAAAGTTACCACACGTAGAACGCCCGGAAACTGAAGGTAGAAATAGTGAGTGTGTTAGAGGGACGCCCGGAAATCGACATGATGTACAGCAAATATACTATTTGAATATTTACAAGCGAGCGCTCCGCTGTCTAGAAGCCAACTAACTTAACTAGAAATATTCATTCTGCTATTTTTCAAGCCCATATTTAAAGGAAAACTTTCAAGCATCCGTATACGGACGCCTGGAAGAGACGGACGCTTGAATGATTGCAATTTGATAATATATAGACGCCAGGAATATAGCAAGATGAATATATATATATATATATATATATATATATATATATATATATATATATATATATATATATATATATATATATATATATAGAAGAAAGAAGTTATCGTCCGTATAATTTTAAAATAAAATAGGAAATTCTCGGCTATGCGGACAAAGACCGTTGATAAATATTACTCTTATGTTAATAAGTGCGGAGAATTCCAAGTTCATAGAAAAACTCCGGGTCCGAAAAATGATGACAGCTCTGTTTCGTCATAGTATGGAACTCATCAGCCCATTGCATTCGGTACAAACCATCATCTCGGATTTGTGTCCTATAAACAGATTTCACAGTTGAAAAACAGTAAATAAGACACAGTGGCGACATCTCGATGGCTCTCCCAATAACACAAGAACAACACAAACCAACAATGTTGTATAAAATCGCCGTGTGGTGGCGCGAGGTAAATTAAAAAAGGAATATATCAAAACTCGACACACGAAACTTACTACTCTAAGGATAGAGGTCGCATTATCCGGCATCAGCAACCAAACCAACCATGAAAATTCTCGGCTATGCGGATTGTTTATAGGACACAGATGCGAGATGATGGTTTGTACCGAATGCAATGGCCTGATGAATCCCATACTAGGACGAAACAACGCTGTCGTCATTTTTCAGAACTGGAATTTTTCCATGATCTTGAAGTTCTCCGCACTTATTAACATGAGAGTAATATTTACCAACGGTCTTTGTCCGCATAGCCTAGAATTTCCTGTTTTATTATATATATATATATATATATATATATATATATATATATATATATATATATATATATATATATATATATATATATATTACGCATCTTGAGATCTCATCAAAATTATTACTAATATCAACAAACTATCAAGGACTTGCATTTTGTATTCAGGGACATGATAAACAAAGAAATTGAAAGGAATTTTTTTTTGCTTTAAAGGGAATATATACCTTCTGGATGTTATTAATGAGATATAATGCACTTAAATTATATTATTGTAGATTTGACTTAGGTTGTTTATGTCGGTTCTGTCATTTACGGTATGCGTTTTCTTTTTGATAGCTGTAACTTCCTTTATCTTTTTAACGTTATTTTTCATGGTAGATAACATGTTTTCGAGTTAAAATATAGCTCTAGACCTTCCCAGCTATATTAAGAAACATAGGTTAAAAATTTTGTTCTGATTATTTAAGTAGATTTTCCGTTTATCTATTACAAAGAACCTCCCTTCTTCTTTATAAAACAGTATAAATTTATTAATTTTCCTAACAACAAAACCTTACCTAGTTAACTTTTAAAAGACAACCCTTTAATTTCAACACTTAAATAAAGTAATTTCCCAACCTTAAAAGTACACAATTCCTTAACAGTTTAATTAAATAGAGACAGTTAAGGCAAACAGGCAAAGTTTCTCTCAGTCTTTTCACGATAGCATGGCACAGTGCAAATTTTACGACACCCTTTATCACGACTGCAGTAACGGAGACGAATTATTAAGAAAGTTATTTGTAATGTTTCCTTTTAAAGCTCCGTCATATCAGCCGTAACAAGCGGTTCCCCGTCAGCCAGTATAATTAGTTGTTTTTGAGTTAAAGTAAATTTATCTTTGGATGATTTATCATTGTTTAGATGTCGCATACGGCCTTTTGTTTTGTTAAAAATACCCCACACATGGTAATACTTATTTCTAATTAGGATTCAAGTCCGGATGTTGTATTATGTAGTCGACTTAAAAAACAATACGAAACCGTCGAAAAATATCGAGTAAAATATTATTCAACTTTAGAAAAGTATAATGTTCAGTTATACATATGCGAGTGAAAATAGGTAGTTAGTGAACAATTAAATTTAAAGATCTTACATTAAATAAAACAAATTATCTATCCCAAACTGGCATGCGGTTAGAATAAACCTTCATAGTTTTTTGTTAAAATACTCCATGAAATATAGACTTTCGTCAGTAACAAAAATGTAACATTGTTGGTTTTTTTGCTGGAATGTGTTCATTTTGGCATCCTATAAAACATATATCGATGGTAACTCTGAAAGACATGTGCAAAAAAAATGGCGGGCCAAAAATGTTCACGATTTTCGGTATTTTGAGTCTATCTCGAAAAGTAAGAGTTCTATCGAAAAATGTTTCAAACAAAAGTTGTAGAGAATTAAAAAAAAATCCTATCGATTCATATAAGTTATAGGTGGCGGTACTAGTTATTTTTTTTCGACAAAATTTACGGTTTTGGTTTAAAAAAAATACACTTATTAACAAATTACCGATTTAAAATTTAACATAAATATAGGTATTATCATTCTAAAAAAGTATGTCAAACTCGGAATCTGTGAGTTTTTATTTTCTGAGAAATTCGATGTCAAAGTTGAAAATTCAACCTCAATTTTCCGCTTTCCTAATTAAGATATAATGCTCAATTTTAATGGAAATTGTTTTTATTGTTTTATATTTAGAAGATCTATTAAAAAAAAAATTTTTTTCAATCGTGGGCCGAGAAATTTTGCAAAAAACAATTTTTGCACCAAAAAAGTTGCGGTAACTTTTCACCGAATAGAGATAAAAATTTTTTAATGCGTGCATTAGATTTAGATGTATCATTTCCGATCTAAAAAAAAAATTCTTTTGGATGAAAAAAACTTTTTCTTTCTATAAATTCATAAAGGCGTGGCAAATGAATATTAAGGGCTCAAATTTGCAGAAGATGCTTTTTAATACTTGTACTATATCTGTGAATTTTTTTGGATCCAAGAAATGCACTTCCATACGATCTGTGAACCTTCGAAAATTGGGCCGTTGTCGGCGGGTTGCCATAGTTCAGACGCATTATTCATTGGCACTTCAAGGAAACCTATGCATCACGAGTAATATTTATAATATTAATGTTGTTTTATTCATTTATATGATAATAACAATGTGTTTAGTCATATTAATTATTTATTTTTTTATTAACAAAATTTTTGCAAAAAATTATAGAGAAAATCATACAAATATTCAATTATATATTACATATTCTACTGTTTTTTTCCTTTATATTATTATTATTTAACAGTTTATTAACAAAATTTTTACAAAAAATTATAGAAAAAATCAAAAAAATATTCAATTATATATTACATATTCTACTGTTTTTTTCCTTTATATTATTATTATTTAACAGTTTATTAACAAAATTTTTACAAAAAATTATAGAAAAAATCAAACAAATATTCAGTTATGTATTACATATTGTACTGTTTTTTTTCCTTTATATTATTATACATCTGCTTCTAACGCGCCAAAAATACGAAAATAATTAGCGACCAATGATATTAATTTGTCCTAATACAAACTTATAAAATTAATGAGCATAGTTTTGTTAATAAACTATATATTTAAGTATTTATATGATTTTCTCTATAATATTTTGTAAAAATTTTGTTAATAGACAAATTAATAATTAATATAACTAAACAAATTGTTACTATCATATAAATTAATAAAATAACATCAATATTATAAATATTACTTGTAATGCATAAGTTTCCTTGAAGCACCAATGAATAGTGCGCCTGAACTATGGCAACCGCCGACACCGGCCTGCAACAGCTATTTTCGATTAGATTCGCTCCAATTTTCGAAGGTTCACAGAACGTATGGAAGTATATTTCTTGAATCCAAAAAATTCACAGGTAAAGTACAAGTATTAAAAAGCATCTTCTGCAAATTTGAGCCCTTAATATTCATTTTCCACGCCATTATGAATTTTTGAAAAAAAAAACGTTTTTTTTTTCATCCAAGATTAATTTTTTTTTGAGATAGGAAATAATATATTTAAATCCAATGCACCCATTAAAAAAATTTTATCTCCATCCGGTGAAAAGTTATCGCAATTTTTTTTATGCATAAATTGGTTTTTGCAAAATTTCTCGGCCCACGATTAAAAAAAAAAATTTTAATAGATCTTCAAAATGTAAAACAATACAAACAATTTCCATTAAAATTGAGCATTGTATCTGAAATAGGGAAGCGGAAAATTGAGGTTAAACTATCAACTTTGACATCGAATTTTTCAGGTTTGACATATTTTTTAGAATGATAATATCTATATTTATATTAGATCTGAATCGGTAATTTGTTAATAAATGTCTTTAAAAAAAACCGTAAATATTGTTGAAAAAAAATATATCTCGATAACTAGTGGCTCCATCTATAACTTATAATAAATGAATCGATAGGTTTTTTAATTCTCTACAACTTTTGTTTGAAACATTTTTCGATATAACTTTTACTTTTCGAGATAAACTCAAAAAACCGAAAATCGTGATCATTTTTGGTCCGCCATTTTTTTGGACAGGTCTTTCGGAGTTACCATCGAGATATGTTTTATAGTATGCCGAAATAAACACATTGCAGCAATAAAAAACAATATGACATTTTTGTTAACAAAGCAGCTCTTTATTGATCTAATTTCCATGGAATAAAACTGAGTATTCTAAGAACAAAATACCAGGATTTCTTCTCAAGCATCGATATTTTTAACAGTAAGGAGATCACGACTTTGTGACATATCAAAGTATTCTCGATCTTGATGCAAAACAGTGGTTCCGAACCGATGGTTCGCTACTCCCAAGGTGGTTGCCTTGGTTTTTTCGGGTGTCGCCGGTTATCAACTTTAAAAACCAAAATTAAACATTGCCATTGGCTCTCCTCTCTTTTCCTTTTAAACTTGGCATCTCCTTTAATGTTAGTTCATGCTTCCAGTTACGTGTTTTTCTGAGATATGTTCTCCTGGAGGACATGAAAGAAAAGTGTCATTCTTTGAAAGTAATGACAGAATAGAAAAACTTGTATAGGATGTATATATGTGAAGTACGAACTATGCTTGAATCGATGTTGGGCTTTCAGTCAAAAGTTAAAGAGCCTGACCCCAGTCAAACATCTTGCATTGCATAGTTCATCAATTTGAATAAAAAGCTCTCGACAATTTGATGACAATTGTCAATTAAATACATTTTAGTGGTCTCAATAATCATCTGTTCAATATTTTAATAAAGTAGAAAGCTCCTTCATCTACGAGCAGACTTTTGGAGCGGCCATTGGATCTCCGCTATCACCTGTGGTAGCTAACATCTTCATAGAAGCTTTCGAAGACAAAGCATTGTCTTCTGCTTCTCTAAAACCTAAATTTTCGTTCGTAGTTTGGCCGCATGGCGCAGATAACCTCAAAAATTTTCTGAATCATCTAAATCAATAACATCCTAGTATAAAATTCACTATGGAAACTCAATCAAATGGTGCCCTTCCCTTTCTACTTGTACAAAGGCAAATTAGGACATTCTGTGTACAGAAAACCAACACATACAGATTGATATCTCAATGCAACTTCACATCATCATCCTTCTCAAAAACAATCCTCTTTGGTACATAGAGCACTTTCAATATGTGACGAATAATCACTAAATTCAGAAACAGAAAAATTTACTAATGCTCTGATAGGAAACGGATATTGCGCTGAAGATATAAGACGTTATATTACTAAATATAAAAACCCAACTCCTCAACAAAATGTCTTAAATGAACCTCCGATGGACAGTGTTCTCTTACCTTACATACACGGAACCACCGACCAGATTGCCAGATTGCTTAGGTCAATTTTCAACACATGTAAGAAAGTTGGACAATGTTTAAAGTCTCCAAAGGACACAGTTCCATTTCAAACAGAAAGCGTTTACAACATACCTTGCTCATGGGGTAAAGTGTATGTAGGTGAAACAGGACGTTCTATATCCACTAGGCTTAAGGAACAAATTGTACAATCTGTAGTAGCCGAACATCAGCATTCCTCAGGTCATACTTTTAATTTAAAAGAAACTAAAGTGCTAGCATCAGTGCCTGGTTTCTTAAAACGTAAAATTAGAGAATCAGTCGAAATTTGTAAATTTCCAAATAATATTAACAGTTCAAGCTAACAAGATATTGGAGACAGTTCAAGACTAACTTTGACTTAATTCGGTAACCAGCCAGAGTTTTCATCTAGTATTATCTATTCAGAATTATCTGAGGTACACTACGATACTTACAAAGGAACAAATTAAATCAAGGTATTACGCCATATATTTCTTCATCTATCAGATTTAAATCCATGAGTATCTTCTTCTTTTTCTTCTTTGTCAGCCCATTGACGTCCACTCCTGGACATAAGCCTCTCCGATGGTAGTCCACTGGGATCTATCTCTCGCCTTCTGGAGCCAGTCTTTTTCAGCAAACTGTCTTATATCATCTACCCATCTACATTGTGGCCTGCCACGATTTCCGTTCGTTTCTCCCGGTCGCCATTGCAGTAATTTACTCGTCCACTTATCGGGCTGATGTCTAGTTATGTGCCCCGCCCATTACCACTTTAGTCGTGATATGCGTTCAATGACGTCAACTACTTTCCTAACATTTGTCTCTCCATGGAGCGTTGAGTAACTCGGAGCCTATTCGCATTTTGTTTGGTTAGTGTTATCGTTTCCATGCTGTAAGTAGCAACAGACAAGACACACGTGTTATACACTTTCCGTTTAAGGTTGATTGGTATGTTTCTATCTCTTAATACGTACTGCAACTTTCCAAAGGCAGCCCATGCCAGCCGTATTCTCCTTGTTATTTCCGCCGTTTGATTTTCGTTGCCCAGTTTCATTACGTGGCCTAAATAGATGTACTCTTGGACATTCTCTATGATTTCAATTTTGAATCTCTATTTGTACATTTGCGTCAGGGCTCATTAACTTAGTTTTCCCCAAGTTCATCTTAAGTCCCACTTTTCTCGCCTCTTCATTGAAATCTTGAAGCATTTGTTTTAGCTCTTCTGGATTGCTAGACATGACAACAACATCGTCGGCGAAATGAAGATGACTAAGATAAGAACCGTCAACTTTCAAACCTTTCTCATCCCAATTTAGTTGTTTAAAGACATCATCCAAAGCTAGCGTAAATAGTTTCGGAGAGATGACGTCTCCCTGACTCACACCTCTCATAACGTTTATTTTTTCGGTTTTTGTGTCTTCGACATGAGTATACCATGTCATTTTTACTGGTCTGACTGTGTAAGTTTAGAGAACGGTCCCTCCAGTTTAATTGGATTATTTTAAGGTCTGTTGATGCTTGTTCTTGTATTCATAGTATCACTATTTATTTTAAGAAACTAGTTTATAATAATCCTCATTACTCAGGTCAGATTCAAGTCTCTAGATACCGTTATATTTCAGGCTATCAAAAGAAAATATTGTAAACCGAGCCTATGAATTGAGAAACGAAATAAAACTGTTCTTAAAAATTAAAGGAAAGCGTGAGTTTATGACAGACTTTAATGATGAGACATGGATCCAAAGAACAGCTTATTTATCTAACCTCTTAGATCAAACAAGCGAAATTTGAAACTGCAGGGTAAAAAACGCATATTATTCACTTCATATATAATATTTAAGAGTTCGTAATACAGCTGTAAAACAAGCGCCGTAAAGTAAATATTGGAATATTTGCCATATTTGAACCTTTGTACCAGAAATGAAGAATTGGAGACGGCAATTCAGGATAATCTAAGAGTAGAAATTAATAACCACTTTGAAACTCTTGAATCTGGAATTCAACGTTAATTCTGGGAATTTTCCGAAGGTTTATTAATACGAAATCCACTTCGTGTAGCTTTGGATGTTGCCAACGTTCCCGATGAGCTGCAGGATGAATTTTTAGACATGTTTACTAATTCCAATCTGATGTCAACGATATTTTATTTCTGTTAATATTTTTCCAAAAATAATTCTGTCCTTTATTTAACATCCAATTTTAAGAGAGAAAGAGTAAATGGTGTGAATTATTGAATTGCTATTAAATAAAATTTTTATTAAAAAAATTGAACCGACTTCTAAAAGTGCGCTAAAAAGTGAAAAATAACTATAAATTTTTATATGAAATTGAAATTTTTGAAGTAGGCGCCAAACTAATGTTTAATAAAATGTGAACTTTCTTACCATAATTTGTATATATTAGTAGTTATTTATTTCATTAAGAAATAATTTGGCGCCGACTTCAAAAAATTCAGTTTCATATAAAAATTTATAGTTATTTTTCACTTTTTAGCGCACTTTTAGAAGTCTGTTCAATTATTTTAATAAACATTTTATTTTTCGATTTTTAGTTTTGTATTCGTTATGATATTCATAAATTATTTGAACTAAGTACTAATCGAGATTAGTTTACCTCGCAATGACTCCAAGGTGGCTAAAAATTACCCATTTTATCCAAAGTTGTGAATCACCCTAAAAGGAACCACTAAAAATTCTTTGATTCTTAGAGTTACCCAAATACCAGTGAAATTGTGTCAAACTATTAGTTTGTCATAGTAAATCCACTATCTTAAATTTCAAATTAATTTTAGATTGGTAATATAGACCCCAAAACCTTCCAATATCGATATTTAAAGTACTTAAGACGTAAATTTCTTAGCCCGATATATTTTATATTGCATGTTGAGTTTGTATACGCTCCAGGAACTCCGCAATATCAATTTTAAATAAAATCGGAAAATGTAAAATTTACAGTCCTTCATATTGTATCTTATCAACTTAATAGTTGTAAAAAGTTAACTTTAAATTCGTAATACAATACCCCAAAAACCCCCTAAAACGATTCAGTCCCACCTTAGCACAAAACCGGAAAATGTAAAATCTTTAGTCCGCTATATTGGATTCGTCATATTGAATCCTGAAAAAGTACTTTTAAATTCATAATTTACACCCTCAAGAACCCTTATATCAGTTTTGGAGAAAATCGATAAATGTCAAATTTTCAGGACGCCATATTGAATCCGCCAGATTAAGTTTTTCAAAAAATATTCTAAATTCGTAATTAGCACTAAAAATAGTCCCTCAATACTGATTTTAGACAAAATCGAGAAGTCTGGAATTTTTAAACTGCCATCTTGGATCCGACATATTTCATTTTTTTTTAAATAAATTCAGATTCGTAATGTGTGATCCCAAAAACTTCCTCATATCAATTTTGACAAAAATCGGACAAAATTAATTTTTATCGCCATATTGGACACGCCATATTGAATTTTTTATAAATAATTTCAGATTCGTTATGTGCGACACCGAAAACTCCCCCGTACCAATTTTGGAGAAAATCGGACAAAATTGATTTTTTCGTCCGCCATGTTGGATCCGCCATATTGAATTTCCTAAAAATAATTTTAGATTCGTCATGTGCGACCCCAAAAACTTCCCCACACTAATTTTGAACACAATCGGACAAAATTAACTTTTTTTTCCTCCATATTGAATTTTTTAAAAATAATTTCAGATTCGTTATGTGCGACACCGAAAACTCCCCAGTGTCAATTTTGGAGAAAATCGGGCAAAATTAATTTTTTTGGCCGCCATATTGTCAGCGCCATCTTGGAATTTACTGCACCAATTTCATCCAAAAAAATATGGGACCACCGCAGCAAGTTCCTGAACATAACGTAAAAAATTTTATTCAAATCGGTGATGCCGTTCCGGAGTACTCGGTGTATATACATAAAAAAAACATACATACTCGACGAATTGAGATCCTCCTTCTTTTAGAAGTCGGTTAAGAAAATTGCAATTCTATGGTCATTGAACAACATCAGACAACAATGACCGATTTTTCCTGACATTTTCAAAGTTCATGACATCTTTTATTCGGTCCAATTTTTAGTATTTTTTTGCTATATTTTAACAAAACGGTATGTACAGGGTGAGTCAACGATTGGATGAAGTAAGTTTGTGCCTTTCCGGTGAAATTTACAAAGAAACTATATTTATTGTTTGATACAGTTTATTTTTACGCAGATTTTAAAAATATTTAGGACTCTACAGGGTGAGCCAAAAAACTAGGGCAGCATAAAGTTGTATTTTTTAAATAGAACACCCTATATACGAATCGTATTTTCGATTTAGCTTATAATTTTAAATCTTTTTTATTAAGGGTTTACTATAACAAAACTTTATAGTTTCTGAGATAATTAAGTTTAAAGAAAAAAAGTCACATTTTCAAGCATCAATTCAATCCTAAATAACGTTTTCAATTTTGTGACAAATATATTCAAATTTGGAATTTAGCAAGGCCAAGGACAAATTAACATAATTTTTACCTAATATTTGCAATAAAAGCTACAGGGTGTTGAACACATCGGCTCAAATTTAAACAAGTTTAAATGAATAAATATCTTTTTTTTTAAATGGTACACCCTGTATATTTTCATGTTATTTAATAGAGTAATAAAAACCCTAAAAGTTTTGTTCAATATATCCTATACCTATTTATAATAGTTTTTGAGATATTTCAGTTTTTCTTATTTTCCATACTTTTTTACAGAAATAGTCTTCATTATCATAGTAGCCATGTAAAATAATAAAAAGAAACTACAGAAACAAACAGAATGTGGTTAAATATGATGAAATACATTATTCGTTATATTACAACGGCAGTAGTTTAATTAAACATAATGTGAAAAAATTAACACAACAATAACGACAAGGCAAATACATATTTACTTTTATACGAAATTGAATGCAATTGAATGCAATGCACAAATTTAGTCTTTTTTGCAGATTTTCTCGGACCCTGGACAAAATTAGTGGCGTTATTGTTCTACAGGTATCCCTAATCCTGTTTCGCATATCTTCCATTGTTGTTGGTGGATTAACATACACCTTATTTTTAATATAACCCCATAGGAAGAAATCTAATGGGGTGATGTCGCAAGACCTTGGTGGCCACTCAATGAAACCCCCACGTCCAATCCATTTTTGCGAATATCGTTGGTCCTAAAACGCACGAACTTCACGATGGTAATGCGGAGGCTCACCATCGTGCTGGAACCACATACTGTCGAGCTCATCCCTATCGAGACCTTGAAGCAGTTGGGGTAGTTCTTCTTGTAGAAAATTCAGGTAACTATGGTCATTTAGTGGTTCATTAAAAAAGTGGGGTCCAATAATTCGATTATGATGAATACCACACCAAACATTTAATGACCAGTGGTTTTGATGTTGCACCTCTCTAATCCAAAATGGGTTTTCTGTGGCATAATAATGCATGTTGCGTCTATTTACGGCACCGTTACTTCTAAAAGTAGCTTCATCACTAAACTTTACCTTGCATAATAAATTTGGATTTAATTGAATCTCCGCATTTATTGTACGACAAAAGTTTACACGACTTTCAAAATCCTGTCCATGCAATTCTTGGTGTAATTCCATGTGATATGGATGATACCTATATTTCTTGGTAGTACGATTAGCGGTGGATTGTGATGTTTCACATAATGCTGCTAACTGACGGCTACCAATATAAGGATTTTCCTGAACATTTAACAATACTTGTAGTTCTTTTTCTTCATTAGTTACTGGTTTGTTGACCACTTTACGTTTTGGATAATCAACAGTACCAGAAGAATCAAATCTTTGCATTAAGTTTTGAAAAATATGGGTATTAGGCTGGCGTCGATCAGGATACTTCATTTTGTAAATTCTTTGAGCAAGAAGGCAATTTTTTTGAGCCTCTCCTATTGTATAAATCACATCTATTAACTCATTCTTTGGAAAATTCATTTTACAATATAAGACGAATGCAAAAAAAAAAACAAACTACACTACATAAAAACCAAAAGAAGCGATTGCGGTTATAAATTTGACACACAGAAAAATATTCTTTTACATTGTTTTTGCCATGCCTACTATGATAATGAAGACTATTTCTGTAAAAAAGTATGGAAAATAAGAAAAACTGAAATATCTCAAAAACTATTATAAATAGGTATAGGATATATTGAATAAAACTTATAGGGTTTTTATTACTCTATTAAATAACATGAAAATATACAGGGTGTACCATTTAAAAAAAAAAGATATTTATTCATTTAAACTTGTTCAAATTTGAGCCGATGTGTTCAACACCCTGTAGTTTTTATTGTAAATATTAGGTAAAAATTATGTTAACTTGTCCTTGGCCTTGCTAAATTCCAAATTTGAATATATTTGTCACAAAATTGAAAACGTTATTTAGGATTGAATTGATGCTTGAAAATGTGACTTTTTTTCTTTAAACTTAATTATCTCAGAAACTATAAAGTTTTGTTATAGTAAACCCTTAATAAAAAAGATTTAAAATTATAAGCTAAATCGAAAATACGATTCGTATATAGGGTGTTCTATTTAAAAAAAAATACAACTTTATATTGTCCTAGTTTTTTGGCTCACCCTGTAAAGTCCTAAATATTTTTAAAATCTGCGTAAAAATAAACTGTATCAAACAATAAATATAGTTTCTTTGTAAATTTCACCGAAAAGACACAAACTTACTTCATCCAATCGTTGACTCACCCTGTACAATTTTTCCTAAAATATACTATGATTTAAAACGTGTAAATATGTCTTAGTAGAGATGGCAAAATTTGAAGGAAGAGATCAGAAAATACGTTGTGAAACAAAAAAAAATTTGTTTTGAAAACTATGTGCGACCGCTAAAGAAAAGAATTCAGATTGGTGTTCTACGACCTCAAAAATAGGTAGTATGTAAAATATCGGCGAAAATTTCGATGCTTTTAGTATTCCTAATAATTACCATATTCTTCAATAAAGAAATTTAAATAAGTAAATTAACATCCGTCGTTCAACCGGAAGTTATGATATTCTGAATAGGATGTTCTTGCCCTCACCGGTAATTCATAATTTAAAATTTTATGATCCGCATTTTATAATTCGAAAAAATAAGTTTTGTACCTGTAAACATAACACTTGGATTTAAAAAACAGCATTAAAAAACCATTTAATAATAAATGTCTTAAAGCGAAATTTTTTAAATTACAAATCATTGAAGAAAAAAAAATGAAAAATATCTGGTTTTTATTTTATTTTTCCTTAAGTTATTTTTAATATTACGCTTGTGAGGCGTGTAGCATGTTTACGTACAAAATTTAAAAATGATAAATAACGGGACGAACCTTGAGATAAATACATTTTGACGTAGAATTGGATTAAGGCTGAACTTTCGTAAAATTGAGTTGACAACATGAGTACGTGTCAACTTTTTTATGTGAAATATGATAAATTAGCTTAAACAGTCGCGTTTATGAGTTTATTTAAATGAAAAATATAAGTAGGTGTACTAGAGGGTATAGCATGTTCCTAAAATATCAGCAAAAAAGAATTTATAATTCACAGCCTCACGAAATTTCAGTCATGAAAAGTTTAGTAATGTTTCACATCGATTTTTTATTACAAATACAGAGTGTCAATCTGAAAATATTAGGGTTACTCCTAAAACTTTAAACGATTCCCTTGTAATACAGTCCATCATTTTAAAGTTTGTTGAATGTGTTTTTTAAAAATACACCAATTTATTTTCTCTGTTGAGTATTTTCCGAAAAGTCGCATTTCAAAGGACCCCGCACCAATCAAATGGAAATTCGATCCCGGTCAAATTCGTTGAAAATTCAGTATGTTGTAGGTCTAGATGTCCTGATCAAAAGTTCCTATGGGCACAAAGTCCAAAAGTTAATAGTTTTAGAGATACAGAGGGAAGAGTTGCGCCCGCACCAACCAAATGGAAATTGGATCCCTGTCAAATTCGTTGAAAATTCAGTATGTTGTAGGTCTAGATGTCCTGATCAAAAGTTCCTATGGGCACAAAGTCCAAAAGTTAATAGTTTTAGAGATACATAGGGATGAGTTGCGCCCGCACCAACCAAATGGAAATTGGATCCCGGTCAAATTCGTTGAAAATTCAACCATTTACATAGGCAAGGCGTAAGGGTCGTCTATATATACATATATACATATATATATATATATATATATATATATATATATATATATATATATATATATATATATATATATATATATATATATATATATATATATATATATATATGTTTCTACGGTTTTCACGGATTCGTCCGTGTGAGATGCATTAGCAGTGGTTATATCCACATGATGCTGTTGTAGTGCTGAAATCACATTCAGCAAACGTACAACTATATGCAGCTCCGTATGTAAGTGAAGTAAAATGCGAAACAGTGAATGCAAACTTCGCTCCATCGTATCCTCTCTGTGTTAGAGGTTGCACAGTTAGAATAAACTGTAATAAAACACAATATATATATATATATATATATATATATATATATATATATATATATATATATATATATATATATATATATATATATATATATATATATATTATATGTAGATAAGTTTTTGTCCGTGTAATTTAAAATAAAATAGAATAATACTTGTTTAGCTTTGAAACACGCTAAACGATGCTCTCATGGTGGGATCGTTTGGTGCGGCACGTGGCTTTGGCTGCTTAAATAGCGGTAGGCTTGCTTGCCAGTACCGAAAAATGCGACCCCTATCTTTTGGGCAGCGCGTTTCGTGTACTCGATTTTACATATTTCTGTTTTAATTCACCGTCGCGCCACCATATGACGGTTCTTTTACAAACTTTGTTAATCTGTGTGGTTCTTGTATTATCAAGTGGACCATCGAGATGTCGCCTTTGTCGTCTTATGTGCCGTATTTTGATTATAAGTTCGGCTTTATACGATGCAAAGGCGAGATGATGGTTTGTACCGACTGCGGTGGCCTGACGAGTCCCATATTAGGACGAAACAGCGCTGTCGCCATCTGTCGGACCCGGAGTTTTTCCATATTTTGGAGTGCTCCGCACTTTTTAATACGAGAATCATGTAGATTGACAAATTTTCACGTCCGCTTCACCAATATTTTATTCTATTTTATTATATATATATATATATATATATATATATATATATATATATATATATATATATATATATATATATATATTAACTTTTGGACTTTGTGCCCATAGGAACTTTTGATCAGGACATCTAGACCTACAACATACTGAATTTTCAACGAATTTGACAGGGATCCAATTTCCATTTGGTTGGTGCGGGCGCAACTCATCCCTCTGTTTCTCTAAAACTATTAACTTTTGGACTTTGTGCCCATAGGAACTTTTGATCAGGACATCTAGACCTACAACGTACTGAATTTACAACGAATTTGACCGGGATCGAATTTCCATTTGATTGGTGCGGGGTCCTTTGCGGAAGTAATTGCAACTTGCTTGGAATGAGATTTTTGGTTTTTGGGTTATTATTTTAAAGAAAAAATATTATGTTGACTCCCCTTTTAGTAGGAGTTTTGTCATGGGTAAAGTAACCTATAAAATTACATAAAAATAATACAATTTCGATGGTAATTAATTTGCATTTATTTTGTCATCTCTTGAATGTTCTACAGACAAAGTCTACTTTTTTGTCACTCCTGCAAAAAAATTCTTAAAAAAAGTTTTTTGAAAAGAAAATCATTTTCAGCCACCAATTTTAAAGATGGTAAATTGAGTTTTACTTGTTAAGCTATTCAGTAATAATTTTAATAAGTGAATAAACTGTGAAAATGATTAGAACAGAAATGATTTTTATTTATGGAAAGGTTGGAAAATGTTCACGAGGAGCGGCATTTCTTTTTGGGAGAATTGCCACCAGGTATGTTCGTGATTTGGTGGCAAAGTTGTCAGGAACTAATTCGGTGGAAAATAGAAAAAGAAATAACCAGCGAATACTAAATTAAAAAGTTCAAAGGAAACATTTGTTACAGGCTCCAGCAGCTCTGTAAAAGCAGGAAAAAAAACAAGAATGTCAAGCGAGACTCTAAGGAAGAACTGAAATTACATCAATTGCATCTCCATAAAAAGCAGATACTTCAGAGATCCATAAGGGCGATTTTGATAGACGAATAGAGCTTTGTGAAACGATGTCTGATCGGGTCATCACCATCCCTAATATTCTGCCAAATATCTGTTTCAAGGATCAATGTGCATTTTTTCTAAATATCAATGAAATTAAGCAAAAGTATCGGTGTTGAAATGACAAAAACCAGCATATTTTTCGGGAAGGGTATATACAATGCCCACAAATTACACTGTTCTGCATAAAAATCCTCCCCGCCAAACTGTGTTATTTCAATAATTTCTACCTATGTAACCTTTACACTGACCTGTAAACTGTTGTATCAAGTAACAAAATCTAGAGAACATAAAAAGCATGTTTTGATTGATTGAAAAGCATGTATGAGGATGTACCTATGCGACATATAAGTTGTTATAGCATACCGGAGTGCGACGTTCCCAAATCTGTGTTTTCTCTAAGTTTAGGGCAACACCGAATGGGGCGTCTGGAGACGACCTCCCATCTACGAAGTCTCAACCCTCTAGCATTTAAAATAACGGAGATACCCATTAAACCGCATGTAATTTCATGGCGATCAAGACAAAACTTAGGCTCCCGAAATTTGCTGCCACACTTGTTCAAGAACCATCACAGGATAGCTATTGGGTACCCACAAGTGTATGAAGTTTTGAGTGCCAATGATTTAGCGGGAATCTCAAAATCATATTGATGATTGCTACTTTTGAGTAACAAAAATCTTGAGTTTTCTTTTAAAAACAAACATAAGATTGAATAGCCTAATATCCCCTCAGCTATGAGTCCTGTACCTCATTACGCTTCTAGCATACCTGTCCTTAAGCCTCCAGGAAAATAAGAAATGGACTCAAAATCAGAAAAACTAGATGATTCTAAACCAAAAGCCGGTCCAAGTTTTCGAGAGAAAGACGATTACGAATATAGTAACAATAAAAAGTGAGGCAAAGCTTAAAGAATGAATGTTCGTTGGGCCGCAAATACGAGAACTTTTTAAAGATGAAGATTTTGAACCTACACTTTCGAGAAAAGAAAATAGAGCATGGATTGTCTTCAAAAATATATGTAGCAACTTCGTAGGTCAAACAAAATCGGAGAACTAGAAAGATCTAGTTGAAGAATTTATCCAATCAACAAGACGTTATTGTGCAACATGTCACTAAAGCTACATTTTCTTCACTCTCATTTGAGATTCTGTCCTGACAATTTAGATGCAGTTTCAGACGAAGACGTTGAAAGATTTCATCAGCAAATTGTTCAAATGGAAAAGCGGTATAGTTGAAAATGAATTTCAAACATGTTAGCAGTCTACTGTTGGACCCTCAAACGTGAAACTGGCTAAATTGCTTATGATTTGGGTTTGTCATATTTTATATTCCTCTTTTTTTCTGTAAAACTTATGGGTGATAAGTAAAAACCGAGCTCATATTTGAATTCAGCATATTGCAGTAGAGACAAAAAACCAAAAAAAATATCAGAGAGCGACAAAAAAAATCAAAATGCAGAACAATGTAATTAATGTTTGGGCTAGTATTTCTGAAAATGCTCTTATTGGTCCTTTATTTATTGAAGAAAACTTCACAGGCGATCTTTTCCTTAATATGCTTGAAGCGACTATCAATCCTCTTATAAGTCGCAAACTAGAAAATTAAATTGATGTAGCAGGTAATTTAGTTTTACAGGGAGATCTGTTACATTTCCAGGCGAACGGTATTCCATCTCATTATTTTCTTCCCGTCCGACAGTCATTAAATGAGAGATTCTCGCATAGATGGATTGGCAGAAGGGGAGTAATTGAATGGCCTCTTAGATCACTGGATTTAACGCCTCTAAACTTCTTTACTTAAAAACAACTTAAATCCATTGTTTATGAGACACAACATGCCGACCCTTTAAAGTTTTTCGAAACATCAGAAACCATAGTGTCCAACAGTTTATAAGATATTGGGTGAGTAGATCATATCGGTTTTCTTTCGGAAAATCTTTCTTCTGAAACTAAAAGTTTTTTTGTAAAAGTAAACACCAAATAAAAAATCGAACGTCTTGACTAGACTGTTTCGTGTAAAATTTGGCTCCTGTTCAAGAGTTGGAACTAATGTCACTTACAATTTGTTATCCCTAAATTTAACTACTAAAACGAAAACCAACTAAATAAGTATGTTGGAAATAATTAATAGTAAAAACAATAAATTTCGGTTCTGGTAAGTTCTAATTACGTCTGTTTTGGAACGCCATTTTTTTAAATCCTACTGCTCAGAAAATAACAAATTAGGGTAATATTGTAAAGAGAATTATACTGGCTTTAAAACTGTGTGTCATTTGACCTCCCATCCTATTTAAGACTTTAAAGATAACATCTAGCCCCCTCCCAGGGGTTGAAGGCTGTAACTATTCTTTAAAAATGAGGGGAGATTTGAAATTGACACCCTGTATAACCACCTATTTTGAGAAAATTTCGAGGTAAGAACATTTCTATTTGGTCCATTTTCATTCAAACTAGTATTTAGAAAACTCGAAAAATCAGAAATTTTTTTGTTGTTCAATTAAGGTAGATAATAATTTTGGCTAAAATGGGTACTTTCCAATTAGCTAAGATAGGTAATTTTTTGCGACCTAGAAAGCATTATGAGGTACATTACACATCTCCCTTTGTGCTTAGTTCAAACAAATTATGGATATTCTGACGAATTCAAAACAAAAAATTGAAAAATAATTTTTTTTATCTTTTAAAAAGCGCTAAGAAGCAGGAAATTACCATATACATTTTTACATGGAATTGAAATTTTTGAAGTCGGCTCCAATTTATTACTAAATGGACCAAATAACTACTAACACTAGATGTAAACAAGTTATAGTAAGAAAGCAATCTATACATTTAAATAAAACTGAAGTATCTATCTGTCCGACTGCATATCTGTCTGCCTGTCTGTTAGTTTATCATGAGTGATATAGGCTGATTATTTTTTGTCTCTCTATCTGTCTGCATGAGCGAAACGGCTCAACCTATCTCATTGAAACTTTCCGGATATAAAGAGAGAAGTGACATACGCTGCATTTGTCTGTCTGTACCGGCTAATCTTCAAAACAACGGAAACGATTTCGTCGAAACTTCACTAACATGAAGAGGTTATCGGGCGTGATATAAGCTGTACGCCCATCTATCAGGAAAAGAGAGAACCAGAGTGAAATTTACAGAGAATAAGATGTCTATCCCCCTTTCTTAATGGTTTTAAGAAGAAAAAACTTCTTTTCAAAATGCGTAGACCGTGAAATTATTTACTTTTCATAATTTTCTACCTCTCCAGGATATATTTAGATGTTCGTTTTGTTGTTATTAGTGCATTTTGCTCTGGGCTCGTTACAGCTACACTGATGAGACCATTTGGTGGTCAAAACTAGTATGGAAACAGTACCAAAGTGGAATTCACAGAGAATAAGCTGTCTGTCCCCGTTTTTAATGGTCTTAAGGAGAAAAAACTTATATATATATGATGATTCAGTATTGGTTAAGGAATACATCCATTAGTTCTTTTGGTTTTTTGTGGAAATTTGCAGACGTTTGGCCAAAATCTTATTTGGCATCTTCTGTGCTTGGTGGTTGTAGATCAGTAGATCAGTTGACCTACAACCACCTATTACAGAAGATAACAAATGAAATTTTGGCGAAACATCTGCAAACTTCCACATAAAACCAAATGAACGAACGGATATATTTTAATACTGAATCACATGTTCCCATCAGTGAAACACTACGCAACCACAGATATATATATATATATATATATATATATATATATATATATATATATATTACCCTTATTTTTGAATTGTTCTATTGTTTTGCTAATTTGTTTTTCTCGAACTCACGAAAACGAGTTAGGATTATTATTTTTACTCTTATAAACCGGTTTGCTAAATTACATTTTCTAAAAGTCAATATTATTCATACCCTGCAACTAACAATAAATGTAGTTCCCTTGTTATTCTTTTATTGACCTCCAACAGGCAGGCAACTTTCCGTAACACAATTTAAAGTTTTACTGTTTGTTTTGTATTTTCAATATTTCTTGTTTACTTTTGGGTAAAAAAAATAAGCTCCTAATCCGGAATACAAAAAATACGATTAAATTTAAAAGGTTAGCAATATTCTTCCGTGAGAATTGCCATTTGCAAGGCTATTGAATAAGCGTGCTAAGCAAAAGTTTGAAAAAGAGTGTTTTTAAAGGGATTTCAAATGTTATTTTAGGTTATTTAAAGCTCTCCGCTTGTGACCCAGTTCAGTTTCGTGTGAAATTCGCAAAATTTATTATAATATATTCCGAAAATATTGTACAGTATTTTTTTACAACCTGAAATACGCTAACTTTTTTTCGTAGTATGAGACATTCTGTGTAGATATACAAGCTGTAATATGGTATTTGCAAAGAAACTTCTCACATTCCAAATCGCTTTTGGATTTTTAACATTTCAGATCTATAGTCTTTATTAAAATTTTAACTCTGTGACACCAACCATGAGTATATAAATATATATATATATATATATATATATATATATATATATATATATATATATATATATATATATATATACATATATATATATGTACATATATATATATATATATATATATATATATATATATATATTTAAGAAATTAGGTCATTAATAATAATTCTTCAGATTATATTTAAGTCATATAATTAAAAGGTTCTTAACATGCTAAGTGACGTTTCGTCCTTAGTTTTCAACCTTTATCAAACTAAAAAAATATATATACAATATACAAAAACACAAAAATCAAAAACCAAAAACATACCTTGTAATGTTGTTGGTAACTCCAATATTTAATTAGGTATATTGATTAAAAAATAAAACAATCGGATCGTCATGGTTTACATGCACATATTACATAAAAGTTAAAATTAAAAAAACAACTAATTATAACATCAACAGTACATCCAAAAATTTCTTTACTATTAAAAACATTTTGATTTCCCCAATCGTCCAGGTTTATCGACGACAACTGATATTTTGCATTAAAGTAGTGGAATGTATAATCTTTTTAAATTATTTGTATCTTTTTTGTCGTTTACTGCAGATTTCGATCTTTGAATTTCCACCATTTCGTATATATATATATATATATATATATATATATATATATATATATATATATATATATATATATATATATATATGTACCTACCTGTTAATTTGACCCTCTTCTCAGGTGAGTTCAGATTTTTTTAAAGATCACATTCAGATAATGAATACACAAACAGATTAAAACATAATATAAATATTTTATTCAACAATTAATAAATGTGACACAATTTTCAACAATTTTGGATGAAATTATAAGAACAATACTATAAAATTTCATGCAACTATGCTTCTTATCAATTTTGTCATTTATTTCTTTCAATTTGCATTATCCCTTTTTAACAACCTGTATCTCTCCTTGGCAACGTTTTATTATTTTAATTTTGTAACCTTCCACTAGATGGCGTTACTGCAATTTAATTTGTAAAAAGTAGTTAATTTCTCAAAATTTGGTTTATTTTTAAAAAATTTCGTTTGCCGTGACATGATATAAGTGGTTAATTATTATTATAGCGACACCTACTATTGATGATTAATGTTATTTATATATTATCAGGTTAGTATAAGAAGCTGTCATTCATTAGTGTAATTTTTTTTTAATCTTGTGAAAACTTAGACTATTATTGATGCTAGTTTTTTTTTTCTACTGCTTAGACTATTATAAATACCTTGGTGTTGTTTTCTGTACCTTGGTTTCATTTTCTATACCTTGATTTTGTTTTCTGCACCTTGGTCCAATTTCATAAGCACAACTCCAGTATACTGATTTACTCGTTTTCTTCTTCAAAACTCTTTTAAATATCCCAAAATATTTTGTAATAGTTTCCTGTCAAGTAAGGAAATTACAAATATTTTTCCCAAACAAAAACTCGAACAAATATTTTCTTCTTTAAGAATATATCACTTAATTTTCTTGTATTTTCCAAAACACTATTTCCTGTACTTGTTGTTATTTGAGAGTTGATTATTTTATTCGTAGGACAAACTTCGATACTTTTATTTAATTTTATTAAATTCTAAACTTGTTTTACTTTTGAAAACAAACACATACCTCAATTAAATATAAAACAAAACAAAATATTTCACTTTTGTTTTAATGACGTAGGTAAACAAATGAAAATTTGAGGTTATGGTAAAATTTCGGGAGCTCTCAAGACGCGATGCTTTAAGCAACAGGATTATTTCAACTCTGACGAAATTCCTACGCTTCGGGTATTTAAAAATATCCGAAACATCTGAATCGTCTCCAACCTGATTGGTCAAATTTGTGACACCAGATAACTTGATAAATATTAACAACTTGAAAAATTGCGATTTATGAAAGCTTTTTAATTTGATCAATTTTTACTGGAATTTTATATGTTTTGATGAATATATGGACCAAAATTCTATCGTTAAGCATTATTGAACTTGCCCAAAATAAACTTTAGAGCTTTTTCGACACTTTGATATACATTAAAACTACTTCCGTGTTTACTGTTATATATATAAGAAATTTTATAGTATTGTTCCTATAATTTCATCCAAAATTGTTGAAAATTGTGTCACAGTTATTAGTTGTTGAATAAAATATTTATATTATGTTTTAATCTGTTTCTATATTCATTATCTGAATGTGATCTTTAAAAAAATCTGAACTCACCTGAGAAGAGGGTCTTGTGTATATATATATATATATATATATATATATATATATATATATATATATATATATATATATATATTCTTCATTAGGAAGTTGGAATATATGTATATATATATATATATATATATATATATTCTTCATTAGGAAGTTGGAACTGAAGCGGGAACTCAAGCAAAATATACATACATTAGGAGTGGGTTTTCTTAATAAAGAGCAAATTTCCCAAGTTGAATTCCTCAACAATGAAACTCAACCTTGAAAACACATAATACTAAAATAAGTTAATTTAAATATGCAAAATTAATGCAAATAAGCTTAGTTTGTCTTTATCTTTTGCTGAGACAGTATAATATAAATTTAATAACACGCTCCACTAAGATTCTTGTAATAGATACGTAAATACTAAGAAAGTTAGGTATAATTTTCTCTGTTTCTAAAATAATAAATTATTTTGTTATTAGCATAATCCGTATGCCTTATACAAAAAGTGAAATTGTTCTTATGAACTGGATCCAAGTACTCGAGTCCTGACTCGATTATTTTATAAAAACTAATTGAGTAGACTGAATTGTTAAAAGCGGCAACTTGTCTATATTAACTTGAATCATTCATGCCTCACTTCCTTTATGGTATTTCTAAAGAATCTAGCTTGCGACGTGGATGGCGATCAATTTAAACAAATATCTATAACAAAACAATAATATAAACATATAAAAACAGAGTAAAACCAGGCCAAAACAAAGCTCCTGGAGGAAGCTGTATCAAGAGGTCGAAAGCACCTCTGAAGCATCACGCCTTCACAAGATTCTGGCTAAAAATCTCCTATATCCTATAGGGATACTGCGAAATCGGATGGAACCTTTACGGAGACTGGCGGAGAAACTCTGGAAATACTTCTTCGGATGCATTTGTCAAACTCCAACATCATGTTGAAACTAATCTCTCAACCCTGATCACAAAGGCATCAAAAAGAAACTGGGAAACAACAAACCAAGTAATAACCCACAACAAAATACTATGGACTATAATCGTTTAAAAATTACAAAGCACCGGGACCGATGAGGTCATTCACATACTTTTAAAGTAGAGTAAAGGGCTGGTCACCCCGGTGCTCTGAAAAATCTGAGGGTAAGCATAGCCACCGGTTACTTGTTCTCAGCCTGAAAAAGATTCAGAATTATTTTCATGCCAACCTGACAGTTAGAGAGCGCTGAAGGCTCTAGCTACTATTCATGGGTGGCTATTCTGATGGACAAATCAACAACACCAGACTCACTGATACCACATTGCGGGCCACAGGCACAGCAAGCAATTGCTGAATAGACCATCCGACAAACTAAGCCGTGCAATTCTGCGTCTAAACAGACAACAAATCAGGCTGGTGACAGGACTTATAACTGGTCACTGCAGCTTGAGTAAAAAATTTACATACAGTGGGTATCTTCAATGAAGAATCACTATGGAGACTATGTGATGAAGAGGACGAGATGATCTCATACTTCACCTTCGAGTGAGAAGCTTTAGCCTACTAGAGACACCTTCAGGAATGAATTCGTTCGGAAGGCTTATACCTAGAGGATAAACTAGTGAGCAGGCTGCTAAACCTAAACAAAGCAACTAACCTATTCACCTAGAACCGATATAGCAGGCAACACAATAAGTCTGAAGGCTGCAGTGTAAGGGCCTCTAAACCCTGGCCTGCAATGTCATGCAATCTACAATAGCAAAACATAAATTCTTTCCTATGTATATTATCGACCCTTGCATGTCCTCTTATCCGGGCAATAAAGCATAGGGTTGTGTTTCATAAGTTTAGAAGCTGATTATATATATATATATATATATATATATATATATATATATATATATATATATATATATATATATATATATATATATATATTTGCTTTGGTAAACGTTCGTCCGTTATTCTCTCCACATGTCCATACCATACCAGCTGACGTTGTTTGATTTCATCGAGAGTATTTTTCTTTACGTCCATAATCTCTTTAATTTGTCTAGTTGGTTATCCGTTCGATCCTTGATTTTCCGGCAGATCTTCGCCAAAAGTCCATTTGAAGAGCCAGCAGTTTACGTTCTAAAGTTTTATTTATCTGCCATGTTTCACATCCATACAATACAACGCAATACAATGTTTTCTTTTCTTCTTCAGTTCGTCCACTTTGATTGATCTTTGTTCCAAGGTAAGTATAATCAGAATAAGATTTTACTATGGTATTGTCATCCACTTCCAAATCTGTTTCTTCTCCACCGATACACATATATTTAGTTTTACTGGAGTTGATGGTTAATCCTAATTCTGCGTATTCTTTAAATAGTTTTCTCGTCATAAATTCAAGGTCTTCTTTATCTTGGGTCACTACCACTTGGTGATCTGTAAAATAAAGCGTATATAAATGGATGTCGTTATTTAATTCTATTCCCATTCTACTGCTTGATCTTCTCCAATTCTTTAAAGCTTCATTGAGGTAGATTTTCAAGAGATGGTGATTGACAACATCCCTGGCGAAGGCCTTTGGTCACATGAAAGCTTTCTGATAAGTTATTGCAGATCTTAATTATCGAGAATGCTTGGTCGTATAGCTGTTTGATGGCTTGGATCGCTGTATTGTTAATTGGAGACTTCTCCATCACGTGCCATAATTTTTGGATTAGCACCGTATCATATGCTTTTGTGAGGTCAACAAAAAGCAGATGAACCTCTCTAAAGCTGATTATAAGAGGATAATATTAATTTTTTTCTAAATCTAGTCTGGTAACTAAACTTGGGCAACGTGACGTTATTTTCTGAGATGTCAAAATAACATTTTATTTTCCTTCAATTTGCTGCCGATTTTTTAAATAGTGCAACCTCGTGTTCGGCTTTGGCCCATTTTTACGGATCTTAGTTACTAGTGCAGCTTTCATTTTAATTTTTCTGAGAGTTGAAACTCGTGTTTGGCTTTAGTCACATTTTCCTCTCAGATTTCCTCCAGAATACCGCTTACGCACTATAAAGATTCTAATTATTTTCTTGTTATTATCTTTATTATAATTTTGAGTCTCAATTCAAGGACAAAAATAATATTTACCCTACTTTTCGATTACAAAACGAGTTTGAATTATTACTTACTGACGACAAGTTTAGCAAAAGGTTTATATTTCAGCTGTGACACATTTTTTAGTCAATCGGAATTCGTCATTTTTCACCCAAGTGGGCCATTTATACAAATTTGAATTTATCAGGGATTTTGATCGTATTGCAGCCCTTTTTTGCCCCCAAAACTGGCCTATAACCCTAACGATAAATATCATTTGAGCCCTGGAAAATCAGATGTCTGGAAACGGTATGCAGGATGAGTAATTTTGATAAACGGAAAGTGATACACTTTAAATCATATATATGTAATAAATTGATATAATTTTTAACCTTAAAAATCGTATAGAGTTAAAAGTTACAGTTAAAAATAGTATAAATAATACAAAAATAAGTAAGAACACAGGAAGAAAACAGTTGATTTGGTGGAGTCACCTACACAGGATGAAAAATACGAGAGCAGTCAAACAAGTTTAGAAATCAAAAACAAACAAAAAAGAAAAAAGGGAAGACCGATATAAACGTAATAAGGAGAGAGATACGCAGAATAAGAGGTAAAAAACAAGAAAGAAGAAATATAATTTATTTATGAGGAATATGTGTAGAAAATAGTACTGAGTTGTAAGATTTCATATCACTAAAAAGACATTTAATAAGAGATGTTTCAAGGATTTTCTTGCCTATAACTATAATTTCTACTTCTCTAAATAAATTTCAGTGCGGAAAATGGTCTTTTTTTTGTAAATGTAAATTTGTATTTATTTTCATCGCCATGTTAAAAAATTTGAAATCAAATGTTATATATGCAACATCAAAAAATTACTTCAGGGAATGACGAAGTTGCCAGATTCAGTTTTTTTTAGATTTTGGAACACAGCAAAAAGATATATCAATTATATCGATTGAGTAAGTCAAGTTAGTTTTCGGACATATATTACTTGGCAGCATTTAATCCTAATAGGCGCGCGGAACACAGAACGCTGTCTTTACTGCTCAAAAGTATAGTTCAGAGCTGTTCAGGTGAATTCAGGTTAGTTTTTTTGACTTATTTTGTTCTGGCTAGCTCCGGTTTGTGTTGATTGGTTCCAGTTTGTGCTGTTTAGTTCAGATTTGATGCTGTTAGTTCAGGTTAGTTATAGTTAATTCTGCTGAATTTTAGTCAGGTTAGTCCAGGTTAGTTCAGGTTAATTAAGATTCTCATAACTTTTTGTTGGTATTAACAGAACCGACTTTACTTTTATTGACAATTTATTTTCATAAGTATATTTATATTGGCAATATTGCAAGATAGTCTTCATTGTAACCACAATGATGGGCGTTATCAAATCTATTTTTAAAAAATCTTGCAGTTTGGTAATAAATTTTGACTGAACGCCTGAAATTTGTTGCATATTGAAATATGTATATGAGACTTGTTTACTGTACCTAAGGTGTCTGCTCTTTTCCTTAAGGATAGTTTAAAATGCTGTTGTCCTGAGTCAAGAGCTACCAAAATAGCAGCATCACCATGGTTTTACTGCCTTTTTACCTTCTTGATATTTTTCACGTCCCCAATAGGATTAAATTTTTTAACTAGTTTATGTATGACTTTGCGAGTTATGTAGATATTTGAGTACTTTTAATTGAATACTTCAATCACATATTGATAAGATATATTTCCATTCCATAACATTTTACTTAGTTAATCCGTTGTTCTAAGATTGGATTAGTCAATTTTAATTTAGTAACTATTTTTTGTTATTTGAATTTTTATTTAAAATTAATTTTACCTT
Organism: Diaprepes abbreviatus; assembly: GCA_034092305.1. Lineage (NCBI taxonomy): Eukaryota > Metazoa > Arthropoda > Insecta > Coleoptera > Curculionidae > Diaprepes > Diaprepes abbreviatus. The sequence continues at coordinate 1,557,726 of JASJET010000129.1, forward strand.
TTTGAAAATTTCGACTTGGAACTTCTAATGCAAAAAAAGGGTATAGAAATCTGCTAATTTCTAGAGCTCGATTTAGGGCCACTGTCTTTTCTTGTGAACCTATTTCTCCTGCCTAAACCTCACAGCAAATTCTCCAATGGCTCTGTCCGCTCAGGCATATAAGGATCCTTTTGTAAAATGAAAAAAAAAATTCAAAACGGAAAAGCTACCATCAAGTAAAATCATTTAAAAACTTTTCTACGTTAAACCAATCAAGATGGAAGAAACATCCAGAATCAGACATAAGAAATGTCGACCGTTTAAATAAATAAAATTCACCCCAAAATGAAAAATCCTAAGGGGCTTCTTGGTAGCTCCGAAAGCAAGAATCAAAATGATGGAATATATGGTGTTCCACCTCAAAATGTTTGCATTTGTCTCCGTCTAAGATCCTTCGGATTTCGTTTATCAATCAAGGGACAGCCTGTTTATTGTACTCGTAAGGCACGGATTTCAAAATATAAAATGGATGACTTCGCTCCTCGCCATATTGGAAAAAGTGACATTTTGACACGTCAGGTTAACCGTCAAAAGTCAAAAAATAGTGTCATTGTTGTTGTTATTATTGTGTAGTTATTAACTGTCATTGAAATCTTTGTTTTTTCCCTGGATTAAATTTATTTTATATTACTTAACAATCAAGTAACATAGATCAAGCCATTAGTCAAATATTATTTTATAAAGATTTGTAGAGGCTTGAAAATCAAATATACCACAAATAATGTGAAAGGCCTCGTTCGTTGGCCTGTAGGTTTCATGTATATATATATATATATATATATATATATATATATATATATATATATATATATATATATGAAGTAAAATGCGAACAGTAAATGCAAACTCCTCTCCATCATATCCTTTCTGTGTTAGAAGTTGCACAGTTAGAATAAATTGTTATAAAACTCAATTTACCCTATTCCACCATCATCGAGATGATGGCCCACCTGTACCACCATACCGAGAAGAAAGTCAAAACTTACCCCACCCGCCACAGTGATACGGCAGAGGTACATGTTTCGTCTCTACTAGACTCATCAGGGTACCGACATGCAGCTGGCTGTGCAAAGGACAGTTCGGAAGGAAGCATGCAAATACTGAACGCGGCTTCGCCGACCTCCCGCCGGATGGCGTATATATGTTTATGCGGCTTTCACGGATTCCTCCGTGTGAGATGCAATAGCAGTGGATATATCCACATTATGCCGTTGTAGTGCTGAAATCACATTCAACATACGTACAACTATATGCAGCTCCGGGTATGAATGAAGTAAAATGCGAACAGTAAATGTTGAATGTGATTTCAGCACTACAATGGCATAATGTGGATATATCCACTGCTATTGCATCTCACACGGAGGAATCCGTGAAAGCCGCATAAACATATATACGCCATCCGGCGGGAGGTCGGCGAAGCCGCGTTCAGTATTTGCATGCTTCCTTCCGAACTGTCCTTTGCACAGCCAGCTGCATGTCGGTACCCTGATGAGTCTAGTAGAGACGAAACATGTACCTCTGCCGTATCACTGTGGCGGGTGGGGTAAGTTTTGACTTTCTTCTCGGTATGGTGGTACAGGTGGGCCATCATCTCGATGATGGTGGAATAGGGTAAATTGAGTTTTATAACAATTTATTCTAACTGTGCAACTTCTAACACAGAAAGGATATGATGGAGAGGAGTTTGCATTTACTGTTCGCATTTTACTTCATTCATACCCGGAGCTGCATATAGTTGTACGTATGTTGAATGTGATTTCAGCACTACAACGGCATAATGTGGATATATCCACTGCTATTGCATCTCACACGGAGGAATCCGTGAAAGCCGCATAAACATATATATATATATATATATATATATATATATATATATATATATATATATATATATATATATATATATATGTATATATATATATATATATATATATATATATATATATATATATATATATATATATATACATATATGTCCTAATAAATTATAATCATAATAATATTTACTTAAGTGTAAGTGAAATGTTGTACTTAACATTATTTAAATATTAAATTTGTTACTTATTTAAGTAAAAGTTTCAGTTATCTTACAAATTGTTATTTCTCAAATTTTTTATAAATTGTGTTGAGGAAGACCATTATATTAGACTTAACTGTACATATGTACCGACGTTACAACACTGAATAAGTTTTATACCGGAAGCGACCACAGATTAGTGCGAGCGAAGATCAAGATACACATAAGAACAAAACACAACAAGCTCATCAAACAAGAACGCTACCCAACCACGGAAACCCTGACACAAGAACAAATCAACTATTAAAATGAATTACAAAAAAGACTAACACCAATAGAGACAATAAAGCAAATGCAAATAAACGAACTAGCCACGAAAATAAAAGAAACCATAAACACATCGGTTAAAAAAAGTCTGCTCAAAATCAAAAATAACCAAGACCTCCAAACTACAACCAAATACCTTGAGACTTCTCAAAGAAAGACGAGAAAGGACGAATCGCACAACAGACAGTTTCAAAACTCTAAACAAGGAAGTGAAAAAGGAAATTAGAAAATACAATAGAAATTGCACCAATAAACTAATAAAAGACACAATAAGTGAAAACTACAACATGAAAATACTAAAAACAAAAAACTCAAGAGGCAAAACAAGAATAATAAAAATAAAAAACGCGAAAAGCGTGACCATCCAGGACGAAAAGGAATAAGTAAATCTATCGAAGAATTGTACACCAAGCTATGCTCGCCACATGCACAACAAGAGCAACGACGAACAAAAAGGACCATACTGAACATAGGCTCAGAGGAAATTCCAGAAGTAACAAACTCAGAGATAAGAATGGCACTAACTAAATTAAAGAACAATAAATGTGTAGGAGAATACAAAATTACAGTAGAGATGCTGAAAATTGGCGGCAGAAAAATAGAACAAATATTCTATTTAATAAAATAATTGACCAGGGAAAAATTCCACAGGATTGGTATAACTCCGAAGTAAACTTAATATTCAAAAAGGGGGACAATACAAACATTGAAAACTACCGACCAATATCCCTACTATCACACACCTACAAGTTGTTAACCAAAATTATAACCAACCGCATAACAAACAAACTCGATTTTTACCAACCTGTCGAACAAGCTGGATTCAGAAAACCGTTTAGCACCACAGATCACCTACACACCATAAGAATACTAATTGAGAAGTGCACCGAATATAACGTACCGCTCAATATGGCTTTTGTAGATTTCCAAAAGGCATTCGACTTCGTCGAAATATGGGCAGTATTATAATCCTTAGAAAATGCAAGAATCGATTCAAGATACATAAACATCATAAAGAACATATACGAAAATGCAACCATTCAAATAAAAATAGACGACAAGACGAAAACGAACCCCATAAAACTACAAAGGGGAGTGAGACAAGGGACACTATCTCGCCAAAACTGTTCACCCTAGTCCTAGAGGACATTTTTAAGGAACTTAAATGGGACATCAAAGGTATAAACATCGACAGAATATACTTGAACCATCTCAGATTTGCTGATGACATAATATTTTAATAGCAAGTAATCTCCAAGAATTGAACGAAATGCTACAACAGCTAAATGACGTATCCGCATCTATAGGCCTTAAAATGAACTACAACAAAACAAAAATAATGAGCCACGAACAGGCAAACATAACAATACAGAACCAGAGGATAGAAAACGTTGAACACTATGTATACTTGGGTCATGACATCAGACTAGGAAAATCAAACCAGGATGCTGAAATAAAAAGAAGAACACAGCTGACATGGGCCGCTTTCGGCAAACTTGCATACATCCTGAAAAATAATTCAATTCCCATAAATCTAAAAAGAAAAGTATACGACACATGCCTACTACCGGTGTGTACGTATGGATTAGAGACCATGTCCCTCACCAAAAAGTCCGTTAAAAAAATTAGAAACAGTCCAAAGAGCGATGGAAAGAAACATGCTTGGAATATCATTAAAAGACAGGATTAGAAACACCGAGATAAGACGCAGAACAAAAATCAAAGACATCGTGAAGGAGGTTGCAAAAATAAAGTGGCGACGGGCTGGTCATATAGCCCGATATGAGGACAACAGATGGACACGAAGAATCCTGGAATAGAGACCGAGGGAGACAACAAGAAGCACGGGAAGACCTCAAAAAATATGGGTAGACGACATAAGGCCAGTGGCGGGCAAACAGTGGATGAGATTGCCGAGGAATAGAGAAAGATGGAAACAATTGAGAGAGACCTACATCCAGGAGTGGATGGACAAAGATTGACAAAGAGAGAGAACAGAATTCCATATAATAATTTTGTATGTCAGTAATCTCAAATTTATTTGAAATTTGCAAGACACATCAACTTTCTAAGGATATTTTAAATAAAAATTAGAAAATACTAAAAATAATGGGGTACCACCTAATTAACATTTCAACTGTTTTTTCAAAAAATAAAACGTTTTGAAGGAACGGTTCATCAACACATTGCGTTTCTTTTTCCAATGACGAGTTATTTTTACCAACTAAAAATATAATAAAAATTTGTAATCTATTTGTATTTACGACCAGCCAATAGTATCGCATACATCCAGAGATTATAATCAATTGACACGAATTGGATCAGTCGGGTGAGTTTAAAACCAATACTGTCATTTTATCTCATTCTACTACGCATATTATTCAAGTACTTATGTCGATAAAAATTTGGAAAGCTACATGAATTGCTTCTAACCTTTATAACCGATTATATTTAGCCCGTATAATTTCACTATAGCGACAACGTATTCACTATTATTATAAGTGAACTTCCCCAAATATGGCTAATACCATGATCCGGGCATTTTTAGCTTATTATATGAGCTGGGCCTGTCCTGAAGACACATCCACAATAAAATAAAGTTCAGACTGTCGCGATCGACTGCCAGTCACAACTATTTACTCTTACAAAAACTCATTAACTTATTCTATTATTTTATTCCTTATTGAAATTGTTGCACTTCCTTTGGTGTTGGTCACTGTTTTAGTTTTCATATAATTTTTTGGAATTAATTCTAAACAAAAACTAACGACAAAATTAAAATTTACCTACATTAAACATTTAATAAAAAAATTTCATTTAAAATGGACGTTGTGTGTGATACTGTATTAGAGTAAAACGTATGTAAGAAAGATAATTTAAATATTATCAAGATTTTAATTATATTCGGAACAAAGGAAATATTGGGTAGATTCGATTTAGGAGCTGTTGTAATATAATAAACTTTCCTGTAGAATGGTTTTTGCTTTGGCAATATACGGACCGAAATTTGATAATAAAATTTTCCTTGAGCGTTTCATTAATTCGGCAGTTTATTTGTTTTTTATGTAGGCTTAACTTAAAACGCAGCCCTTTTGTTAACTCAAAAAGGACCAATTAAATTGCCTTTTGTTTCGACTCGACAGAATACCTACAGTAAGTTTAACGACACACTTTATCCTGGATATAATTAGTGTTTGTAAAGGCGCGAGACGATGCGTGGTATACTTACATTGTTATCTTTTGTTTAAAGAGGTTTAGGCACCTTAAGAAAACTACAGCCCATTAACTTTATCTTGAAATGTTTTCGCAGTATTTATTGGAGTTTATCTACGGAATACCTAAAGCCATTTTCTCTTAGTTTGTTTAGCAGAAGCTATTGTATGAAATTTTATAGGGTTTATTCCTTCGATCATACCAATAGATTTAAACGACAACACGTTTGTTTTGTCGTTGTTTATGGCCAGTGGGAAGTTGCTTTTTCGATGTTAATTTTGTTTTTATATTTTTTTACTTATCGTAACTCCTTTAAATATTTTAAAGCGTTAAAAATTAATACAAATGCCTAGTTGATAATTAATATTAACAAAATGAGAGCCCATAGAGTAAGCTTTGAAAATGATGAATGAGATTTCACCGAAACGTCAGCTGCCTTACAGCGCTGATATAAATATATACATGCTATATCGTAGGTTTTCACGGATGGTAGAATGAATAGTTTGAGTATTCCGGGTTTCAATCCGTTCGTTCAAAAAATCAGTTCTCAGCGAGTAACGAGACGACACCGCACTTGAAATGCCAAATGAGATTTGGCGAAACGTCGTGAAAACGATTTTTTGAACGAACGGATGAAACCCGGAATAACCAAACTATTCATATTATATATATATATATATATATATATATATAGTATATATATATATTATATATATATATATATATATATATATATATATATAAATATATATATATATATATATATATATATACAGGGGCGGATCCAGCCTCTCTCTTTGGGGGGGGGGGGGGCGGTGATGTCACAAAAGTACAGTATGGCAAGCGAAAACAAGTTGTCGACGGAGGGTGGAGAGATACCAACAACATTCCCATTCTAGTGTAAAGGCAAGGTCGGGTCTATTTTCGTGAATTTGAAGCTCTTGGAGAGAGGAGGGTGGACGATCACAAGAAAAAATAAGTTACCTACAGGGGAGGATGCCAGTAGCATACACATTCCTAATATAAGAGGCAGAATCGGGTCTATTTTCCTGAACTCAAAGCTCTTGGGAGGGTGGGAGGGCGATCACATGCATACGCATTCCTATACTCTATTCAAGAAGTAAAGAGAGTAATAAAACTATTACCGAAACCTCTAACGTACCTTCTCCAGTGCGCAGGTAACTGCAGCATGCCATATATCTAATTATATTTAAATATTATAAGCTTTTATAAATTAACTGCAACAATAAAATATCTGATAGTTCAATTTAATTTCTGTCAGTGAGCAAAGTACACCTTACAGTGTGTCCTTAGTGATTTATCTTGTTTGCGCTTGTTTTTATATTATTTGAGATTAGTGAGATACCCTAAAGATATGGCTTCCACCTCTATATTTATTCCAAAAAGGTTAAACCAGGGCATTTTTTCATCAACGAAAAACTTATTAAGATGAATGTTTATGATACCTTAAGATATCATAATTTAGATAATAATGTTAAAACCTCTGTTGAGATGTGTTCCAACATGACAGGAGTTGGAAAATCTACTATGTATCGAATACTGAAGGAAAAAAAAAAGACGACTGGAGTTCTTAGTACTCCCAGGCCACATTCGATCACAGACAGACGAAAAACCTCATTGGCAGAAGAGACGGAAACTGCAATAAAAGGAGTTGTACATATATTTTATTATGAGAAGCAGATACGAACCATCGACAAAATTCTAACTAAAATCAATGAAGATCGCAATTTACCTGAAATTAAAGAACTGAACTCTGGGAATTGCTCAGAGAACTTTTTGCTGGGTAAAAGCAAATAGAAAATCTGTTCTTATAGATCGTCCGGAAAATATCCGTTGGAGAAGGAAATATCTCTCGCAAGTAAAAGGTAGAGTTACTAGAAATAACACAACTTACAAAATTAGTAATTTATCTGAACTTCTGAAAGATTTTTTTGAATAAAGTTACTGCAGAAAATTGGGAAGAATCCATGTAATAAAAGAATAAAACAAAATGTGGCAACTCGATATCATGATCGGTGAGAAGTGACCAAATTATAGTTAATTTGAGCGAAGATAGCTTCACTGACTTTGATTAGGAATTAGATACGTAATGTTTGCCAGTGTAAACACAATTTATTATTTAAATTTTTGTTTTTGTTGTATTTTCTTATTTAATGATGTTTATATATTTTTTTATAAATTTTTATTTTAGTGTAGACTCTTTAATTTTTATATATATTTAATTCCAATTAGCCGTAAGTTTTTTATTATTTTATTGTTGTATTTGTGTCTTTTTCTTAAGCGTGAAGAATTAACATGTTTATTTTTTTTGGGGGGGGCTATCGGATTTCCATATAATAAAGTAAATTAAATTAAGATATCGGTACAATAGAAATAATAATAAATAAGCCTAATTTTAATTAATGTAAAAATTAATTACATTTGATTCCCTTTTTAGTGTTTAATTGTAATTCTGCCGCTGGTTTAAGAAATCAATAAACTGAAAAGTCAGATGTCCTAAAAATGTTTTTAATTAATAATAAAATGACCGATAGCCCCAAAAATATTTTAATATTATATGGACGAATTTATTTTTTTATATATGTTTAACTTTTGTATTTTTGACAATGGGTATTTCTCAAGTATTTAAATTATAATTAAAATTTTTTGAGAGAATAAGGCTACGTTTTAGTCTGAATGTGCCTAAAACGGTTTCTATGACAAAATTTTAAGTTTATTATCGAAATAATATTCTATGCCATGAATACTGATGAACTGAGTTCATCGTCAACTACGGACACGAGCACTTGAAGATGCCAAATGAGACTTTGGCGAAACGTCTGCAAATTCCAACTATGGAAATAGCTAACGAACGGATGTTTTCCCGGAAAAACACAAACTCATATTTCTCCATCCGTGAAACACTAAAAACTAACATATATATATATATATATATATATATATATATATATATATATATATATATAACATTGTAGGTGCAAAAGAAACGTATCCGCTTATTATTCGTCTGTTAACAAAATTCTGTATTAGGTTTTGATTGATTATATTTAAGTAAATAGGCAATTTAAGACCGATTAAAGATCTGTCGGTTACGAAGCCACAATTTTACTGTGACTGGCTGCCACCACAACTGTACCTAAATTTGCGAATATCGTACCAACTTATACCTAAGTAATTTAATTTAATTCCATGAAGTTAATGCAAATAGGCAAAGTTTGTCTTTATCTTTTGTCGCGACGGCATAATTAAAATTTAATGACATACTGTACCAGGACTGTTATAACAGAGATATATTATTAAGAAAGTCGTTTGTAATATTCTCTTTGAAAGCTCTGCTGGTCCTGGAGTAACAAATTGATTCTCTGTTGGCTTAATTACTGTTTTAAAGAAGATGAGATGCTGTTTAGTAACGTTTTGCGTTTAAAGATGTTGTGTCGTCTTTTACAAACGACATAACCGTAAGAGTAATGAATTTATAATCGGAGACCCGCAAAATATTTTTAAAGATATTACCAAAAATTGATTAAAATATATTGATTCGTGTTGAGTAATTTACTTAATGGAATTCGTTTTTTTTTTGTCATCCTTGAAGACTAGGACAATTTTTGAATTTACAGAACAGGACTTTTACTTTCAGATAATATGTAAATTAGTGATCTACCGATATCATTGTCAAAGAAGATTCATAAATAATCTTTGTCATTGTTTTACAGGATCTCACACAAGAAGTATTCAACTCCTTGTTAATGTTGTGGATAATGCTGCGCATATGAATAATGGTTTTCTTTGGTCTGAAATGAATTATGAAGTATATTTTATTCATATTTTGCAACTTGTAATAAATGATGCTTTACGAAGTCAGTTTAATTTCAGCTCGATTTCTTTACAATCCCAAAGCATCATTTCAAATTTTATTTATTCACAAACAGGCACATTATTCAGCAACTCTCTGTACTATGTTGTACACCATTGCGGGGACAGTTCATTTATGGCAACACTGAACTCACTGTCGTCAATATGATAATTATACGCGCTAGATATAATCAGTTATCCTTAATCAAATCTGCTTGGCTTAACTGACCACCAAATGTAAGAGGCGTGATTGCGATCGATTGAAAATATCTTCAAGTAATAGTCGATCTTGCTAGAAATTGGATTTTTTTCTTCATCGCGACACTAACTATTATTTTCCTTTACCATTTCATTAAAACAGTCTCAAAAGGTGTTGTGAGCTTCGCGTGTAACGTCTGATTCAATTTCATCTACTTTGTTTCAAGTGTTGAAGACGGCGATGAGCTGTTACTGGCAGAAGACATGTCGCAAAACATTTTATATACTGTATTAAAATCTTCTGTGGGGCTCTTGCAGTTTCAAGAACTCTTAAATAGTCTGACTTAAACCTTGGGTCTAAAAAGGTTGCAGTTAGGTAATTTGGATCTTTTCTTATAGAGTTGAAATGACTTTCCAGATCTGCTTTTAAAAAAGCTCTCATATGAGGTAAGAACGTTATTCTTTGTGCAATCTCATCCTTATCTAAATATTTTTTTTAACGCAGCAACATTTGGATATATAGGAAAGACAGGAAAGACCAGAATTTGTAATTTTTGTTATTTCTTCAAATGGTTTCATTAGCTTTACGCACTGCTCCATCAAGCCCCACTGTTGTGTCATCAAATTAGTGACTATATAATGTTCAGCTACATAAAGAGGTATATCCATTTTTGGTTCTAACAAGCGTTCTGTCATTTAGAAGGTAGAATTCCACCTCGTGTTGACATCTTGAATTAACTGATGCTCCTTTTGAATCACGCCCAATTTTTCTTGTGCTAAACTCGAATGATTGAAGTAGGTTATAAGATGTCTTCCAGTGGCAATCATTTCTAATACTTCAGCCTGGACCTTCATTGACTGATTCACAGCTCTCTGAAGTGATTATATGAAACGTCTCGCAGAATTGTACTAAGCAACTCGAACTTCTTTCACCGTATTAGCGCCACTGTCATGAATCAGTAAATGAATTTTGCTTTGCTCAATATCCCAGCAAGGAGCTATAACATTCTGTTCCTTTGCTATATTCTCTACTGTGTGAAATCATAGCAAGAATTCCGTATTGCAGCTAAAATTCTGGAGACCACCAATGAGCTGTGGAACTCAAGAAGCTGGAATTGTTGTGCAAACAGGTCCGATGTAACAGAAATTGCGATATCTTTGAAATGTTTGTTTTAATTTTATTATAAATTTTGTTGTAGATATCAAAAACAATTTTTTGAGAAATATATAGTAATTCATAACGAGGTAATGTTTGTTCTACAAATCTTTTGAATCCAGCCCTTTCTACGATACTTAAATGCTCGTTATCTAAAGCAATCATATCTGCAAATAAATAATGATATTTTTTGGCCTTCTCGTAGTTCACATTCCAAATCAATTTTCTTTCAAACGATTGTGATATTGTTAGCTGTTTTTCCGTTGATGTTAAAGATGAATTTGTGTGTGTGTGTGGCGTTGAAATTTCAGCAATTTTTTTTATCCCTTGAAACTCCTATGGATGTTTGTATTTTAAATGATTACTCATGGCTGAAGTACGTGATGAATAACAAAAAAATATTGATTTACAATGTGCATAAAAAGTAAAAAAAAAGCCTCGGCCCTAACTATGTATGGCTGTAAGGACGTAGTAGTATTAAAAATGATACGTTATCTAAAATTTATACTGGTAGGTTATTTATTAACAAAAGCAGTTTGGACAAATTCAAATATTTGTAGAACATAACCTCTAATACTCACGTATCGGTTTTTTTCCTTCGCCATCTCAAGAACTTTGAAGCCCACACAATAGACGTACATTAAACTTGTTTTTTTCTCTGTTTAAGTCAAAATATTGTCAAATAGGCGATCGTTTTTTACTGATGACATTTTTCATTAACCAAATAAAAGAACCACGCGCAACAAGTGAAAATGCAATCAAACTAATTAAGTAATCAGCTGATTTTTGTTTGCCGCTCATGGCAGACTTATCAGTCTAATGTGTCATACATTAAAGCTTTTCTTAAAAATAATACACCAAAGAATATATAAGAAATGTGAAAGAGACGTGAGCGACGTCCAGTTTGGATTTAGACAGAGATTAGGTACGAGAGAGGTGATAGTCGCAACACAGGTACTGGTACAAAATTGCTATGACCAAAGAAAAGATGTGTGTCTATGTTTCATAGATTATGAGAAGGCTTTCGACCGTGTTCAACATCAAAAGTGAATACAACTCCTCGATAGACTCGACATCGATCAAAACAACATCCGATGCATCCAAAATTTGTATTGGAACCAGAATGTATAGGTAAAAATTAAAAATGGTATGTCCAATACTGTACAAATTGAAAGGGGAGTGAGACAGGGGTGCGTACTATCTCCGCTTCTATTTAATCTATATTCAGAGACAATTTTCCGAGAGGCCTTAGAAGATGTAAAAAAGGGCATTAGAGTGAATGGTGTATGGATCAACAACATTCGTTATGCCGATGACACGGTCCTGATAGTCGAAAATATAGATGATCTACAACAAATAGTAAATATGGTTGGACAACACAGTGCATCTATGGGTCTGAACATCAATACTAGGAAAACAAAGTTTATGATCGTCTCCAGAAACTTGGATGCATTTACAAACTCCGGAATAACATTTGATGCAGCGCCCATTGAAAGAGTGGACAAGTTCAAATACCTGGGAACATGGCTTTGTGAGGATTGGACATCGGGCAGAGAAATAAAAAGCCGTGTTGAGCAAGCCCGACAGACTTTCCTGAAGCTTAAAAATGTACTTATCTGCTCAGAATTCGATATTGACTTGAGGGTGAGGTTTATGAAATGCTACGTATGGTCAATGCTTCTTTATGGCGTGGAGGGTTGGACCCTAAAAACGAGTAATATCAATAAACTGGAAGCCTTCGAGATGTGGCTGCATCGCAGAATTCTTAAAATCTCATGGACAGAGAAGACAAATGAGGAAATTTTGGGGAGCGTAGGAAAGGAGCGTGAACTATTCGAAGTAGTCAAGAAAAGAAAAACAGCCTATCTGGGACATATCATGCGAAACGAAAAATATGGGTTCTTACAGTTGATGATTGAGGGCAGAAGGGGAATGGGGAGGAAGAAAATATCTTGGCTTCGGAACATAAGACAATGGACAGGGTTACGTGATGTACAAACACTGATCCACACCGCTCGAGATAGAGAAGCAATGGAGCATGTGATCGCAAAAATCCATTAATGGATATGCATCCGAAGAAGAAGAAGCCATGGCGATAACACCTGAACGCGCCCGAGTCTTTCCGATCTCGTTCACCGCACCTGTATGGCGACGTAACTCAAATCATTCGCGTCACAACTGGCCGAATAACCGGTTGCCTGATATCCGATCGCCCGACTTCGAAGCTTGCCGAATATCCGGCCAAACTACTATGCGTTTTATCTCTACTACAGACCATCTACGTATGTATTTTGTCATTCACATTTGTTTTTTGAAGGTAAAATATTTTGAAAACTTAAGAAACTAAAGTAATTATAACTTTAGGTATATAAAGTGAGTGCGTACACAAGTATTTAAAAATTTAAGCTAAAAATGTATTGCAAGTAATTAAAATTTCTCCCTATCCCTCGTTACCATGCGACGACGGTATGCTATTATTTTAATGGCGCACTCTACCAAGATTGTTTTGACAAAGACATAATATTGGGAAAGTTGTTTGTAATTTTCCCGTTCAAAGCTGCGTTGTTTTTGAAATAACAACGCGGTTCACCAACATCGTAGGTATAATTATCATTTTCAAACAAAAGGGATTTTTCTTATGGAAGATAGAACGTAATGTCAATATACTAAGTGACATAAGAAGAGGAACCCTCAGTAAAAATGTTGGAATTTTAATATTTTTTAGATTTTTAGATGTATTTCCTATGAATAAACTTCAATTTATTTATATGTAAAAATACAATAAGTATTTAATTTATTAATTGTGCAGTTGCATTTATGCAGAATGTTTATATGGATATATATATATATATATATATATATGTATATATATATATATATATATATATATATATACATATATATATATATATATACATATATACATATATATATATATATATATATATATATATATATATATATATATATATATATATATATATATTTATTTTCTTGATTCTTGAACCATAGGTTATATCATTTTTCCTTTATTTTGTCTTTTCTTGGGTTTAGGTTCTATAACCAAAGAACCTAAACCCAAGAAAAGACAAAATAAAGGAAAAAAACATATACATATATACGGGGTGTCAACGAATCTATTAGACAAGTCATAATTTCTAGAGTATTATGTGTATCAAAATGAGAATTGGTACAGGTAAATGGTATGTGAAGGGGAGAGTTTTCGCATATTTTCCACTTTCCGGTCACTTCCGATTTCACCGGAAATGGCCCCGGTTTTGAATTCTTAAATAGAACACCCTGTATATTTTAACATCTTTGGATTTCTGAGACAATTCTAGATCAGAATGTGACATTTTAAAAACTTTTTACGTCTACTTCATTTTTTTAGAGCCACTTTTAAAATTGCATCTAGGTGGCCATGATCGGACGCAAACTAATCTAACGGCCTTAGGTGATGTCAAAAAAATACTATCGCAAAGTTTTAGTGACTAGTATGAAATACAGGAATTGGATTAAAAATTTAACAAAATTAACAAAAAACTAACAAAATAAACTAATAACTTAGACGACGCACTTTAAATATTTGAAAGTACAGTAGCTGAATTTGTTAAAAAGTTTAGTGTAGTAAATGTTCAAAGTGCATTCCTTTCTTTTCACGACACATTTCAGCTCGTTTAATTGTTTCTCTCAACACGTTTTGTAGCATTTGGGGCGTTATACTTCTAAATGCCCGTAAAATTCTTTCTTCTAATATTTTAATAGTAGCTGGGGCTGCTCCATAGTAAACCCTTTCTTTAACATATCCCCAGACAAAGAAATCGAGCACAGTAAGATCCGGTAAGCGGGCTGGCCACCGTACCGGATCATTGGCTGCAATAATTCAATTATTAAAATGCTCTATTAAATAATTAAGAACTTCTCTAGTATTGTGAGGCGGTGCTCCATCTTGTTGAAAATAAATTCGCCGTAAAACTGCTAAAGGTATATCAAGTATCTAACCCCTTTTAACTGACCTTGAAACAATTTTGGCCCAATTATTCTGTTTCCAACGATACCAGCCCAGACATTGACGCCAAATCTTTCTTGAAAATTGCCCTCTCTCATTTCATGTTGATTTTGTTAGGCCCAGTACCGAGTATTTTGCTTATTGAATATACCATTATTTGTAAATCGGGATTCGTCGGAAAATAGAATAAAATCGATAAAATTTGGGTTAACTGTATGATTTTGAAGCAGCCAATCACAAAACACTACCCGTCTATCGCCATCCTCGGTATACAAATGTTGATGTAAATGATATTTAAATGCTCGATATCCATGCTTTTTCAGTATTTTTCTTGCTGATTCATAACTTATCTGCAGTTCTTGACTAATTTTTCTTAACGAAACTGTTTTATCAACCTTAACCATAGCAAGTACGTTAATCTCAGTCTCTTCATTTATGATAAACCTCTGTTCCGCCTCTTGATTTCCTATTTGCCTAAAACGAGTCTCGACATACGGAAAATACTGATGGGCTGGATGTTGCCGATTCGGATATTTATGAGCATACAACTCGGCAGCATTCCTTGAATTTCTGTGACACTCTCCAAATATTAATAACATATCCACTTTTTCACTTTGAGAATACATTATTTTAACGAAAATTTAAACTAAACTTAACAAAAATTAAGAAACTTTTACGTCTGTTCTTAGAGCGTATGTCACTATCATTATCTACTTAAGTGAGTGCTTTGTTTTCCAAAGAAAACTTGATAAAAACAGTTGCAAATTATTATGCATTATGGCTGTCCATGGCGCACTTGTCATAAGTAAATAAATTATCCAGTATTTTGCTTAATAATATTTAATTTCTGTTCTTATGTCTCATCCAATCGCAAATAAACTAGTACCGTTAGATTCGTCAAAGAATGCTTTTTTCGAAAAGTAATTGTCAAAAAGGGGTCGCCATTTGAAAATTAATAGTTAGAAATGAAAACGTAATTTTGTCAACTTGTCTTATTCCTGTCTTTCATACTAGTCACTAAAACTTTGCGATTGTATTTTTTTGACATCACCTAAGGCCCTTAGATTAGTTTGCGTCCGATCATGGCCACCTAGATGCAATTTTAAAAGTGGCTCTAAAAAAATGAGGTAGACGTAAAAAGTTTTTAAAATGTCACATTCTGATCTAGAATTGTCTCAGAAATCCCAAAATATTAAAATATACAGGGTGTTCCATTTAAAAATTCAAAACCGGGGCCATTTCCGGTGAAACCGGAAGTGGCCGGAAAGTGGAAAGTATGCGAAAATTCTCCCCTTCACATACCATTTACCTGTACCAATTCTCATTTTGATACACATAATACTCTAGAAATTATGACTTGTCTAATAGATTCGTTGACACCCGGTATATATATATATATATATATATATATATATATATATATATATATATATATATATATATATATATGGTTGCACATTTTCTCCACGATTTTTTGTATTGCAGTAATTATATTATAGATTAATTAATTCCTTTGTCCCAAAAACTCCCATTTTAATGATTTTCTTGTTATATTTCTTAAAAAGCTAAAAACATATTTACCTTAGAATTTACGCAAAAGAAAATAAATATTTTCAGAAACCCGCCCTTTATATTGTAGATTATTTACGTAGCTCATTCATAATGAATAGCAAATAGATTTTTTTATAGTAAGTAAAATCGTTTCGTGGAACTCCATTATTGTTATACAATTTTTTTTTCCACTTCAAGGGCACCAAATAATAAAATGTCTGTCATACTTTATTAAATTAGCATTTTTTTACTCTTTTTTGTATATAAGGATCTTTATTGGGCACTATCCAATTATTATTAAATATAAAACTGGTCAAGTGCATATCAAATACTCATTATGTTAGGGTTCCGTAGCGATTATTGCCGACGTTGGTTTTTTCTGCAATTCTATCGTTCATTGAAAGCATGGGTCTGTAAAATTCCCTTACAAAATATGGGCTTCAATTAAAGTTTAAGCTTTCTTGTATTTCAAAATTTGAAAATATAACTTAAGCCTACGAATTTTCATTGAAATCTAAGTTGTGTTGTGTCGATTTTTTTCACCTTTTTTAGATATACCGTTGGAAAACTAAAGGAGTACCAGTAAAATTTCTAATTTACGTCTAAAACAAAATAAGATTGAATTTAATTAAAAAAAGATAAAAGTTTTCTTCTAGTAATCCAAAAATTTGGCTTCGCAAAAATTCTCATAAAGCCAAAATTGCATATCAAAACTCCTCAACGATCCTACATCTGCTAAAAATTTTAAAAAGTTAAAAATATGGATATTTCTCATTTTTCTCATAAATATGCCAAATAAAAATTGTACATCGTGCATACTTTTTTCCTATAAATCACCATTCTTGAGATATCGTAATTTCAAATATCGAAAATACTAATATGCACTCTTACATGACCGGTTTACGTTATCAGACGCTCAGCATTAGTAACAATATGGAAATATGATTCATACACTAAAATATGTACAAGTTATATGATTCTGCAACTGCCTCAAAAATTAAAATAGCTATTATGATTGCCAACCTCCGCAATGGAGAAGGCACTTGAAGAAGAAGAAGAAGATATGATTCTGAATGAATATACATTCAGTCCCTAATGAATGAATGAATGAATGAAAAAGGAGTGGTGATACTAAATCATCGATGCCTAGGCCTCCATTTGGCTCTTTATATCCCACCATATCTGCAGGTTATTCGAGGCCGATCGCCTTTGCGAATCCAAGCAGCCTCGTTAGTTAAACTTATCTAACTGCTTCCGATAACAAAATTGTATCTTCAAAATTCCTCTATCTCAGTCCGTTGAGTGCTGGGCACTCTCTGAGGATATGGTCAACAATTTTATCCTCCTCCAAACGCCATCTGCTTGTCGGATCGTGTTCGACACCGATTCTATGAAGATGACCCCTGAGCTGACAATGTCCTGCAAACGATCGCACCACAATTCGCAGCTCGTTCCTTCCCAAGGAGAGAAGCTCCTTAGTACGCCTTGCGCCAGGCCCATTTATATGTTCCTTAGCACACCTCATTCCAGGAGCTTCTCTCCACTATTCAATAAACTTGCTTTCCAGCAACGATTTTAATTCCCTTTTGCCAATAGCAATTGGGACAGGTAATATTGGTTGGGATCCATACGGTTCAGTCGCCTAACCCAACTTTGCCAGAAGGTCTGCTTCCTCATTCTCGCGTATGTCCGAGTAATCCAGGACCGATACGAATCTGATTGTGCAGCCTTTTCTTGTCATACCATTTAGTATATCCTTGCACTCAGACACCAGTCGCGAAGTTACAACACTGGACTTCAGTGCCAATATTGCAGCCATACTGTCTAAGCATATATTTGTTACTCTATTCCTGTCTATGTCCCTCTCACAGAGATGAGCACACTGCAGAATAGCAGAAATTTCCGCTGTGAAAATTGTCGCACATTATCCGAGAGGGTAGTACTCTCTGACTCCAGTGCTTCTGCCGAATACTCCAGCTCAAACTCTTTCAATTCAGTCCCTAATTCCGGGCGCTATCATTTATTCATCATCTAGCAAGTAACTAAAGGGTTTTCCAATAAGAGGTGTTATTTTGATATTCAAAGAAAAATGCCATTTTTTAAGATAAATGATCGGATATTTATTACATTATAAAGAGGAAGGTATGCCGTTAATGATGGAAAATAACATCAGCCAAATGACCACCACGACCATGCCTACAGGACCATATCCTTTTCATGAAATTTTCCATAACCAAATCGCAAAGTGGCTGCCCTATGTCCTCGATAGCCTCACGAATTCCATCTTTGAGGTCTTGAATCGACGCTGGGCTGTTGGCGTAGACCTTGTCTTTCACGTGGCCCCAAAGAAAGAAATCGCAAGGTGTCACATCACAAGATCTCGGTGGCCAATTGTGATCACCTCTTCGAGAGATAACACGGCCCGGAAACTTTTCCCGTAAAAGATCAATGGTTTCGTTGCTTGTGTGGCACGTAGCGCCGTCTTGTTGAAAGTAAACGTGGTCCAGATAAATACCATCCAATTCCGGCCATAAAAAATCATTAATCATCTCTCGATAGCGCAATCCATTCACCGTAACTGTTGCTCCAGCCTCATTTTCGAAAAAGTAAGGTCCAATGACCCCGCCGGACCATAAACCGCACCAAACAGTCACACGTTCAGGATAGAGAGGCTTTTCAACAATAACTCTTGGGTTTTCCGAGCCCCAGATGCGACAATTTTGTTTGTTGACGAAGCCACCGAGGTGGAAATGGGCCTCATCACTGAAGATGATTTTTCGATGGAATTCCGGATCATTTTCATGCATTTCAAGAACCCAATCAGCAAAGGCACGACGTTGTTGATGATCGGCCGGCTTGAGTTCTTGCGTTAACTGAACTTTATAAGCCTTAAGACCCAAATCTTTATGCAAAATACGGTGTAATGACGTTTGTGGAATCCCTAATTCCAAAGAACGACGAGGAATCGACAAACCTGGGTTTTCTTCAACACTTTCGGCTACAGCAGCAATATTCTCGGCTGTTCTTGAGCGACGTGCACGGGTTTTCTTCTTCACATAACTAACTTGTCCCAACAGCTCGAATTTTTTCACCAATTTCTTTATTGCGCTCCGACAAGGTGCTTCATGACGACCCAAAAATGTTCGAGTTTTACAAACCGTCTCTGCCAAATTTTCACCATTTTTATAGTGAATTTTAATAATTTCAATGCGTTGTTGAAGCGTGTATCGTTCCATCTTTATTTATGGCGTAGTTTCTACTTGTCAAACGTCAAAAACTTACAGCTTCAAAAGTGACATCTACCGAAATAGCGGGCTTTTCAAAATGACACCTCTTATTGGAAAACCCTTTACAATACTATATGCAGCTGGTCCAGCGAGAGAATACCCAGGTGCCATCAATAATATTCCTCTGAAATTATAAATTATATATATATATATATATATATATATATATATATATAAATGGCGTATAAAATTTATCGGACAATCTAACCACTTGATTTTACCAACATTAATTATATAACTATGAAAAAATCAGCTGGTAAGTAATAAAAACACATATACACGGTATTTTGATATATTGCACATCAGAGGCAAACATTCGGACAGATATGATAAAACTCTGAGGGTCCCCACAAAAACATAAAAGGTATTTTTAATAAATTTATCGAGTAGGATTTTAAATTGCTTTAATTTCATGTCCTACTGTAGGAACGATTCCAAAACAAAATCTTGAACATCGAAGAGAATCCCATTATACATAATAGTTTTTATTCCTTCTCATCGAAGAATATCTTCTCTTCTATTTATTCTGTTCGAATAATTCAAAGGCATCTTATCTGTGTTCAGCAAAATTTCCCTGTGCTTATTCTTGCAACTCTGCCAGATACGATTCACACGTTTTTTAGTATTGGGCTCTCACGTCAAGTATTTTTTACACTGTATTTTATAATTAACATCATGAATTTTCAATTTCCAGAATTTAAGAAGGCCGAAATAAAAATTTCTTCAGCAATACGCATCGTTACTTAATACACCAAGATTAACTTTAATCATTCTTTATACTTTATATGGCTGCATTATCATCAAATATTAATGATAAATTTGTTGGCCATTATTGGACCAAAAGAACTTTCTAATAAACCCCTAATGACCTTTTATTTGTGTTTTTACTTATTTACTCCGAAATTTACTTCGGGAAAGTAAATATTTGTAAAAAGCTCGCTATGTACATTGTACGTTATTCACTTCCTTTGTTAATCGTAAAATTAATATAAACATTTTGAAGTAATTTGAGTTATTGGACGGAATTTTAGTTTGATTGTTACTTTTTTAATTAAATGAAAATCAATTAAGATTATACAGAGTAAACTAAATACTTTTTTAATTGAGAATGGAACATTTCAACGTTTCTTTTTATGGATAAATTTAGTACCTCAAAATGAAAAATATACTATTTTAACAATTTTTTTTTATATTGGGTGGCAAATTAGGAAAGAAAAGTTTATTTAAGGATAAATCACTTTACAAACAATAAGTACATAGTTAAAAAGTTACAATAATTATCACTAGTTTATATCACAAATTTGATTTGACTATATATTTAAACATATTTAGAATAATATTAAGCATATCAATGTCATCAGGTACAATATTATGAAATTAAATATTCATTCTACATATCGGTGCATCGATAAAAATTTACGTTAAAAGATTGCAGTTGTCTGATTCATCTTTGAGGTATATGAAGGCCTATTTTGTATAAAAGTTTAGGACAATCGATTAATTAAATTGTTTACCAACTTAAATGAAAAACAAACATAATAAAAATTATTTTCTAATCATATTTTACATGTTTCCGTTAGGCTTCGATCAATCCTTTGAAAAGTTTTTGGACTTAGTAATGTTCGAGCTGGAAATCTTTCAGCATAAAATCTTCTTGCCTTCGAAGAATTTGACAGCACTTCACCATAAATTAAATGCATATTAGCATGCTTTGCGTAAGAATATTCTTTCATTTTTTTAAAATTATTTGTTTATTATTTACTTGAAGGCGGTTTTGACAAGTTCCGTCTATAGTAATTTATTATATAGTTATTAACAAACACAACCTGATTTTTACCTGTTTGTGTTTAGCATTAGTAACTTTTGAGTATTTCGCATGAAAATCGCTTTATCTCGAAAACTACCAGTTTTATCGAAATCAATTAAGAGTACGTTTTTTGAAGAGAAATGACCAATTTAAAAAATCAGTTTTCAGCTTTGTAAATTGACAACTGTCAAAAATTAGGCCCAACGAGTGTGGCTGCAAGTCCATTCCTGACTTCGCTGATGATCTAAAACATCTAATGTAGTATAGTTTAATGAGTCTTTATGGGCTCTATAAAATAATAAAATTTCATTAAATTATGCAAATAAGTTCAAAACTTAGAGACGATAAATTAAATCGCTGGGTACTTTTTTAAGGCTCTGTATCTCCGTTAAGGGGCACTTTGGGAATTCTTTTCTATGACAAAGTAGGCTTGTTCCCCTATATCCTCCCGAGCAATTAGGAGGTACTTATTGAACATCCTGTATATTAGTCAATTATTGAGCATTTTTTCCTAAACAGAAAAAAATTAAATGCCAATTATAACCGCCTCACCAAATCCCAGCAACACTCTATAAGGTACCTCAGTTCAGACTTACCTAGTTTTTGACCTAATGCTCACTGGAGTTTACCTATACCCTAGTCCTTCTCAGGGTAGATTCGATATTTTTATAATTTCCTGCTATTTTTAACTAGTTTAAACTTTACCTTAAACTCAATTTTACTGACTGTGTAAGTTTTATAAATGCCTAAAT
Organism: Diaprepes abbreviatus; assembly: GCA_034092305.1. Classification (NCBI taxonomy): domain Eukaryota; kingdom Metazoa; phylum Arthropoda; class Insecta; order Coleoptera; family Curculionidae; genus Diaprepes; species Diaprepes abbreviatus. The sequence goes on from JASJET010000129.1 coordinate 1,579,955, forward strand.
CAGGAAAAAAGCGCCACCAAATTTTACTTTAAAATTTGCCCTAATGATTACAAGAAGAACAGAGGTAATAGGGAAAATTTGTAAAAAAACTAATATGTTAAATTCGGGTAAATAAATCGCTAACTTCTATTAATGAGTAATGTTCTAAATTTAAATTGTGAGAAATAAAACGAGTTAAATAGAGGCCAGTACATTTATTCCTACGGTAAACCCCTTCCCAGAGATAAATACAACCCTGGAAAAAGTTATCACCGGCGTGAATTATTGTAAGTTCCTCTAATGGGTCCTCCTAAAACTACTTACATGTGACAAAACAAATATGTAGGCATCATAGGCCAAACAAAGAACTAGTTACAAAGACTTAGATGGTTAAATTAGAATATCAATATGAAAGATGGTAAATTAAGCTACATACTTACTAAGCTGTTTGTATAAAATGTCTCAAATCATAAGAGGTAATTCGCCACACTAGCTAAGTTAAAAAAATAGTTATCAAAACTTAATTTGTTAAGTAATTAAATTCTCAAATAATTTTCACGTTGTAAAATTTAGTACAATAAAGTCAATAATTATCAAACTGTTTATTGGTCGACTCTTGGGCTCTGAAATGAACCATAAATAAACCTCAATTACAGAAAGGTATCGCAAAATAAAACATTTTATATTTGAGGTTGTAGTGCGACATAGTCGACTCCGTTTCACTTTACAAATTATTGGTTCACCGCCAAAAATCTACTTTTGTTAAACTATCTGGTTAATTTTGTCAAAAAAAAAAGATAAATATGGTAATAAAGTAGTAAAATCCAGATATTTAAATTCTATCAATTGAAGGTTCAAAGCCATGCACAAGAAAATCTCTTATCTGTTAGCCCTCTAGGTAATCAAAAGGGAAACTTTACTTAGAGTACTAAGCGATTAGAAAGATGGGTAATACACATTAGCCTTAACATACAGACACTCCCGTGAACATGTTTTTGCTACAACTAGGCACTTAGCTGAGTCACTTTCAAACTGATACAGTTTAAAAGGGCCCTTGAAGTAGACGGCTTCACCAGAGAGTACGTTGACCTGGTTTATTACAGAGATTGTCGCAATCAGAGACTAGAAATTCCAAAAGGGCAGCACAATTCCCAAAACTGCATAGTGTCGTCACGACGTTAAATATTGCATACATTTATTTCAAAAGATTACTGCAAAAACGTATACCAAGAAGTATAGGGGAGATATCCACAAGAAAGAAAAACCCTCGAACTCAACAAAATTGTGATATCTAAGAAAATTTTAAGCCGTTGTTTCTGGGCTGGCTGAAGAAAATTTATTGCCAAATTGGCTGCGGGATGAAAGGACAAAATCAAACCAAAAATGTTTGCACCCAAGTTTTTGTTTCAGTTAAGTTAATCGGCTATTTTATAGCCAAATCCCTGAACTTGGGAAAGAAGCAACAGAAAACACTTCTTCACGCTCTTGCGTCAAATAGCCGAAAGAGAACGATTTTTCTACAAACACTATCACATGCTTTCCAACAGAAGTTACAAAAAAACCTTAATAAAAAGTATATATCAAAAATCCATTAAAAAATAACCTTAATATCGATCCAATAATCTAGAAACCTTTATATTTATCAAACAATTTCAACTACTTCAAGAAAATATATATAAAAATACTTCTATCTCAATTTTAACTGGCCGGAACTCAAACAAGTCAGATAAAGACAAACAATATCTTAATACTCTAAACTCTCTCGTTCTACAAAATGAATTTCCTATTAACAAAGTACTTCACGGGTTCGAAATATTCAAAATGAAATCAAATTAGTTCGAATTGGTTCGAGGGTCTATTTTCAGATATGATAACTACCAAAAATTCTAATTAGAAAAGTAAAAAGAAATAATTACGTTTGTTCTGAAATAAATTTCTAGAGTAGAAATAATATAATCACAAGGTTAATTTTTATCTTATTAGGAAATTAAGATTTCGACATGTTCAACAATAGTGACTTACAGACAACCATACAACCTTTAAATACATTCACATAAATCTAATAATATTAATAAAATTCCATAAAGTTTTGTGACGTTTGGCAATTTAAAAATAACCAAATATTTTGTGAAAAAAGATATCAAAAAGAAAACAATACAACATTGTCCAATTTATAAAATCATAAATAAAATACATTTTCCAATATGTTATACCGAGGAACCAAACAAAATTTCCAAATTATAGAAGATAGGTTAAGTTTCCATATCAATTCATAGTTCAAAATGTAAACAAAGGAATGAACTGATTATAAATGAAACTAATATTAATGAGTGAAAAACAAAAGGTAATCATTAGTTTTTTAATAAAAAATATATAACGATAAATTTAAATTCCAAGTTATGTATGTCATTGACAACCCTTAAAGAAAATCGTACAAAATAAAAATTTATTTATGACTTTAGTAAGCTGAACCTGTAATTTAATTTGGAAAAATGTAAACAGAAATATTTAATTTCTAACCGTTACACAAACTTTTAATGACCTTTTCTCTACGTTTTTGTGAAAAGAAAAACTAAATTGCCTCCAACCTTATAAAGGAAAAATAAATATTTTTACAAGGCACGCTATATACTTAGTACATTCTTTATTCACGTTATTCACTGTTAAAAGTATCTTTTTTGCTGTAATTTAATTTATTATTTGGAACTCTAGCGGTATTATTATATATTTTCAACATGTTTTTTTATTGCACAGAAGCTTTAGACTGTTGAGTAAGTAAAAATTATGTTTATTAAGGAGAACGATAATTTACACACTTGATATTATAGTCTATATATTAACTTGAGTTCCAAGCACGAACTTCTCAAATTAAATGGACAGGTGATGTCATAAACTGAAAATTGTTGCAACGTGTTAAGCACCACGTTGACAGCAGTCACTTATGGCAACACCAAATTTCGCTGGCGCAAATATGAAAATTATACACGCGAGATACAATCGGTTCTGTTTAAAAACAAGGATAGAATCAATTCGCATAACTTTTCGAATTTTTATAGACATATGTAGTTGAACAGAAGATACTAGAAAGTGATATAACGCCATGCAAACTGATCCCGTTCTCGACAGTTGAATATAAAGTTGATCGATTTTCTCTATTTGAATTATAAAATTCTATTCTTTGTTAAAAATAACTTTTCAAGAAAAAAATGCCTTATTGAAGAACAGTTTCTTCAAAACGTTTGAATTTTTGGAAAAAAAATGGGGCAAACATTAAAAAAAAAGTTAGAATATTAACGACGTGGCAGCTCTACGTTTTTTTAATTAATTGATTTAAAATAAATATAATACAGGAAAAGAGCAAAGATATTAATGATAGTCAAAAACTTCATATTAATATATTTTTTTTAATTTTGACGGTTATTTTGTATTAGGATTACCAACAAAATAAATAATTAAAATTTCATTGACCACTGTGATAGAATTTGATCGTAGACTCCTACCCACGGAATATTTTGGGGCAGCGTATGACCAGTCCATCCACAATCAAACTGTTATCCCATATTAACAGCTATTTTAAACACCTATAATAAATGTCACTCTAGAAGTCTCGTCGTTCCTCTTGGCTCTTGCAGTTTTAGTACCAAATAATTACAGGTTATTTAGGGCTTACCCTAACAACACTTAGGACTCCATGACTCGGGTAAAGCTGCTAACTAGCTGGTTGGTCAGGTCTCGCGTCTTGTATTCAACCTCTTCCTCAGCGTGCCCGCGAGTTCAATCGGATAAAGCTTTTTGTACAAAAAAAAAACAAAACAAGTTTCTCAAAACACTTAAATCTATTAACAAAAACACATATAAAACGAAACTATTTAGAATTAATAATTGCTCCTTTTGGCCGTTCTATTATTAAAGAAAATGTAACAACCCAATTTAGAAGATAAAACCTATATATATATATATATATATATATATATATATATATATATATATATATATATATATATATATATATATATATATATATATATATATATATATGTATATATAGCTTTTTAGAATATAAATTAAGTAATGAATAAAAACACGAAAAAAATATTCATTTAAATTTTTTAAACAAATGATACTAAAGTCAGACTTTTACCAAGTGAAAAAAACAGGATATTCCCTTAACTTCCCCATAAAAAAAAATAAAAACAAAACCTTCATTAAACCGATTATACACGACACGTAATTTTCTAAGAATTGTTCCCAATACTGTACCGCCCTTAATGAAACCCAGATCGTAACTGAAGTTTATTATTTCTTAAAAGGCCAAACTTGCATTCCCCCGATACCCGTTGATATCTCTCAGTCGTATACCCTGTACGGGTGAATTTTATTCCCGGAAATTTCGATCCTCGTCTCTAGATGAAATTAGTTATCCATGTGTCGGTTATTTAATTTCCGACATGGCCTTGAACGTCTTAGTCTTATTTTTTTTATATAAAAAATCAGTTAATCAAAGTAACCTAGGTCTTCCTATAACTAATAAAATAATCGATAACTCCTGTTGAAAAAACTATTCACTCTTCTTAGCTATTTTGGAAGTAAATATCTAACTTGTGAATATAAAAAAACAGTAATTATACGAATTACATTATAGTGAGTTTATTTGATTATTCTTTTGTTCCCTAATAATGATAAAATCGTTCAATATTTTAATACATTTTATTGATATTTGCAGATACGTCATGTTAAATATTAAAAGAGGGTACAGTCTTTTTAGTTTATGTCGCTATAAATTGTCTGAGTTTATATATTTTAAGAAAACATTTAAACGACTCAAAAGTAATAAAATTGCTAAGTTTGTTAATGGATTTAGATATTAGAGTGGTAATATAAAATATATACTATCTCGTTCCCATGGTTAAAATATATCTACAGAGTGATTATTTATATACTCATTTTAGTAGAATATGCTTCACGTTGATCAGCATTAAATAACTAGTATTGTTCCATTACACCACTTCGCTTAATATTTAGTTTACCACGGGGATATTAATTTACTATTATATGCTGGACATAAGTTAATCAAGAAAGGATATTACAGCAGGAGCCAATACATTAGTTTATGTTATTTCAGGTTAGTTTAAGTCAGGTCCAGTTAACTTACGCTAACTCAGATCGAGAAAGATCAAAATCTGATACATACATGATGCAATACTGAACCAATACTAAATAACATTATTTATTCTGAAAAAGTAATACTTGTATTAAAAAATGGAAATAATATTAATCATATTAAAAATTAATCATCATATAGCATTTATTATCAAGCATTTAGACACAACAAATTATTAATTACAGATACGAAAATATGAAAGATTGTTGCTTCACTTTTTCACCAGCCTAAAGATCTTCACTGTTACATTTTATTATAATTTATCCTTCTTTGGAAAAAATTGTATCCTGTGATTATATTATTTGAAAGTGTATATTTTGGCATTCTAAAAACATATCTGGATGTTAATATTGGCAACTTTCGATAATTTTACTTATATGAGTCAATAGATAATTCAACGGTCTACAACTTTTGTTTGAATTTTTTTTTCACACAACCTTATGTTTTCTAAGTAAATTGGAAAATCTGAAAAAAGTGTCCATTTATGGTCCGCCATTTTGTTAGCACAGAGTTGCCAACGTTAACATCGAGATATATTTTTAAGATGCCAAAATATCCAGGAAGTTAGAGGGGATATGGAAAACTACAAAAATGGGCTAAATACCAAAAAACTTCATTGTCCTCGACGCTTAAAATTCTCTTGATTTTTTTTGTAGTGTCATGCGGTGACATTAGTTAAATTTTGTAATTTATATTTTTGTATGTTATCACGACATTTATGCAGACTTTTTATATATTACAATGCATCAATTTATGATATTGTTTTGTAAATCCTATTAATTCATTATTATCGGTAAATACATTTTTTATAGTTGAGTAATTTTTTACATTATGGTAAATCTAAGAAAACCTTTTTTAAAAAAAAATCGATACTTACCTCCTATTTCGAGGTCATAGAACACGATTTTGGCTTTGATTTTTCACTATTTTCCCTCAGTTTCCCGGAAAGCTCAAAAAACCCCAAACGTTACTTTACCAAGCACTTATAATTCTAAAGCAAACACTGAATTTACAAATTTATTTTTAATGATACTAATTCAAATATCATATATATTTCAACTATTTTTGCATAAATTTTAGTGAATAAATTTGAAAAACTTGTATTTACAACGAAAAATCAAATATACATTCCGGAAAGGCTATTGACCATCAAACTCGTGAAAACGACTAATATTCATTTGACACGTTGCCAAATATAAAATACTTTCGTGATATAAACTATAAAATTTATCCATTTCAGTCAACAACAAAGTTTAATTTTTATAATATTTTATACAGTCTCAGGAAAAATTTATCTTAACCGCCCAAAATTTTTGGTTAGTTCAGGTTTAACTTGATTTTGGTTAATTTGTAAAACTGAAACTAATCTGAACTAACGTAAATTAACCTAAACCTATACTTTCGTAATATAAACGATAAAATTTATCCATTACAGTTAACAACATAGTTTAATTTTTGTAATGTATAAAAAAGGATAAAATTAATCTTAACCACACAAAATTTTTAGCTAGTTTTGGTTATTTCCGTCTTAACTGAATTTTGGTTAGTTTGAGAAACTGAAACTAACCTGAACTAATCTAGATTTATTAATTAAAAATGTTATTGTCCAACGGAGACTACGTGAAAGAAAAGAATATATATGAATTTCACAGAAATCATATTTGCAATCTGGCAACAGCGCCAATTTTTTGGGTTTTAGGAACGAGTCACACCACTATTTAAAGGCGGAAGCCATTTTGTTTTTATTTGTTTCGATTTGTTTTTTGATCACTTTTTTGATTTTTCCGATAAAAATGTGCAAATTTATGGAATTTTTATATAATACAGAGGCTTCTGATCAGTGTGGAATTTGTGGTTGTAACAAAATTTTAACGATTTAGTACAAAAAATTGAACCTAAATGAGAAACTGGTTTTCACCGTTTTCCGCAAAACTGAGGAAAAATTATGGAGTACGAAGTTCAGAATCGTATTCTACGACCTCAAATTTAGGATAAGTTTCGAAATTTTTTCAAAAAAACGTCGTTACCCTAGATTTCCTTTAATTTTTACTCAGAAAATTATGTTTAAATTTATTTTATTAATAATGAACTCCAAATTATAATTTTCCAATATAATAACGTAATAAAAAGTTGCTCAAGTCCAGTCCTGTCTCCTGACCTACTGTGTAAGTACAGTATAGCCCCTTTAATAGGAGTACAATTCTACATGCCCGACAAAAAAAATTTTTTTTGTCTAATACACATCTGCTACTATATAGAATCAAACATGAGATAACTTAGAGTAGACCTATGTCCAGCAGTGGACGAAAGAGGAGATTATATTTGATAACCATCACAGATATAACCTAATTGAAACGTCAAAAGAACAAACAAAAAAAAGCACAAAGCAGGTCAAATAAAGGTCTTTAATATCAATTTATTTTAGTTTTTCTCCATTTCGTTGTCTTTCACAATATTATCGTAAACTTAACTTGAGGTGTTTTATTTCACACTTTCTCTCGTAAGGAATTGAGAAATTGGTTTCAATCTGAAAAATATATTAAGCATGAAATATTGAAAATCGAAAGACGATAATGCTTTAATTGCCATTTTAAGCCACCCGGTGTTAATATTCAGATAAAAGTATTGATTCCCTCACTAATTATTTTGAGGTATAGTCGTTGTTGACATTTTTATTGTCTTCAAATTTTATTTGGCCTGCGGTTAAAAAAATTTATGAGCGAACTTTTTTCTTTAAATGGGAATAGGATATGCTTGAAAATCAGTAATAAAATCTGATAGGGAGAAATATAAGTATACATTGTTAAAAATAACCTTAAATTTAATGCAAATTTAATGTCCATTCTACATTAAATTTAATGATTTTTTACCTAAAATCGTGAATAATTTACATTTACTTTGTATACTGTAAAATGGAAAAGCATTAAATTTCAGGTAAATATGCTAGAAGCAAATTTCTTAAACGTTTATTGAATGCAATACATTAAATTTAATAATTTACATTAATCTAAATTAATTTATTCCATTAAATCTAATGTAATCACACACTAAATTTCAAGTTTTGGTCACTACTTTTTAATGTGACCGTCATCTGTAGACAAGTTTCGAACTCATTGGTTTCCATCAGTACCGATACCCATGTACACCGCATCGTAAGAAAATTGGGTCCTTTAAGCAACTTATATCATACTAAATAAAAAGTTCAATACAAGTTACGCCATCTCCCGGAATGTCATGCAATATGCCATAAATATTAATGTAAATTTCTTTAATATTAAGGTACATGTGAATTAATCTTAATATACAGAAAGTTGAAATATCTTTTTAGTTACTTTATTAAAATTTAAGATACCATTTAATCAAATTTCATGTACAACGAACTGATATTTGAAAGAATTGCTTTATATTTAAAGTAAATGTAAATTATTCACGATTTTAGGTACAAAATCATTAAATTTAATATAGAATGGACATTAAATTTGCATTATATTTAAGGTTACTTTTAACAGTGTAGGTAACGACGGGGTAATCACGAAAGGTAATTAATTGAACAATGAAGTGTTAGTTTACTTTACCATCGTCTATCGAATTCTTTATAATGATTCTTCCCAGAGCTTGGAGACTTTTTCCTAAACATAAAAAGCCAAATTTTGAAATAGATTTTCTTTTTAACAAATTCGAACTTCTTTAAATATATTTTTCACAAATTCCCAATTTTTTCCTTCGACTTCAAAAGAGATAGAAACTTGTTAACGAACACTTACTCTTTTAAATATCCCCACAAAAGACTCTTGAGCTGTGTTACCAGAGAAAGGCACGAACCGACAAAATATCTGCGTTGTGTTTTTTTTTTAATTGGAAGTTTTACGCATTGTTTGGTCAAAAATATAAAAAAATAGTAAACGGTAGCAAAAATTTTATTTGATTTTATATGGTACCTCCAAAGATAGAAAAGATGTTTATTTATTTCGAAAAATATTGTATATTTGAATGTTTGAGGTTTGGGTAATTTAAAAAAAAAAGTTTTAAAACCCCTTAGATAATAGGTATACACATTATTCTGTTTGTAATGGGAGAAAGTGAGGAAGTTCTCAATTCAACGCGTATATATATATATATATATATATATATATATATATATATATATATATATATATAATTACCATTATTGAAGGTATACACAGAGCACCAAAGGAAGCATTAGGACACAAAGAAAGAAAAACAAGCAACAAGCCTTGGTGGACGAAGGAGATCGAAAATCTAATAAAAATGTGGAAACAGAAATATATAAAATGGTTAAGTACAAAAAATCTAAGAGAAAAAGAGGCATATAAGGAAATTAGAAGATAAATAAGACGAACTGTTAACTTTAGAAAAAACGAAATGTAAAGAAATAGACACAGATATAAGCGGAAGAAAATGCTCTAAAACTTGGAAATTCATAAAGACCATAAAGAATACAGGACAGGAAAGAGCATCTATCGAAATAATATCCAAAAACCAATGGATTATGCATTATCAGGAATTGCTACCTGAGAAGAGGGTTCGCTATATGGATAAAACAGCTATAGTAAACTTACAAGGAGAACAACAAAAAGTAACCTCCAAATTAATAGTAATACAGAAGTAGAAGGATGCAACGATAACAAATATTTAAGAGTCATCTTTGGTAAACGAGTAGAAGCTCTATAAGTGCATATTTTGAGGAGGCCACCAGGAATATCAAGAACACAAAGAATAAAAAACGAAGAGACATTGCGACAAATGGGAATAGAAGATACGATCATGAAAGATACAGAAAGAAAACAATTAATCTGGTACAGTCATATCATAATGACAGGTGACTCACGACTGCCCAGACAAACCAAGAGTTAGTATCCATAGTATCCGTAGAAGAAGAAGAGGAAGACCTATGAAAAATTGTACGGAAGGAATAAGGAAAGCTATGAGTATCCTTCAAGATGTGCAGTGGCAAGATAGGAAAAGATGGAGTATATATATATATATATATATATATATATATATATATATATATATATATATATATATATATATATATATATATATATATATATATATATATATATATATATACTTGAGGGCTAAATAAACAATAAAATTCAAATTAACAATTTTCTGATGGTTAATAAAATACTTCAATTTATCCGACTTATGGTAATATTATAATATTAATTGCATATACAAATAATCTAAACTACATGTGTTCTTATTATATAGTAAGTGTGAAAGGTAAGTCTTATTTTTTTTGGATATAATTTTTAGAATATAGAAATTTTAAACAAACATTTTCTTAAACAATAGTTTTTTATTTTAATATTTAATTTGATATTTTGTTAGAAATATCCCAATGAAAAATATTTTTTTAATAGAAAAACAATACTTGCAAAAATGAACTAAAAATTGAAAATGTATTTTTTACAATTGTTATTTAAAAATAAACATTTAAATAACTGTGTGGAAAAAATAATTGACATAACCCTATTATTAACAAAACGATCTGCACTAGTATATTTACTTTTTTCTGATGGAAAAACAAGAAATTATTCAAAAATTGTCAATTTTTGGCTAGCAACTTTCGGATTCACTCGAGGGATATAAATCTTAAATATTATTTTAGATATCATGCAAGTTAAAACTTCTACGTGACCAGTTGTATTTCGAACATCGTTTTGTTATAATTTATTTTATATACAAGGTGTTACAGAAATAACTTTCGCAACGACTCTACACATCGTTTTAAAGAAAAAAGTTCTTTGCAATATAGGCCTAAAACCTAAAGATTTTTCACTAAAAAAAAATACAAAAATATTAAATAACCAGTTGAAAAATTCTGATAAGAATTAAAATTTTAAACAAATCTTTTAAAAAGCGTGTTTGGCAAATATCAATTAGCAGTTATTTAACGAATGAATTGCAGCTAAACAGATTTTTTTATAAAAAGGACTCCCTACATTCATCAAAAACGATTGGACAACTTCGTGAGAATTTTTAATAAGCAGCAGAAATATAACAATCGTTTTTAATCCTAAAAACCGTTAATCAAATACAATATAAAAACCGCTTGTTTGTAAATGTAAATGCCAACACTGAATGGGTAGCTATTGGTTACAGGTAATGTGAACGGAAATTATGATATTCTTTCAGTAAATCCAATTCGTCTTTTGTCCTTTGAGAGCCAATAAATTGACAGAAATCTGATAAAATTGAGGTAGATTTTTCAACTGATCCAGTTTCTTATTTCTTTGCTTTCAAAAAAGTATCAAATGTTTTTTGGAAAACGGAAAAGTCGATTAATGCATATATTTAGTTTCGATTTAAAACTAAAAATGTATCCTATAATCCTTTAGATACTTTCTTTTAGGGTTATAGGAAAAATCTGGTTTACGCTTTTGAAATACGAGATAAAATTCATTTGCGGCAATGTACTTTTTCCTGCTGCATTAGAACTATGCTAGAAATTTTCCAACACATTAGGGAAAACTAGTTAAGATGCTGCCAGACTTGGAGAGACTTAAATAGTGGGCATTTTTAGCTTCTAATTTAATAAAAATAATAATCACGAGTGAAAAATTAGTGCTCGTATCTTTAATTTAGACAGTCTTCTTCTTCTTCTTCTTTCTCAGCCCATTGACGTCCACTTCTGGACATAGGCCTTTCCGATGGTCCTCCACTGGGATCTGTCTCTCGCCTTCTGGAGCCACTCTTTTCCAGCAAACTCTCTTATATCATCTACCCATCTGCGTTGTGGCCTGCCACGATTTCGGTTCGTTTCTCGCTGTCGCCATTGCAGTAATTTACTCGTCTACCTATCGGGCTGTTGTCTAGCTATGTGCCCCGCCCATTGCCACTTTAGTCGTGATATGCGTTCAATGACGTCAACTACTTTGGTTCTTAATCTTATTACTTGATTTCGTATTTTATCCCGTAACGAGATTCCTAACATTTATCTCTCCATGGAGCGTTGAGTGACTCGGAGCCTAGTTGCGTTTTGTTTGGTTAGTGTTATCGTTTCCATGCTGTAAGTAGCAACAGGCAAGACACACATGTTATACACTTTTCGTTCAAGGTTGATTGGTGTGTTTCTATCTCTTAATACGCACTGCAACTTTCCAAAGGCAACCCATGTCAACCGTATTCTCCTTGTTATTTCCACCGTTTGATTTTCTTTGCCCAGTTTCATGACGTGGCCTAAATAGATGTGCTCTTTAGACAGTAAACAATAATAATGAGTAAGCTTTCATTATTTTTATAAACCAAATTGATGCTGAAACGAATGTAATAAAAACCTATAAAAATTTAAATACATTTTATTACAGACAAATAGACAAAAAGGGAATTCCTTTTGTCTTGGATTCATGTTTTAAGGAACTTAAAATTTAGTTAAGTTTTATATACATTCTGTGCATCAAGTGAATAATAAATGATTTTTAAAATATTTATATTTCTATTGTATAAGAACAATCTACAATATTGTATCTTATTACCTAAAATGTATACCTTTCTTTAAAGTCCTGAGTATATAAATTAAGGGCAGGATTTTAGTTGTTATTTTACAGATCTGTCGTATGTGTGCGTATGCGATAATATGCCTGGCAAAAATTTTCGGAAAAATTAAAATTTTCAAAACCACAGCTGTTCGTTTACATTCTTTCACCATACATTTCTACTTTTGTTTTTGGACAATCTTTATTTCCACCCACCGACTTTTTTATTCTTTTTATCCTCATTTAGTATTCATATTCAGTTTTTTCTCTCTTTGTAACTTCACCTTTAACTATGCAATTTCCTTATTCAGTTTTTTAATGTATTTCCTTCTTCCTTTTTAAACCCTTGGTGTGTTCAAGTGGCAAAGCAGGAACTATTCAAGTATGTGTGCGATATAACCTTAGTAACATAAACTTAAGTCACGAAATATCTAACGAGAAGCTTAAATATGGAGAAAAAGCTTACAGAATAAAATATTTACTCTATTTAAGAATATCATAAAAACCATCGTGGAAGAAATTAGCAAAACCATACAAATACGAGAAAAAAAAATCAAATGTTTCAAAAAATATATAAATTCATTTTTGATGAAATGTTAATTATCAAACAAATACCCGAATAATCCTTCGAATTCAATAAATCTGGTTATATGTGCTTTGGCGATATGACCAAAGCATTTGACAAGGTGTAATTGAAGGACGTCCTGCAGATATTGGAAATAAAAAGGATGAATCAAAAATTAATCAGTTTCTTCTATGATAGCAATACCCAGTGTAAAAGAAAAATAGGAGTAGGCCAAAAAACAACGAAAAATATGCAAATAGGCACCAGAGGCGAGTGGTAAATTTTAATCGTATTCTTAAATTTCCACATTCGACATACTGTTCCGAAAAAAAAAATACTGGCTGCTACCAAGTGAGTTGTAAAGCTAAATCGTTCTTTTACTTATCGGGATCGAACAAGGTAAGCTTTTGTTAACAATATGATATAGTATTGCGGTTCTTTGAGGACTGTTTGAAAAAAAAAGAACAAATCCCTTGTAAATTGGAAAAAAAATATGCAGACATTTTTTATTGGTAAATGCAGCGTTTAACATTACCAAATTTAATTGATGTGCATAACAATGTACGTAAGCAGCATATTCATAGGTTTTTTTACTTGCACCCCATTCGACGAACCGCTCATGTTTTCTAGAAAATAAAAAAGCGCTCACTTTATTTCACTTACACATACAGGAAGATGGAGAGCAGGAACTGCATTATATTTAACTGCTTTTCTAGAATCTCTTACAATAGATTCTTAAAAAGGTATGGTTTTTATAAATCCCTTCGTAATTCGGAATCCTTTGAATTCGGAAATCGAAAGCGGCCATTGTATTTGTCTGCACAGTTAATTTTGGATGGTTTTTTTCACGCCAAACATTTTTAACCTCTTTAAAATGTAACAAAATATCTCGATCAAAGTAAAACCATTGTCACTTACATAAAAATTAAAATATTGGTATAGTAGACATCACGCATAAAAATACCGGCCGGGTAGACATCATGGTTGTATTCTAACCTGAACTAAAGGAATTGTTTAACTGCTGCATGTTGCATGAAGAAACCTTTACTTGATACTGGCAGCATCACTCGTGACTAAAAGCAAAAGTCACGAACTTGACATATAAAACTGGATTGATCATGTATAGTATCTCCCCTTATAATAAAAATGACGCCACCATGTTCCCTGCCGTAACGTGCAAATAATTGCTTTGGCAACAATGAATTCCCTAAGTTTTCATGATACTGGTGAAACTGTATTTTTGACATTGACTGATTACTTTTCATTTTGACAAAAATTTATTTTTGATTTTGTTGTTTTATGGATTTTATCACATTTTAGGTAACGTTTTACTGAAAATTTCAAACAGGAGCATGAACTTTAAATGGTATTTTAAAAAATGTGATTCTTCATCGTAAGACGTGCAAATACCTCATCTGGTAAATTGGAATTTATTTAATTGGTAAGTTATAAAGCATTCAATCATAATTGTATAAAATTTTACCTTAGAATCAAATTGTAAATCTAAGGGTAACAAGTTTAATCTTATGGATATGATGTATGATAATTTTTAAATGCTATCAATATTTTAGTTTTCTAAGAGAAAAGAATCTTCAAATTCAAAGGCTGAAACAAATTGGTCATGATCATAATTCTTTTATACATCAGATAAGTAACTCTGTTCAGAGCATTTTTCTGGAAATAGTTTTATACAAGAAGATGAGCAAAAAGTTTGTGCTGTACTTCTTACAAATAAACTGCCTGAAAAAAACTACGAAGCACTGTTTGATGTAAACATCTTGAAGCAATTAAACTTGAACTTAATAACATACACTGGCTCTACAAACAAAAGTCCTGAATTAGGTGTGTATTAACCAACAACAATATCGTTTTACCATAAAGTTAATGTTCCACTGACATATAAAGCTGAATAATGGAAACTGGTATGGTGTTAAAATTTAAAATGATTATACGTTTAAAAACCAATATGCCATAATAAAATAGAAATAAATGATAGCATATAATATGAAATTTTTCAATATTATTAAGCATGTTTAGAAATTACATAAATTTTACTTTTATCTATTTGTTTTGTCTACAAATAAAGTAATAACCTTTTGTTTGAATATGTTATTAATTAATAAAACAAAAATTCTTAATTTTAGCTCAGATAGGAAATTTGTGTCATGAAAATCCTTTGTCAAAGTAGTGAGAAGCTGCGATTGATTACCATTTCAAAAATTCAACTCTAGGAAGGGTCAGTTCCACATCTTTAAACAGTTAAGTAAATGGAAAGTTTGACTTAGTGTAAAAATTTTAAGTTGCTAGTAAATCTTTATGTATATATTTAGATTAAAAATGATTGTATTCAGGTAAGAAATCTCTTGTATTTACAAGCTTTTTTATATTTAAAGTGTCTTAATAAATATTGTTTTGTTTACAATTAAATATAAACTGCTTTACCACTACCCCCTTTAGAGTTTAATTTTTTTCTATATAAAAATGGTTTAGTATATAATGTTACTTTACTTCCTTTAAATTAAAGATCCGTTATTATGAAGGAAATGTCTACATTATTATGAATGTTGTTAACTCTATATAAATACCTAACATATCAGTTCCCTAAAAGCATCGAGGAGAAAATAATTTTAACAAAGACCTAATCGAAGCTATTTTTAAATGATGAAACTCTCTTACTTTGCAATAGATTATGTGGACATTTCGATACCTTACATTAAACAATATACTTTTTAATTCATGATATAAAATTTTTAAAAATCAATGCCTTAATACTTTTTTTCGTTAACTTCTTATACTCTACGTCCGAATAAGGATGTTTCTAAAACAGATATTTAAAAAAAAATTAGTTTCGATTTGTTTTTGGCGCAATTTCACATTTTAGCCATTTTGCTAAATAACAGTTTTATTGTAAAAAATAAAATATATAAACAGTCATAGAAAAAACATTTTCATTTATTATAAGAACTGACATTTCATGCTTGTTATCTAAAAATAATAAAATTGTTACATATTTACGCTGTTCCAAAGAAGTTAAAAAAATTAACTTTATTGGAGTTGCTTTAAACAGAAAAATTATAATTTTGAGAAAACTAAAAGTAGAAATTCAAGTTAAATATTTTTTTTACAGAAACAATTATCCCGGTCTTTTTTATTGAATATACTCAATTAACCTGCCAAGTACAACAAGGAAGAGCGATTTATTGTCTTAGATATAGTATAGAAAGAGATAGTTATTGTCTAAACCTATTAGTTAGAATAATAGAATTGACATTCATACACGACACATTCACGCCAATGTAAGAAACTAGCAGGTAATTCAATGTTGCCATACAAATCATTGCACCTAGTGGCGACCAATAAGGGGGGGGTCGAAAATTATTTTTATGAGCAGTCCAGTTTTATGTCATGTTCGTGGCAAAAGTTCAAATACTCGTCCAATGGGTTGCAAAGAAAAATTCTTCTAGTAGAAAAATATTTTGCGAGGCAAACTAAACAAAGGTTTGCAAGTCGACTTGTTACCTACATGAAGCTTATGAGATGGAATTAATCTCCAAGTCTTAAGATAGGCAACTCCATATACGCTAAAATAAATTATTCTTGATATTTAGGCGAAGTAAGCTAAATTATTTCAATAATTGACTACTGTTCGCGTATAATCTAGGTAAAAAATTGAATTAAATTAAATCATTAAATTATCAATAGTAATTAAAAAAATATTTGTACTTATATTTATTGGTATCTTTTATTTTAATTTACAATTTTTTTGGGGGTTGTGCAAACCTGCAAACCTAAGAAAAAGCCACCACTGGTACTGTGGATTTATTAAAACTTCCAAGATTTTTCAAATTTCCTTTAAAAATATCTTTGAAAAGTTGACACCTATCTGGAAAACGTTGAAAATATAGAATAAGGGTATTTTCTTGATTTTTCTCGCTTTCTATACACGCACATATCATGTCATCCTCTCATTTTTTATAATTATAATGGAAGCAGAACTTCACAAAAATAAACATCGTCATTAATTTAAATAGCGTATCCTCAAACAATTGTTTTATTTTTTTTTGTTTTTCATGACAAACTCAAATTATTTGTAAATATATCGTTAAGTTCAAGTATAAGTATTATAAAACCTTTTTTTGTTTTTTATTCATGGCTTACTAAGATTTTTATTGAAAAAAATCGCTAAATCCGGCTTACCTTTTCATTTTGGCAAAGTGTGTGGTATATTTTTATAAATATAATTAAAAACTCTACCTTATCATTTAAAAATATATAAAGTGTTCCATTTGAAATAACCAAATTGCGATGAATAACTTTTTAACCACACCTCGTATTATAGTGGCGATTATACCGTTAGATTACGCTTAAAATATCATAAAAATAAGTCGTTTAAAATATTGTGATATTGTTTTAAATAAAAACGTTACAGAGCATTATAAAAATTGTCAACTTTTGAATTTTACCCTGTATCTTCAAAAAAAAAAGAAAATTTTTAAATTCTGTTTGCGGCATTTTTAGTTTCCGTAAAAAAAAGCTCGTGAATGTTACGTTACTTTTTTGATAACTTTAATAGTTAGCGAGAAACTCCATGAGGGTATCAAATTTGGGATACCCTGTACGTTTCGTATTAAAATGATGTTTTTCAAAACATTTCCAGACATATTTACAGACTTTGCCTACAGTTTGTCAACAGATCATTAAATAATATGTTTTATATACTTTAGAGTTTATTTAATAATACATTTTATATAAAGAACTTTTATAAAATTGCCCTTTTCACTGACACCAGGAACAAGACAGTAAAAAAACCGGCTAAAAATAAAAATGGTACAGCACGAAACTCATTAAAATTTAACTCTTTTTTAAGCTTCTTGAGTAAGGAATTTTTTATGATCCATTAACTTAACTTTTCCATATCGTCTGGATAAAATTAAAGTAGGAACAAACAATTTTATATTAATTAGCTTGCTAGGTTATTGTATAAATTTTTCTTAAAAAATTCCACCCCCTAATTCATTAACATTTAGTACTGGTCTATTGACAAGAACAACAATAAGTCAAGTTTTAAATCTTAAAAATACAAGAATAAAATATGGAAGGTCTCGAAAAATAATATTATAAAACGACAGGCTCTTTAAAGAATTTTTCAAAACCATCCTTGGAGGTCCGAGCCTAAAATTATTTCTGAAAATCCAGAAATTATGATTAATCCACGCCAATTCAGATAAAGTTTGGAGACTCAAAGCTATTTAGTAGACATATCGTAAGGAAAGGTAACGATCATGAACTAAATGATTTTTTGGCATATCTAAACACCATTCGACCAACAATTAAGTTTACCGTGGAAAAAGAGGTAAATAATACGTAAATAATCTCTTTTTGTAGTGAAATGAATACTTGATTGAGTAGTGCGTTACTTTGCGACAGTACACTGTAAAGAAATAATAAAACAAAGTTTAATTTGTTAAGCTTATCACTTTTTTATTACTAAAAAATATTTTTATATGTCCTCTTCAAATTAAATTTTTAAAATTTCAGAATACAAGAACCCATACTAGACAATATCTTAACCATGGGTCTATTCATTCTCTTGTGATCAAACGAGGAATTAAACACAATGTTTATAATGGCGTAATATCTATATGTCACAATGCTGATTCATTTGAAAAAGGGGTAGGGAATTTTAAATCAGATTTACAACAGAATGGTTACCCTCAAAAATGAATAGACGGTGTTGTGATTAACCTAAGAACGAACACCACCAGACAACAAGAAAGACAGTGCTTATATTAAGGGAACCTCAAAGAAAATGAGGCGAATTGCTAGCAGTTACAACATACAAACAGCCTTCAAATCGGCAAATACAGCAAGAACTCATTTAACAAAAACAAAACCAAAAACTACCAATAAGATAGAATATGTTTACATAGTTTCATGTTAGTGGTGACATGTTTATTGGAAAAACCAGGCGTCCACTAGAAGTTAGAATTAAGGAACATAGAAGTCATACAGAAAGAGATGAAGAAATCAAGATAAGAAAAGATATTGTTGTGTTTTTCGGTGTCTATTTTTGAATTATTGGCCAAGGGCTTTCGGTCTTACTTAGACCATCCTCAAGGCTCAGTCCCTAGAAACAAGAGATTATGGTCAGTAAATAAGCTTTCTTACTACTCACCAATCACACTCACTCGTCAAGGGGCACACCTCAACCTTGCCATTTGAAGAACAGTCTCCAACGACAACGCAGCCTCTACACAATACAAATCAAGTATACAGTTAAAACGTCAATCCCAAATTAAAATTAAAACGGTTAGAACAATATAAACATTAATACTATTATAAACAATCAACTTTTACTTTAACAACTTAAAAGATATCAGTGAAGTTATACCCCACACAGTCATAGCATAATAAAGCAATAAAAGTTGTCTAAAAACCAAAATATATACAAGTATGTGTGAGCTTGAGTAGAAATACTCTGAGTTCTTTAATTTCTTATTACATTTTATATCACTATTGATCAGTAAGTCTATCAAATCTTGAGAAGGACACTAAGAGATGGAAAGGCAAGTAAATGAACACAAAACTCTTACCAGTATTGTTGAAAACATTAAGATTAAGATTCGTTACAATAAACTAATACTGTCGAAGATAGTTTTTTGTTCATTTTGAATGAAAGTAATTATCTATTAAAAGTTGAAAGTTTCTTAGACGAAAACAATTTTAAAGAAATTCCAAAAAATCCCCTTTCCAGCTTTGTTATAAAAACAAAAACCTACTTCAACTTATGCTCAGATTTTATAAAAAAATATAATGGAAATAAACATCTTCTAATTTCTAGGCCGTGTTTACCCCGTTTATATGGGTTACTAAAAATTCATAAGCAGGGAGTACCAATTCACCCTGTTGTAAGTTTTATCAACACTCCCGTTTCGAAACTGTCTTCTTTTTTAAATGCAATTTTGATTAAGCTTATCAAAGACAAGCCTAAGTTTTGCCTCAAGAACTCCACAGATTTGATCAAAAGACTGAACTCTGTAACCATGCCAGACGACTCGTTGCTTGTTCCTTCGATGTGTGCAATATGTTTACGTCGATTCCGGGGATGGAAGCTTTTCCGATTATAGCAAATTTGTTGACAGCGAACAGCATCTCTAGTGACAAAAAACTTAGTATTATGACCCTTCTTAAGTTCTGCTTATCTCAAGATTTTTTTACTTTCAATAACAAATACTACGAACAACCCTCGAGGTTGGCAATGGGGAATCCTCTATCTCCTCTTTTAGCAGACACCTTCCTGGACAATATCAAAAATGCATTAATTCCGAGATTGATTTCTGAGAGCACGATAATTAACTGGCTTCGTTATGTGGATGACTGTTTTACAATTATTCTGGGCAATGAACAACGAGCTATTGATGTTCTTAATAGTCTTAATTCTCTGCCTCCTACTCTAAAATTTACCTTAGAAATAGAAACTGAAAACAAACTTAATTTCTTGGATTTAACTATCAAAAAAAAAACAATAATTTTGTTTTGAAATTTTTCGAAAAAC
This sequence comes from Diaprepes abbreviatus, assembly GCA_034092305.1. NCBI lineage: Eukaryota > Metazoa > Arthropoda > Insecta > Coleoptera > Curculionidae > Diaprepes > Diaprepes abbreviatus. Next base: position 1,600,720 of record JASJET010000129.1, read on the forward strand.
CCACCCAAACAGACCATATAATTCCTTCTAATTCTAACCGCCCTTTACAACATAAAATGGCCTCAAAAAACTGCTATGTTAACAGATTACTCAACATTCCCATGTCAGCGGAGGATTACAACAACGAGGTCAATATTCTTAGGCAAATTGCAGTAAACAATGCGTATGAGCATATAGTCATCGACAAATATATACAGACAATTAAGAACAAGAAGGAATCCAAAGAAGCTTACAGCTCGACTCCTTACAATGAAAATCAGCTGGGAAAATTTTTCTCCCTCTCGTACTTAGGTCACTTCTCCAATAAAATAGCACGGACTTTAACATATTACACTCAGAATGTAAAGATTTCATTTAGGAGTGTAAATCAACTCAGTTCCAATTTTATCAATAACAAACAATTAATATCTCATATCCAAAAAAGTGGGGTCTATCAACTTTCTTGCCCAGACTGCCCTTCAACGTATATAGGAAAAACTATTAGACCATTAGCAGTTCGAATTAGAGAACATATTAACAAACCTCAGGCCTCTCTGTTTGCTCACCATATTAGTTTTACCAAACACAGTTTCTCTCCAACTCATAATAGTAAAATCTTATACCACTTCAGGGGTAATAACTCTAAAACCTTGAATTACAGATAGGATCTTGAGATATAAAGGGAGATAAGAAGAAACCCCGACCATCCCCTAAATGCAAAAATGAATGACGTAAATGACTGAAATCCCATTTACATACTTTTTCCTTAAAATCATTTAAATGTTTGAGAGCTGTGATTCCGTGGGGTGCAATCTTATAATAATTTTGATCACTTTTTTCGATTTCAGACATTTGATTCTAAAAAATTAATAGTTAACACATTCCAACAAATTTTAACTACGCCAATGTTCGTGTATTTTATTGCTTTTTCACAAAAATGAAAATTATTTCATGCCACTGAACCCAAGTATAGCCGATAACAGTAGCCCTGTATATCAATAAACTTCTATTGCCCTCCTTTTCTGCTCTTTTTCTCATTACTAATAAATAGTGATATGAAATGTAATGAACAAGAAATTAAAGATCACCTCATACAGAGAATTTTTACTCAAGCTCACACATACTTATATAGATTTTGATTTTTTAGACAATTTTTATTGCTTTATTATGCTATGACTGTGTGTGACATAACCTCACTTTTATTTTTTAAGTTTTTAATGTAAAAGTTGATTGTTTATAATAGTATTAATGTTCACATTGTTCTAATCGTTTTAATTTTAATTTGGGATTGAGGTTTTGCCTGTATACTTGATTGGTACTGTGTGAAGGCTGCGCTGGCATTGGAGGCTGTTCTCCAAATGGCAAGGTTGAGGTGTACCCTTTGGCTAGTGAGTGTGGTTGGTGAGTACTGAGAAAGCTTATTTATTTCTCAAATTAACTGGGGAAATTGTGTATAACATGTTAAAGAAATAGAAAAACGTATTTCTATCTTAAAAATGCAACAGAAAAATTAGTTATTAACCTAGGTGACAGTAGCGACAGTGAAATAGATTTAGTTTAGTAATATAAAACTTAGTATTAACTAAGTATTTATACATATACAAATATTATAATATATTATATCATTATCGTGTTTTATTTAATATAAAAATCAACTCTTGCCTGTTGACTTATTTCTTAGGAACATAACCAAATTAAAATTAGAATTAAAAATAAACATTACTCCGGACCTGAATGAATTTCGGCATAACATTACAGCTGTGATTGAAAGGTTTTATTGCAGTTTCGTTGTTACCAGTGATTGGAATTTTTAGTCGGTTTCTAATAATTCTGAATACACTATGCTGATCATATTCTCTTGTTTCTAGAACCTGAGCCCTGGGGATGGTCTAAGTAAAACCGAAAGCTCTTGGCTGATAATTAAAAATCTATACTGAAATTCACAACAATATATCTCCTTTTCTTGACATCTAGTATTCCAGAATACTCGTGTATTAAACAACACCATACAAAATGGTTGGGAGCAGCAGCAATATATATGTAATCCAACATGAAAAATAGAAACAATATAGAACCAGCTTGCATTAAAAATAATGTAATATTCAGTAAATTCAGTGTTGAGAACTTTGTAATATCAAAGAAGTTCGCTTCAATAGATACAGTTCATATATAAGCTCGTTGCCTCAAGATAAGACATTCAGTTTATACCTGATTACGATTAGACATACAACCTAATCAAACTGTCGTACAAATAAATAAAAATAAAGACAATGCAAATCCAATAACCTCATTGTACTCAATCTTCAACACTGTCTAAAACTTTCAAACAAATTACTAAGATTGTGAGAATGGCATCTCATTAAAATTATGAAATCACAAGCTTATATTTTTTTTAATTTAAAAGAACAAAAACACTTTTTGTCCTTCTTTCATCCAGTCGAGTAAGTACAATATCCTGCCAACATATACCGATTTGAAAACTGAAAATTTCACTCTAGATTCGATTTCGCTACATTAATGGGACCTTAATATAACCGAAACACACTCAGAGAATGAACTACGTTGAAATGTACAGAAAATAAGATTTAATTGAATTATTTAAGACTTGTTTTTATATATCTAAAGTAAAACAGTTTTAGTCGTAATAAAAATACATGCTCGTTATTTACTGGTTCCTGTTTTGTTACATTTCATCCCCTGTTTTTATCAAAAACAAAGAGGGTAATTAAAACAAACTTTTTTTAGCGTATTTTTTGTATTGCTTAAATTAAAATCTACTCTACGCTCGTAAATCAATATTGTCGTTTTGTTGCGTCAACTTTTCGAAAAATTACCAACATTTTTAAAATCTTTTTTCTCGAAAAACTGAGAACAAGCAGGGGTAAAAATTTAATTCTTTTTATAATTTGATAAAAGCGAAATTATGGACAATACTACACCCATCTGAATAAATTTATATAACCTAATTTTTTATTTAATTGTGAAATGGTTATTTTGTTCGATAATACTTTTAGTTTTTTTAACATATTTTCTTTAATTTGGAACAAATATTCTCTGAAGAATAACGAGTTACTTACTTGCAAGGGTCCCACACAACTACACCCAATCCAGGGCAGTCCACTTCATTAACAATTTCACATTCTCGTCTATCACAAACGCAAGCAGGTGTCGAAAGTCCACCACAGAAAGCTATAAAAGCCACAAAAGCAAATACGAAAACACTATTCATTTTAGCGTCAGTCAAAGATTTTTATTTACAATTTATTGAACTCCGCGTCTTAAAACGCTTGAAACGCTAATATAACTTTAATTTACATCGCTAGTTATTCGACCATAAATGTGTCACTGAGAGTTAAAACATTCGTTACTATTTTTATCAGTTTTAGCGCTATTCTACCTGGCTACATTATGGTCTCTCGATTAATGCGAAACGATTTAAATTGAACACTTAACAAGTAGCCGATAATTGATTTTAAATTAAATATTCTGTCACTTCCTTTAAACCACTTAAAAGTTAATTATACATTCCAAAAGTTTCGCCAGTTAAAATCGTATTTTAATCTTTCGGAAACTTGACTACGTTTGATTCACAAAATCTCCTAAATCAAAATCTAAAATCTCCCGCAAATACCCGAAAAGTTAATACACTTCCACCTGGGAAAGTTTCCCTAAGGAATCCTTCTAAAACCCATTTGCCAAATCCTTTATAATTCTTAAGCGAAACCGTTAAAACTCTTCTGAATTAAGCAAGCAAAAACGCAAAGTTCCTTGCGGAAACTTTTACTTGGGGTCGAGTAATATTCCGCGTGTTAGCGAGGGGTAAAAGGGTTGAATTCAGGGGCAAAGCGCAGGAGAAGGAGAACGAGTGACGACTGGATAGATTCACAGCGGACCGCGAAGCCTGGAAAAAGTGGAGCGCACGCGCTGCGAGACGGAATTGTTAAAGTTTTAACTTTTTTTTGTTGTTTGGCGAAATATAATATTAATTTCATGACTTTCAGGAATTTTTATATTAATATGAATGTCGTTCATAAAAATTAATGAACAAAGAGAGGAAAAATATTGCATGAAGTAATGTAACTGGAAAAAGAATTTTGTAGAAGTACAATGTTTATTAAATACGAAAAAACGGAAGGCTTTTTATAAGCTGAATGGAATGTAATGGAACGGTTTGATGAATATATTAACTTAGCGGACATTTTTGCATATGTCTGCATTGAAGTTAAGACGTATCCAAACAAAAAGGTGTCTATATAATTGAAGATCTACTAATTTTTAACCGACTTCTAAAAGAAGGACTTTCTCAATTCCTCCGCTATGTACTTTTTTTGTTTTTATGTTTGTACATCGATTACTTCGGAATGGAGGCACCAATTTGACCAAATTTTTTTACGTTATATTTAGGAAGTTACTGCGGTGGTCCCATATTCGTTTGGATGAAACTGATGCTGTAAAATCCAAGATGGCGCTGATAATATAGCGGACACAAAATTAATTTTGTCCGATTTTCTCCACAATTGGTGCGAGAGAGTTTTTGGGATCACACATAACGAATTTGAAATTATTTTTCAAAAATTCAATATGGCGAATCCAATATGGTGGACAAAAAAAATTGATTTTGTCCGATTTTCTGAAAAATTAATATTGGGGAGTTTTCGGGGTTGTACATGATAAATCTGAAGTTATTTTTAAAAAATTTAATATGGCGGACAAAATAATTATTTTTTCCGATTTTCTTCAAAATTGATACAGGGAAGTTTTCGAGGTCGCAGTAACGAATCTGAAACTATTTTCAAAAAATTCAATATGACGAGTCTAATATGGTGGACAGAAAATTAACTTTTTCTAATTTTCTCCAAAATTCGTGGTTGCACATAACGAATCTTAAATTATTTTAATGAAATTCGATATGGCGGATTCAATATGGCGTCCTAAAAATTGTACATCTTTCGATTTTCTCCAAAATTGGTATAGGGGCGTTTTTAAAGATGTGAATTGCGAATTTAAATTTATTTCTAAAAGATTTAATATGACGAATCAAATAAGACTGTCTAAAAATTTTCCATTTTGAATTTTGAGTCTGTAAATAGTGGATTTAAAATTATTTTAGGAAAATTTAATATGACGGCCTAAAAATGTTACATTTTCAGATTTTGTCCACAATTGGTAGTAGGGGATTTTCGTAGGTGAAGATTCGGATAAGATTAAGAGGGTCAAATTTTTTGATATGCCGGATCCAACATGGTGAGTTCAACATATACGTTAGTCATATTTTTCCAAATTTGATATTAGGAGGTTTTCGGGATCGTAAATTACAAATATGAAGTTAATTTTTTTTAGCTTAATATGACAGATACAATATGGAAGACTAAAAACTTTATATTTGTCCAAAATTGTTATAGGTTATTGTTATAAGTCGGACTAAAAAATTTACGTCTCAAGTTCTTTAAATATCGGTATTGGGAGGTTTTGGGGACCTATATTACTAATCTAAAACTAATTTAATATTCAAGATAGTGATAATATGGCAAACTTAATATTTATTTGATACAATTTCATATAAAACTGGTATTCGGAGATTTCTCAGAATCAAAGAATTTTTAGTTATTTATTTTGGTGTTTTGAACGACTTTGAATAAAATGGATACTTTTTTCCAACCTTGAAATCATTGCCAATTACATTAATCTCACTTAGTTCAAATAATTTATGGATATCATAACAAACTGAAAACTAAAAATCGTAAAATAAATATTTTATAAAAAGATTGAACCGACTTCGAAAAAAGCGCTAAAAGGTGAAAAAAACAATATAAATTTTTGTATGAAATTGAAATTTTTGAAGTAGAAATTGTTATTTTTTGGTTTTTAGCGCTTTTTTAGAAATCGGTTCAATTTTTTTATAAGAATTTTGTTATTCAAAATTTGGTGAATTAAAAATTTTTAAATTTAAGTTTCTAATGAAATTAAATGAATACTTACCTATGTAACACTCAAATCTTATTGAGACCTGCTGTTGAAATGTAAAACGTAGATCCTGAAACCATGGTTATCACAACTAAAGAAAGGGTTAAAGGTGAGATATCTACGAATTATAGACTTATTTCTTTGTTTCCAACTCTAGCAGAGATAGTGAAAAGCTAGAAAAAAGCTGCACGACAGTTTTTCTTTATCTATACGCACTGAGTCAGTTTTTTTCTGCAATACTTATACTGTCGACTAAATAATAAACAACGTACCGCCACAATATAAATCTAGATCCGTTTAGGTTAGTTTTAATTTTTCAAATTACCAAAATCAAGCTAAACCTGAACCAACCAACAGCACCAAAAATTTTGGGTGGTTAAGATTAATTTTACCCCTTTTTATACGTTACAAAAATTAAACTATGCTGTTGACTGAGATGGACAAATTTTAATGTTTATACCACGAAAGTATTTTACATCTGGCAACGCTGAAACAAATAGCTGTCTTTTGTTTATACCAATGGTCGATGACTTTTCCAAAATGTATTTTTGATTTTCATTGAAAAAGGTTTTCTAAGTTTATTTGCTAAAATTTTTACAAAAATAGTTGAAATATATTACATATAATATATTTTAAATATTAACATTTAAAATAAATACGTAACTTGGGTGTTTTCTTCAGAAACGAAGGTGCTTTGTAAAGTGACACTCGCTGTTTTTTTGAGTTTTCCGGGAAAGGGAGAAAAAATAGTGAGAAACGAAGGCCAAAATCGTATTCTATGAGCTCGAAATATTTTTTTCTAGATTTTCCTTAATGCAAAATACTTGCCTTGAAATCCATTTTTTATCAATTTCCTTAATTTTCTAATTTTTTTCTTGTCACTTATTTGTTAAGAACATTCTTGAGTCATCAATAAAGAAAATATGTTCATAGAAAGAACCTTTTTAGATATACCTAACACGACAAAAAAGTTTTGTCGCAAGATTAAATAAGCCCTTTAAAAATTGTCAGTTGTTCAAGAAAACTTTAAAGTGACACCTCTAGTATAGCATAACAAAATATTCCAGTTCAATCCTGAAAAACTAAATGTCATAATTTTATACTAGTTTTATTTAAAAAGTTTTTATAAAAATTTTAGCCGTTTGTATCATATAACACAAATGAAAACATATTTAGGAATATCGGTGTCCTCAATTTTATAGCGCAAAATTATACATAGCAACTTGTTAATTACAAAATTGTAATTACTAAAATCTCTCAGTTAGGTGAAAATTGTTATGCCTATCAAAACTCAAAATGATATATTTTCGTTTTTCAAATAATAATTTCCCCCAAGCTTTGGTCGTCAAGCTAATTAATAAAAATATAAATAAATAAAATAATGAAACAATGTCATTCTAAATGAAATATGTCCGTGTTTTTCCAAAAAAATATGCTCAAATACGAAACGACAAAATTACAACACGTTTAGCCTGGGGCCAAACGACCGTTAAAAATACATTCATTATGTTGGCGTATTATTTTTATGATCACGGATTTTTCGTTGACGTATTTTTTTACGAACAGGGAACTATTTATTATAATCTACTTCTTCAGAGATAACAGGTCTAACTTCCCGCATGCGGAACGAACAGACCAAGAATTTATGAATATTCGACTCATTATTCTAATGTATCTTATTTAATTTCTAAGGGAGCGAAGCTCTCTGATTTCTGGTATGTGTATGTGCGTAGAGTTGGGGGACTGTAAATTGCGACCTGGTAGATCTATTGTGCCCCCCTACTGCTATCCAGTCGTAAGAATTACCTTATCGGCTAGAGCAGGTCCTTCAGTCCTATTTCCCTCAGGAGTCTCAGGATGTTGAACGTCTTCAAGGTGGGTAACTCCCCTTCTTTGACTGGGTGTGCTCCCAAGAACCGCATCCTAGGGTTTTCTAGATCGTTGCACTCTGCAAGGATATGAATAGAGGTTTCATCCTCTTCCTCACAGAATCTACACTTTCCTCTCTCTATCAGTCCGAGTTTCTTGAGCTATCCCTTCAGGGAGCAATGCCCCGTCAGGACCCCTATCAGAATTCTGAGCTGGTTTTTACTCAAGCTTATGCATTCTTTGAATCTCTTCAGGTCGTAGTTCCACAGAAGTATCTTCGCTTGCCTCCATCCTTATAGCTCCGTCTAATAATTGGATCTCCTGCTTTCTTCTTCCATGTTTAGTTCTTCCAGCATTACGCTGCTACTGATTCCACAGAATGGCTCTGGCCCCAAAAAAGGTATCTCAGCCTTTTTCCTCGTGAGCTTATCTACTATTTCATTTCTCTCTATCCCAGTGTATCCCGGTACTCGGAGACTTTATTATTCTTACTCAAATCATTCAGTTTCTCTAAGCATTCCCAGACCACCTTGGAACTGATGACTTGAGAGCAGCTCAGCGCACTGATGGGTGCTTAACTATCCGTCATGATGATAATTTCTTAACCGTGATAGTTTTTCTCCTTGAATACACATCCTAATGGCATGTATTTTTGTCTTTAAAAAGCTTGGTGACTTACACAAGCTTTCGTAGTGTCTGGTGCCGGGTCCATACACTCGTGCTCCAATTCCCTCCGTTATTTTGTAGCCATCTGTATACCATATAGTGGATTCCTTGCTGATTTTTTCAATGGTGTTTCTGTCCCATTCGCTCTTGCGACTCAACTTTTTTTCACAAAGTTGAATTTCTTTTTCATTTCATCTTGGGGCATGTCCCAGGTTTGTTGATTTCTGGATTGAGCCTTCGTTTTATGACCTCACCTTTCATCATCCTATAAATCGTTCTCTTCGCCATGTTGTCTAGAAATATATGTAAAGATGTGAGGTTTAGGATTACTTCCATGGTGGCCGTTGGGCAGGTTTTCATTGCCCCGGTTATACATGCACAGACCAGTCTTTGAACTTTCGAGAGGTTAGCTCTCGTATTAGCCAGACTGGTTCTTACGAAGCAACATGATGCTATGATGATCTCTAGCTTCTTCTGCTTCAGTTCGAGGTTTGCTCGAATAGGAACGAGGTCTCTCGTTAAGAATTCTGAAAGACAAAAATATTTAATATATTTCCTTATCATGATACATGTTCTGCGTGTGTCATCACCAGGGGCGGATCCAGCCTCTCTTTTGGGGGGGGGGGGGGCGGTGATATCACAAAAGTACAGTATGGCAAGAAAAACAAGTTGTCAAGGGGGGGGGGGGGGGAGGGGAGTGCAAGCAGCATACTCATTCCTAATTTAAAAAGCAGAATGGGTTCTATTTTCCTGAACTCACAGCTTTTGGGAGGGGGGGGAGGCGAACGCAAGCATACAGACTCCTATATTCTATTCAAGAACTAAAGAGAGTAATAAAACTGTTACCGAAACCTCTAACGTACCTGCTCCAGTGCCGCAGGTAACCGAGAACTGCCGTAAATCTAATTATATTTCATTATATTTAAATATATTTTATAAATTTACTACAACATAGAATTTCTGATAGTTTAATTTAATTTCTATCAGTGAGCAAAGTATAACTTACAGTTTTTTCTTAGTGATTTATCTTATTTGCACTTGTTTTTATATATTATTTGAGATTAGTGAGATACCCAAAAGATATGGCTTTCACCTCTATATTTAGTCCAAAATCGTTAAACCAGGGCATTTTTTTCTCAACGAAAAACTTATTACGATGAATGTTTATGATGCCCTAAGATATCAATATCTAGATAATAATGTTAAAAACTCTGTTGAGATATGTTCTAATATGACAGGAGTTGGAAAATCTGCTATGTACCGAATCCTGAAGGAGAAAAAACGACTGGAATTGTTAGTACTCCCAAGCCACATTCGATCACAGGCAAACGAAAAACCTCGTTGGAAGAAAAGATGAAAACTGCAATTAAAGGGGTTGTATATACATTTTATTATGAGAAGCAGATCCCAACCATCTACAAAATTCTAACTAAAATCATTGATGATCGCGATTTACCTGATCTCTGGAAATTGCTCAGAGAACTTAATTTTTGCTGGGAAAAACCAGATAGAAAATCTGTTGTTATAAATCGTCCGGAAACTCTCCGTTGGAAACGTAAATATCTCTCCCAAGTAAATGGTAGAGTTGCTAGAAATAACACAATTAATAAAATTAGTAATTTAACTAAACTTTTGAAAGATTTTTTTGAATTTTGTTACTGCGGAAAATTGGGAAAAATCCGTATAATAAAAGAATAAAACAAAATGTGAGAACTCGATCTCATAATCGGTGAGATAGAGGAACCAATTATAATTAATTTTAGCGAAGATAGTTTCACTGACTTTGATTAGGAATTAGATACGTAATGTTTACTAGTGTAAACACAATTTATTATTTAAATTTTTGTTTCTGTTGTATTTTATTGTTTAATGATGTTTATATGTTTTTTTATTTTTTATATATTTTCATTTTAGTGTGTCCCACTCTTTAATTTTATATATATTTAATTCTAATTAGCCGTAAGTTTTTTATTATTTTATTATTGTGTTTGTGTCTTTTTCTTAAGCGTGTACAATTAATATGTTTATCTTATTTTTTTGGGGCTATCGTATTTCCATATATAAAAGTAAACTAATTTAAGATATCAGTACAATAGAAATAAAAATAAGTAGGTCTAATTTTAATTACAATATAAAAAAAAAACTAATTACATTTGAATCCCTTTTTAGTGTTTAATTGTAATTCAGCAGATGGTTTAAGAAATAAATAAACTGAAACGTCAAATACCCTAAAAATGTTTTTAATTAATAATAAAATGACCGAAACCCCAAAAATATTTTATTATTATATGGACGAATTTATTTTTTTATATATGTTTAACTTTTTGTATTTTTGACAATGGATATTTTGTAAGTATTTAAATTATAACTTAGAATTTTTTGAGAGAATAATCTTACGTTTTAGTCTATTATTATAGACCGGTATTTTTGATTATAAAATTTCTAACCCATTCCTATGAAAAATATATGTGTCTAACAAATTTTGCTAAAAACACCGGACTAAAGAACACAGGTAGTTTGCGAAGAGAAAAAGGGTAAAAAATGATTTATTACTCTCTCTAGTTCTTGAATAAACTATAGTATAAGAGGAAAAATCGGGTCCATTTTCCTAAACTCAAAGCTCTTGGGGGGGGCGATTGCCACCACCGCCCCCCCCCCCTTGGATCTGCGCCTGGTCATCACTGACATGATATATTACTTTAGCATCCTTGCAGTGTAATCCTTTTACCTGCTTTCTGTTGATCCACGGTTCCTGAATCAGCGCAATCCCCAGCTGGTTTGGCGTCCTAAACATGGTGAACATTCACTTGGGCAATGTTGCTGCCTGCCATTTCTTGTTATTGAAATTGAGTATCGTCCACTTCCTTGAGGGTAATGTTCACTCCTGTCATCTTCTCTTTCGGTTTCTTCGACCTCCGTTGTCGTTTCGACAGATGATGGTGCTCAGACATGGAGGTCGGAGAAGTGGTTTCTGGTTACTCTAGAAGCAACTGAGAGATCTGTAGAAATATCTACGATTCTCCAAGAGGTTAATAACTTGGAGTAATAAGCAGAATAGCGAAAAAGTATTTTTATGGCGAAAAAAAAACGGCTGTTTAAATTTTAATAAGCAATGAACTTGTTTTAAAATGTTTTCATATTATTTTTATCTAACCGATGTACATACGTTCAGACGACTTTCCCAAGTATTTGGTAGCGTATTTCATATGTGTATAAGATAGTAATTAATTAAGGAGGTTAAAGCAGAATGTATACAAAAAAAAGGCGGGCAATTTCGGAACCCACATAGCCAAGGCTGCAGAACCGACCCTACCTAAACCGTAGCAAACTAACGATTTTTTTTCATAAAAGGGGGTCAAACAGCCATTCTTTATTAATATTTGTCACTTACTTTGCTGAAAGTTTACTTATACCTAGATGCAGGCGCGGATCCAAGGGGGGGGGCGGTGGGGGCGATCGCCCCCCCCCCCAAGAGCTTTGAGTTCAGGAAAATATACCCGATTTTACCTCTTATACTATAGTTAATTCAAAGACTAGAGAGAGTAATAAATCATTTTTTACCCTTTTTTTTCCTTCGCAAACTACCTGTGTTCTTTAGTTCGGTGTCTTTGGCAAAATCTGTTAGATATATATATATATATATATATATATATATATATATATATATATATATATATATATATATATATATATATATATTTCCTATATATAATCAAAAATACCGGTCTATAATAATGGACTATTTGGGTTGGATAACAATAGACATTTGGAAGTGTTAAAAAGGATTTTAATCCTTGTCATAGGCGTCGGAAAGAGGTTTATTTTATCACTAAGTATTTATGGCATAGAATATTATTTCGGTAATAAATTTAAAATAATAAGTATGATTTCTTAATAATACACATACAGTACAAAATACAGATAATTTTGACATATTTAACACAAATCACAACTGTATTTTTATTATTTTTAATTTTGGCATAAAAACCGTTTTAGGCTCATTCAGACTAAAACGTAGCCTTATTCTTTCAAAAAATTCGAAGTTACAATTTAAATACTTACAAAATACTCATTGTCAAAAAGAAAAGAAGTTAAACATATATAAAAAAATAAATTGGTCCATATAATATTAAATTTTTTTGGAGGGGGCTATCGGTCATTTTATTATTAATTATAAACATTTTTAGGAAATTTGACGTTTCAGTTTATTTATTTCTTAAATTAAATACTAAAAAGGGATTCAAATGTAATTAATTTTTATATCTTACAGTTAAAATTAGACCTACTTATTTTTATTTCTATTGCACTGGCATCTTAATTTAATTTCCTTTATTATATGAAATATCCGATAGGCTTTAAAAAATAAAATAAACGTGTTAATTCTACACGCTTAACAAAAAGACACAAATATAATAATAAAATAATAAAGAAATTATGGCTAATTGGAATTAAACATATATAAAATTAAAGAATGGGACACACTAAAATAAAAATATACAAAAAAAATAAAAAATATATATAAACAACATTAAACAATAAAATACAACAAAAACAAATTGTGTTTACACTAGTAAACATTACGTATCTAATTCGTAATCAAATTCAGTGAAGCTATCGTCGCTCAATTAATTGAGTTTCCACATTTTGTTTTATTCTTTTATTATATGGATTTTTCCCAATTTTCAAAAAAATCTTTCAAAAGTTCAGTTAAATTACTAACTTTGTACAATGTATTATTTCAAGCAACTCTGCCTTTTACTTGAGAGAGATATTTCCTTCTCCAACGGACAGTTTCCGGACGATCTATAAGAACAGATTTCCTATCTGGTTTTTTCCATCAAAAATTAAGTTCTCTGAGCAATTTCCTGAGCTCAGTTCTTTTAATTTCAGGTAAATCCCGATCTTCATTGATTTTAGTAAGAATTTTGTTGACGGATGGGATCGGCTTCTCATAATAAAATGTATGTACAACTCCTTTTATTGCAGTTTTCATCTCTTCTTCCAACGAGATATATCATCTGCCTGTGATCGAATGGGGGAGAACGAAACATTCCAGTCGTTTTTTCTCCTTCAGTATTCGGTACATAGTAGATTTTCCTGTCATGTTGGAACACATCTCAACCGAGCTTTTAATATTATTATCTAGATATTGATTTCTTAGGGCATCATAAGCATTCATCGTAATAAGTTTTTCATTGAGGAAAAATGCCTTGGTTTAACGAGTTTGGAATAAATATAGAAGTGGAGGCCATATTTTTTCGGTATCTTACTAATCTCAAATAATATATAAAAACAAGCACAAACAAGATAAATCACTAAGGACACACTGTAAGGTGTACTTTTCTCACTGACAGAAATAAAAATGAACTATTAGAAATTTTATTATTGCAGTAAATTTATAAACGCTTATAATATTTAAATATAATTAGATTTACGGCAGTCCTCCGTTACCTGCGGTACTGGAGCAAGTATGTTGGGGATTTCGGTAACAGGTTTATTACTCTCTCTAGTTCTTGAATAAATTATAGGAATGTGTATGCTTGCGATCGCTCCCCCCCCCCTCCCTCCCAAGAGCTCTGAGTTCAGGAAAATAGAACCGATTCTGCCTTTTATATTAGAAATGTGTATGCTGCTGACACTCCCTCCCCGTTGACAACTTGTTTTTCTCGCGATAGCCGCCCCCCAATAGCTTTGAGTTCAGGAAAATAGACCCGATTCTGCCTCTTATACTAGGAATGTGTATGTTGCTGGCATCCCCTCCTCTCCAAGAGCTTCAAATTCAGAAAAATAGGCACGACCCTGCCATTTACACTAGAAATGGGAATGTCTCCGGTGTCTCCCCCCCCCCCGCTTGCCATAATGTACTTTTGTGATGTCACCGCCCCCCCACCCCCCAAAGAGAGAGGCTGGATCCGCCCCTGCCTAGATGTCAAATACTTGATTCAGATATTTTTTATACTTTAGCAATAGTAGAATATTTTTTCCATTTTCCTACATATATTAGGATTAGTTACTTCTGAACCTACCACTTCTTAAGTTGTATTCATAACCCCATGGAAGCTGTTTTGACCAAACTTAATGTTGCGAAGCACTTTATAAAACACAAAACAATGAGTGATTTGAATTCAAATTTTACTTCAAGTAAAAAAAGTATGTCACGGAATTCCTAGTCATCCTCGTACATATACCCCGAGATCTCACGTTCTATTTTACTGCCTTTAAAGAACCTGCAAACACCAATATTCTTAAAATCCCGTTTTAAAAATGACCAAATTTAAGATGCTATAACTTAAAAGCTCCAAGGAAGAACGTACTAAAAAGGAAGAGAAAAAAATTATCAAATATATCTTGTTGAATGTCGTCTTGAAAAATTTACAAAGAAATGAAATAAAAATGACAATAGTAAAATTTAAAATGGGACCATCAAAACTGTTCATAAAAAATAAAACTTAAGTCGGATAAAATGTGGGTCCATTTTTAATCAAATTTAATACTACACTGTACAGGAGCGAAAAAACTGTTTGTTATGCGGGGATTGTCTCAAAATAGTCATCAGCTCCAAGATGGTCTGGGAATTCTTAAAAAATTCAATGATTTGAGTCAGAATAATAAATTCATCCTCATGTGGGTACCGGGACACACCGGAATAGAGAGGAATCAAATAGTAGACAGGCTCGCGAGAAAAGGGACTGAGACACCAGCGTAATGCTGGAAGAATTACAGATAGAAGAAGAGAGCAGGAAATCCAGTTATTGGACGGAGCTGTAAAGATTAAAACAAGCGAAGATGCTTCTTGGGAACTACGACCAGAAGAGATACAAAGAGTGCATAACCTTAAGTAAAAATCAGAGTTTTGACAGGGGTCCTGACGAGGCATTTCCACCTGAAGGGACACCTCAAGAAACTTGGACTGGTAGGAGGAGAAGAGTGCAGATTCTGTAAGGAAGGGGACGATATCTTTATTCATATCCTTTCAGAGTGCAGCGCTCTAGAAAAACCTAGAATGTGGTTCTTGAGAACACACCAAATCGAAGAAAGGAAGCTGCTCATCTTGAAGCTGTTCAACATCCTAAGATTCCTGAGGGAAATAGGACAGGAGGACCTGCTCTAGCCGATAAGATAACTCTTACGACTTGGCAGCAATATGGGGCATAATAGATCTACCAAGTCGCAGTGTATAGACCCCAATTCTGCGCACATATACATAAATCGTCTCAAAAATAAGTTACACTATTTTTTTTTAAATCCGTGTAGTTGATGAAAAAAGTCTGAGAGTCTCAGGAAATTTGTGTCTGAGTGTAGTGGCAGCATTGCAAAATTTCTATGCGCGTGCATCTGTCGATCCGGCAGTCAGACCCCAGCCATTATGAGACTCCACTTGCTCCTACCATCGATTACGAAGTTCGTAATGTTATTCTTGTGATATTGTTGATCAATTACCTGTCCAGTGAGACCACGATCACAGCTGCATGCTATTATAAGGTATTGCAAATACTCAGAAAGACGATCCAAAACAAAAGAAGGGAAAAGTTGATAAAAACAGTTTTTTGTTCCACGACAATGCTTGTCCGCACGCTGCTCGTCAGACTCAAGCCCTGATTTAGGAGATTTGATAAGATGTTTTCAGACATCCGCCTTACTCTCCTGGCCTGGCACCAAGTAACTTCCACCCGTTTCTGCAGTTGAAGCAACATTTTGTGGGAAAATGCTTCACAAACGAGGATAATTTGTAACAAAAAGGCGAAAGGTGGCCAACCAGTATGCCGGTAGAATGGTATGACACTGGATTGAAAAAACTTTTACAAAGGTGCCAAAAATGTATTGGAAAATAAGGCGATTGTCTAGAAAAATAAGTTTAATATGTATTTTTCGGAATATACTTTTTGAAAAAAATTTTTACTTTATTTGAAAAAAAAAAGTGCAACTCACTTTTCAGACGACCCTCGTAAATATAAACCTTTATATTAATTTATTGAAAAATTCAGTACTTGTAAAAACTTACTTGCTATAAAAAAAATAGTATTTGAACTGATATGACTTGTAACAAAAATTAGGAAAAAAAAAGGGAATTTGGAATTAAGCCTTCATACTTGATTTAGCTGCAGACTATAGGTCCCCAACGGGGACAGTAACCCTCCCAGTGGACGCTTAGGCCTTTCAAGGGGGGAAACAGCGGACCCATTGACAACGGACGAGCATTAGGATGGTCATTGTGAACGGCGGCGTATTGAAAAATAAATACCGTAGAATGGGGTTATTTGGGATTGTGGGGGTTATTTGGAAAACAACCAAAAGAAATATCTATGGCAACATTGTAATTATTCACGTGCTTTAACACGAACTGTGGAAAGTTTATGGGCATAAAATAAGATGCCATTGCCGCCAATAATTTAATTTTCAAATGGTACACGTGAGAACTGCAGTGCTTGTAAAAAAGTACTATAAAACCGCCAAAAATTTTAAGCTTCCAACTTTCTAATGCCGGCTGTAACTGTGTTATTATAAGGTAAGTTTTTTAACGTTGACTTATTGTTACGTCTTTCTAGTTATCTTAAAAAAAAAATTATTGTGCCGTTTTACTAACAGGTAGATTTCTGGTGACCTCTTTTTAATAGGTGGGGTAATTTGGGACAAAATTGTGGGTTATTTGGGACTTCAAATAATCATAAATAATGTAGTTTTTTTTTAAGTTTTAGTGCAAAAAAACAGTAAGAAATTATCAGAGAAAATTATGCAATGCCAAAACTGGAAAATATTTTAATCCATACCTTCCCTACTTTAAAAAAAATTTGCAAAAAGCTTTAGACGACATATAAAAACAAAAATTAAAAATAGGAGAGGCTGCAGAAAAGTATAGAGTTCCCAAGTTAACTTTAGGCAGAAAAATTCTCGGATAAAACAATCTACAGGATCAATCCGGTAGACCTAGGTTGCGGCGTCCCCTTTTTACAGGGTACGGCAACGGATGCGTACGGCAGCTCAATATGTCGGAGGCTAGGTTCGTATCTCTTTTAGAGATAGTTGTGCTCTGCTTTGATTACCCAATAGGCGCGACCTGTTTTACATTATCTGTGTTACTTACCTAGTGATTAAACAGGAAAACACTTAGGTATGAGGAATGATTTTAAATTATTGACGGTAGGTGTATAGCTCCACAATGAAACGACTTAATTAAAACAAAATAGCAATTCCATTTTATTCCCAATAAAAAATTATTATGTACATAAATTTGAATTGTGCTTACAATGTTTTTTTTTTGTACTCTCTTGATAACTATCGTTGTTACCTCGGTCTTAAAAGGTTATATAAAATTTGGCCGCAAACGTTCTAGAACCTTAGTCGCCAATAACGTACGTTTTGTTGAGTTATCAAAAGTTCTCACATGTTACTACATCACACCAAAATATAATTATGTTGCTTTGTTTGTATTAAAAAAATTGATTCACAGCTCGAATCCCTAACTTAAGGTTTTTCTCCTACCTGGTATATGCTATGGTACCTCTCACTTTAGCGCTGTTGCTAGGATTCCTGTTGTGTTGTGGATGAATTGAGGCTTCACAGGGCCACTTCCAACTCACCAATCAAACGCAGGGTAAGGTTGAAACAGTCGTGATCGCCTGGACAGGAAAACTAGGACCCGAACCATCAGGAAGTCATGACAGCAATATCAAGATGAAATGAAGCCCAAAGATAAAAAAGAACTGGCTTCAAATATTCACATAGCCAAATAGTCAAATAGCCAAATAGTCAAATAGCCAAATAGTCAAATAGCCAAATAGTCAAATAGCCAAATAGCCCTCATTGATTAGTGGACTTTAACGAAAAAAACTTGACCGTCCGCCCTTTCAGAGCTGGTGGCAGGATTGGTCTGCTGCCTTCGGCGGTTCAACAGGAAAGGGAACGAAAATAAAAATCTCTCTTGCAACCAGACGTGACAAATCTTAGTGATATTTATATTTAGTCTTGCCAACCTTATTCTCAACCTGGAGCACTTTAACCTAGTTCCGAACTTACACTGACCACCAGTTAATACGTCAAGTATCGGCAGGCCATGGAAAATTATCAAAAAGAAAATTATAATCAAACAGTTCAAAGTCACTAATCACGATTAAAACAAAGTTCAAAAAAAATTGCCACAAATTCTATACTGCATACTCAACCTTAAATGATCGATCTCGACATGCCGTGTTCGTGTCAACGAATGGGTATACATTCACAGCAAATGCTAATTGAACTATGTTACCGACTATAACCTTATACTTTTAATACTGAAATTGAATGTAAACAAATGAGAGTTTATTAAAAATAAAATATTTACGACTTTTAAATTCAAACCAAATAATGTGATATATAAACTACAGCAATTTACGAACTGTGTTAAAAAAAAATTGATAAGTTACAAGACCAAAAGAGTTGTCAACCAAAAAAAAATAAATTCTATGTTTACTATTTTAAATTATGGGATAAATAATTAAATTTAATCAGGTAAAAATATACAAATTATATCATATTACTAAAAACATGTAGCATTGATGCTAACTGGTCAATTTAAATGCTACAAGGTAATTAAATGATGACGAAGAAAAAGCATCTATTATCCAACTAAATTTAGTTGGTTCCTGAGGCTTCTCCTTTGACTTATTCGACCTTGGATTATTAGTAAAAGGATATTTAGATAGAAAAGAGGTTCAAGAAAGAAAACTAAAAAATAATATGCCCTAGAGAAATTGGATAACGAACTTTCTTAAACGCCCTAAAAAAATATATCACAGATATTTTGCAAATATATCTACGAAGCGTACTGCAATTTCCGAAGCAACTCTGGACAAATTTTTTGGAAGTGCCTCCGAAATATCAGCTGAAACCGATCCATCATTAATTGTCAATTTCGATGAGATAAATTTAATGCATGATCCAGGCTGTAAAAAGTTTATTTTTAAAAGAAGTACAAAATATTCAGAGAGGGTTATAAATTCCACAAGAACAGTAATAAATTTAATGTATACCAGAACAGCTTCTATCTATATATATCGTATATAAAGCGGAGCATTTGTAGGATTCGGAGACCTTAGGAGGATCCAAAGACACAATATTCAATCGATCAAAAAGTGGGTGAATTAAAAATAAGTTTGACTTTGAGTAATGTGGTCTATTCAAAAAATTTGCAATTTTTAAAATATTGACATTTTAACATTCTTGTATAGTAAAAACGCTATACGGCTTTTAAGTTTTTTTATTAGTTGGCCATGACGATGAAACGCGACGAAAGAAAACAATACGGCCCTAGAGAAAAATCACTATTTCTTGTCATTTGATGTTCAATATCCATACCTGCATTGGTTGATCTGGATCGAGGGGTCCCTGATTATGTGTTTCAGATAGTTTCTCGTTGGGATGACCTGATCTTGGATAGCTAATAGAAAGCCTTCAGTTTCAGGAAACATCTGCCCTGACACCAACTAGTAGTTCGACGCTAATTTGTCGTCATTTTCCTGGTTAGCCCCATTTAGGTGTTGTCCATAAAGGGGCTTCTGTAACCAGGCTTGAAACTTCGCCTGGTCTGATTGGTGGTGAAAAGTCAGTTCATAGTCGCTCAACCACAGTGGTATTGAATCATCTGCCTCACATATTGTCCGATGTAGCACACAAGATTCTGCCGGCCTATGAAAATCTGACAGTAGATTTGTTAGTTTCTGATTATTGATTTATAAGCCAAACTGCTTCGCACTCTCTTCAGGGAATATTGACTCATACCAGGTATACAAAGATAACAAAAGTATAAAGCTCTGTGGGAACCCCTTCCATGGTATCGGGTCCTAGGTGACGTGATCTGCTGTATTTTCTATGAACTTTTGGACGGTTCGCGCTGTTGCAAGGAGAACTGCTTTCTGTAACGGTTTATACAGATGTTCACTAAGGCCCAGTCCCTTGATGTTCTGCAGGAGGTTCTATAGTATCACTCCACTTGTTGACAGTATTATGGGAATCGTTTGGACCCTGTTCACTGCCCATTTTCCTCGAATTTGCACCTTCAGATCTGTGTTTTTGGCGATATTCTCGTTGTATTTTGACCTTTGATTGTTGTTGTTCGGTACGGCAATGTCAATTAGTGTAGTTTGCCTAGAAATTTTATCTGTCAGTGTAATGTCTAGTCTATTATTAGCAACGGTCTGATCCGTCAGATCCATTCGGTCCCAGTATAACTTGAACTAGTTGTTCTCAAAAATAATCTCCAGATTGTATTTCTAATACGGCAGTTTTCCTACCTGCAATAGGTTTAACTTATCTGCTAACTCTTGCTGGAGTATCTTCGCGGCTGAGTCGTGTCTTTCCTTATACTCGATTGCAGCAAACGCTTGGCATCCTCCAGTTATATGCTGGGTTGTCTGATGTTCGACTCTCATGGTCATTTTCTATTGAGGGATGTCTAATGATGAACTTCCGATAGTTCTTCATCGAAATAACCTGGTCTTGGATAGCTAACAAGAAGCCCTCCATTTCCGGAAACATCTGTCCTGAAATCAAACAGTAGTTCGACGCTAAGTTGTCGACATTGTCCTGATTTGGATGCCATCCATGAAGTGGTTTCTGTAGCCAGGTTTGTACCATCGCTTGGTCTGTTTGGTGATAAGAAGGAATATCCAGTTCCCTCAGCTGTAGCGGCGTTGAATCGTCTGCCTTGCATATTGCTCGATGTAGTGTGGAAGTGTCCGCTAACCTGTTAAAATATGAACGTAAGTTTATTATTTGTTAATCGAGCTGCTTACCAATATCCACCAATCCTCTTCCTCCTTGATCTCTTGGAAGCATTGTACGTTCAATAGCACTCCGTAATAGCCGCCTTACCCTCCTGACAAATTTGGTTGTCAATTCAACTTTCATACGGTCAATTCTTTTAGCCTGTTTCATACCTAGATATTTGTATGTTTGGTCTGCTTCCATTGCAGCTATAGTTTCACCGTTTTGCATTCTAATGCTCCTGGTTGTATCTTACCTTTAACGATGTTCAAAATACGACACTTGTCAAGTCCAAATTGCATCCGATATCCCCGGAGAACTGCTCTACAATTTTAAGCATTTGTTCCAGCTAGTTTCTAGTAACAACAATCAGTTTAAAATCTTCCATGTATAGAAGATGATTCACCCTTACTACCTCTTCGTTGTTATTTCTAATCCTAAAGCTGTATCTGGTGGAGTTCAAACGGCGTGATAGTTTAGTTAGTTAATTAGTTCCTGATTTTTGTTATTATAATTATTAAATAATCAGTGATTTGAAGTAACACTTGGCACAAATAAAAAGAGGTTATCACTACTGAACGCAACTAAGCAACGCAGATTCATTTGTTTCCATTATGCCTGGGTAAATTTTTTTGTATCTTTTGTATTATTACGTGGAGTAAGTAAAAAATGTTCCTTCCTGAGTTGAAAAAATATTACTTACATGAAACTACTTGTCTTATGGCCTCCATTCCTCTTCGTACGACCTATCTAGCATTTTATTTTGAATTTATTGCTTCGAAAATTTCAATATACCGTTTTCTAGGCATGAGATGATTTAATATTATTAAAATTCAAGACGATATCTCAACCAGACATACACGTCGGTATGTAGAAGTCCCCTTTATTTCTTGTAATCTACTACGTGAAATTTGTTTTATTGGTTGAAACTAGGACTTATAAAATAACTATTTTTTACGAAAAACTTATTAATTAAAAGATTCTCATATAGACAAAGTAAATTTCTAAAAACTTTTATTAAATGCATAGCTTCAAGAAATTGAATGTTTTTCTTCCGATTATTATTTGAATTTTATGCGATGCGTTTTTTTAATGTTTATCGTCGCATGATTTTTCATGGGACTGAAATATTTTAATGAAACTTTCAAGATATTCAAATGGATGGTGATCCAATAAGAATATTTCCAAGATAAATTTAAAAAACTGAAAAAATTCGTTTTTTCTAGAATCCAAACATGTCCTAAGAAATTCCCCATGGTAATTCTGTAAAAATATTTCTAGAATAGGATTATAACAAGGAGGTTGAAACTGAAAAAGCTTCAAAAAAGTTGCTGGATTAGAAAAAAAAGTATGACTTCATTCTTAATTAAAAGATTCTACATATGGATATATTAAATTTCTAAAAACTTTTATAAAATGAATAACTTGGAACAATTTAAAAGTTTTTAATTTAATTTTTATTTAAATTTTTGTGACGAGTTTTTTTTAATGTTTACCGTCGCACATACTGGTATTTAAACAATCTAAGTGGCCAAAATTATTTTTATACTCAAATAGATTTTAAACTACGAAATAAAATGAAACAAATGTATTTATTTTTATAAATTATATTAGAAGACACACAAAATTACATATTGAAAATCACAAATTAGGAGCACTTTTTCTTCGCTATCTGATGAGTTCATAATTGTGTTCAGCGCCGCAGCAGACACCAGCATTTTAATAGTTTCCGGCAAACAAAAATCCAATTTCCTTGA
This sequence comes from Diaprepes abbreviatus, assembly GCA_034092305.1. Taxonomy (NCBI): domain Eukaryota; kingdom Metazoa; phylum Arthropoda; class Insecta; order Coleoptera; family Curculionidae; genus Diaprepes; species Diaprepes abbreviatus. The sequence continues at coordinate 1,623,693 of JASJET010000129.1, forward strand.
TTTTACGCACCTCTTGCTGCTCATCAGAGGATCTCAACTCAAAAATAACCGATTGAGTTCATCTTGGTTACAGCTTTCTCTCGAAAATTTTCTAGCAAAATCTAATCGGTACGACTGAAAATGCTTGTTATGTGCCTCTGCTGCTTCCTCGGAAAGTTGGCTAATTGGTAATAAGGATGTTTAGTTATTACTGCATCGTGAATTAAAGTTTTGAGCATCGTAGGCGCATAGGATGCCGAGGATACAATTTCACATATATGCAAACTGTTTTAGATGCATATTTTTCCGAATTGATTATATGTCCGCTTGTAATTGTTTCTAGGATAACTTTCAGTTTGTGTATAAAGTCGTAACTAACACCCGTCATTTCAGATGCTAAACTGGGGTCGTCGAAAAATCAACTGCTTGTGTTGCCGTCATTAGCGTTGTCAAAGTTTGCCTTTGGGATATCAACTAATAAACTTATAACATTGCGGAATCGGGTCTGGATTTCTATTTTTCTAGTTTTTTCCAATTGTTTTTCCTCTTCTGTTTTCCTTTCTCTATATTTCTTTACAGGTAGCTTATAAGTCAAATGAAGAATACTCTCAAATAGTCGTATCCTGGCATGTAGAACTGAGAGATAAAATTCAATAGCTTCAGTATTCACTTCTCTTTTGTAGCTTAATCGGTTGAAGTCTTTGGAAGTTGCACCGCAAATGTAACATCGACTTGTTGATGTCGTACCGGTGACTGCATTGCATACCTTTCCATCGACCATGGTCATTATAAATTTGTGTTTTACTACAAACTATTCTCCATTTAAATCAACCTCTGTTGGAACTAAAAACTTGATAAAATCATTAAAATATTTGATTTCGTCTTCTGTAACATCGACACTCTCTTTCACAAAACGGAACCTTGTTGGTCGACAGAATCGTGGGGAAGAGGATGGTGGATTTTCAATAATACATTTTCATTTTTTACACCATATATTAGTTTTAAAAGCACGCTTTCTAATGGTTTCGTACTATCCTTTCATTAAATCGGCATCTATGAACTTGTAGAGCCTCCATTGGTTTCAGAGATAACTCAGTTTGGTCTTCAGTGTATTCCCTGAAAGATAAAAGTTGACCTTTTAAATAATTTAATTTTTCTTCCCAACTGGACAAATTTTCGCTCTGCATACGATGAAATGAGTATGTTCTGGTCACGATCCTTATTCTCGAGGTACCCGGGGTACCTAAAACAAACACACATTACAAAAAAAAAACATATTGTTAAAAAATCGATTTTTTTTGTCATTTTCATGTAAACATTCATGTAAAGTACTCAAAATTTGGCTTATCCTGACTTATACAGATCCAATTTTTATATTAACTTTTAATAGAAACAACGAACTTTACATAACAGTGAAAATTATAGCCGAATCTATCCCGATAGCATAACAAAACCTTAATAATCGAAAAATATTTTTAAAAAATAGTCTATGAAAGGATATATTTTTGTAACGCCAAAAAAAATACTTTTGAGTAATAAGTTAACCAAAATTTTGGAATAGTATATAAGTTTATTACCCGTAGTATGAGAATCCATCATTTTAAAGTCCTGGGATGAACTTGAAGGCATAAATATTTCAGTTGACAATTTAAGTTCACAAAAAAGCGTCGAGAATGGGTACGTACACTCGATAACAATATCGAATTCCAACTGATTGTACATGGTAGACGTTTGTATTCATTAAAGAGCATTTTGAAAAAAAAAAACTTTTAGCCGCATAGATTGTTCAACTACTTGAATGTGCGTCCCACATTTTTGCATGGGAGTGAAATATTTTGATGAAACTTTCAAGATATTCAAATGGGTGGTGGTCCGGTAAGAATATTTCCAAAATAAGTTTGAAAAACTGAAAAAACTCGTTCGGTAGCCAAGATTTTTACAGAATCGTTTGGTATACAACTTTTGAAGGAAGGAATATGTTTTGACAAAATTTTTAACATGTTCAAAAAATTCTCCAGGGTAATCTTATATAAATATTTCTAGGATAAAATTATTTCAAGGGGGTTGAAACTGAAAAAAACTTTAAAAAAGTTGCTGGATTAGAAAAAAAAATTTATTACTTCATTGTTAATTAAAAGATTCTACATATAGACACATTGAATTTCTAAAAACTTTTATAAAACTGAAAAAATTTGTTGTCTAGCCAAGTTTTTTAAGAATTTTTGGAATACAACTTTTCGTGGGAGTAATATACTTCGTTCCTAATCTAAGAATAATCCCTTACAATATATATATATATATATATATATATATATATATATATATATATATATATATATATATATATATATATATATATATATATTTAACTTAAAAGTAAAGTCTATATTAGTTTTTGAATATATTGATCCGGACGGCAGATTTTTTGAACACCCACTGTATTACTGAACACACTCTATTATTTCAAAATCTCTTTATTGTCACAACTTTGACGCTTGTCAGACTAAATCAAGTTGCGTCGACAAGCTCTCAAGCTATACTGTCCACAAAAGCCGATTTGGACCTTTTATATACCCTTTCGATCGCTACCAGAATATTACAGATCTTTCTAGATGGATTTTCATACTACAGGGTGTAATGAAAATAACAGAAAGGAATAGTCTGGCGATTTCTAGACCTTCTTTCATAGGCGTTCCATGTAGAAAATAAGGAAATAGAATTTCTAAAAAGTTCCAGACCTTCTTTCATAGACATAAAGGTAAAATTAACTGGATAAATTATGAAATTGTAGAAAATAAACCTAAAACCCTACAAACTATAAACACAAACTAATACTATGAAATGTATAACACTATAAAGTTCGTTACAATGTCTTTAGATATATTGTAACATTTTTTAAAAATCCAGGTACATCTTTATTTTCCTCCATAATATATTTAATTTGAAACTTTAATCCTATCAAAAAAAATAACTAATTTCAAAATAAAAACTTATACCCTTCAAATCACTTTTTACATACAAAAATAGATGGAAAGAATAAATGAAACAAAACTCTTTCCAAACATGTTTTAAAGAAAAACATTACAACTTACTTCAATTTCGTTTTACAAGTTTTACAACTTTTCTTGCGAATAATTGGGAAAAGAGTTTTATTGTATTTTAGCACAAGGGATTATCTTAAATAAACTTTAAGGTTAGGGCAATACAACAAAACGTTTCTCGTAAAATTCTTACTGTTGAAACATACAAACTAAACGATCAGTTTATTAAAACTTTTCCGTCTTGTTGAAAACAGGAAATTGTTGGGTTAACCGTACCAATCTAGTTATTGGCTGCAAACAAGACCTCAGGGACCAGAGTTTGGCAATATTGTACCCATCATGACAGTTTGGATGTAAGTTGTTCTAATTCGGTATTTCAAGCTTTTCCAGTACAAAGATATTCCATAAATTACGTACGTAATATAGCAAATCATCACTCTTAAGTACATCACACATAACAATCGTTTCTTTGTAGTGCTTCGAGACTATTAATACAAGGGTAGCCAGAAATAACAAACAAAAATAAAAATTTTATAAGAAAAATTGAACCGACTTTTCATATGAAGTTTAAATTTGTGAAATCGGCGCCAAACTAATACCTGATGAAATGTGATACACTTTAAAAGATTAAAAATACTTTATTTGTAATTGCTTGTTTACCATTGTTTCTATACCCTATATATTATTGAATTTCTGATTTCTACGTAAAATTCTAAATATACTATATGTATATTGTTCTATACTTAAGTCTCACCGTTTTGGACATATTTAAATTTTTATGTCAAAAATGACGTTTGCGGGCCAAAATTAACTATAAATTTTTCCTATAAGGAAGTCTGTACTATTTAATTTGATTAGTTTTCTTGTAGACGAAGATCGACTTCAGTAGTCTTCTTATGATATTTTAAAAACTATTAGTACAAAGTGGTCAAAAAAGAAGAATAAAAATTATATTTAAAAAATCGTCAAAAGTCAATTTTTTCAAATAGAAAGCCACTATTTTTATAATTGTTTCATATTAAGCCTTGAAATAAGAGTAACTTTGTATAAGGTTGTCTATTCGAAAAATTTATAGTTTTCAAAACATTGGCAATTCAACATTTTTCTATTGTAAAAATGCTATACGGCTTTGAAGTTTTGTTATTAGTTGGCCATGACGGCGAAGCGTGGCGAAAATAAAACAATCGAACCCTACTGAATTGTCACTATTTCTTGCCATTTGGCATTCATTAATAAAATAAACCAGTTGTTAATAACGAAAATATTGAAACTACAATTTTAGGATATTTCGCCGCATATCGGACAATATCTACAAGGCAAGTAGCATTAGAGTCTGGATTATCTCTAACATCAGTTTTAAGGATTTTATGGAAACACAATTTTTATCTCAATGTATATTCTATAATACAACATTTAAAAGGCACTGATTTTCCACGAAGTGTAGGATTCTTTCAATTCCCTCTATTGGAGCGACTCAAACGTACGTCCATCTAGAAAATTTAATTTTCAAAAGTCTTGGCAGTTTAATGTGTATTGTGCTATAAAAAATGACGGTGTCGTCGCCATAGAATTCCACCAAGATAATCTGAATGGTAAGTTAGCCATTTTTAAAGACTTTTAGATACAAAATACGTTTTTTAACTTTTAATTGAGCGCTACTTCGACATCTCGCGAAATTTGGAAGTGAACTATTTAGATAACTTGCCGCTGACTGATCATAGAAATCTATTTTATCAACATGATGAGGCGCCTCCACATAATAGTCGTTTAGTTAACAATCATCTACAAAACTTATTTTATGATCAATGAGTTGTCAAGAATGGGCCACATCTTTGGCCACCTCGCTCCCCCGACCTAACAGTACTTGATTTTTTTATTTGGTGGACAATCAAAAATATAGTATACAACACCGCATTAACCACTATGGAAGATTGCATGCAGCGCGTCAGAATAACATTTGAAGGACTTAATATTCAATCAATAAGAAGAGCCACCCATGAAGAGTTCCTGCTTAGGTGCGAAAAATGTTTGGAAGTCCAAGAATGTCAATTTGAACATTTACTCAGATAATTTTTGTAACTTTATTTTATTAAAACTGGTTTATTTCAATTTTTTTTAGCTTTTATAGATCCAAAGTTCTTGAAGTTTTTTATAATCTTTTTAACAGTTGGTAGTGTTGATTTCTGTTTCTTCGGATATCGGATCGCGAATGTATCGCATGTTTTTGAAATAATCACATTCTCAATAAATAATAAATAAGTTCGTACGTGTAATTTAATCGCCCCGGCATGATTATCATTAATGAATGTCAAATGGCAAGAAATAGTAACAATTTGTAGGGTTCGATTGTTTTATTTTCGCCACGCTTCGCCGTCATGGCCAACTAATAACAAAATTTAAAAGCCGTATAGCATTTTTACAATAAAAAATGTTGAATTGTCAATATTTTGAAAACTACAACTTTTTGAAATAGACAACCTTATACAAAGTTACCCTCATTTTTAACGCTTAATATGATAAAATTATAAAAATAGGTGCTTTCTATTTGAAAAAATTGACTTTTGAAAATTTTTTAAATATAATTTTTATTCTTTCTTTTTTGACCACTCTGTACTAATAATTTTCAAAATATCATAAAAAGACTACTAAAGTCGATCTTTGTCTACAAGAAAACCAACTTATATTAAATAAGGAAGACTACCTTCTAGGAAAAATTTATAGTTAAGTTTTGGTCCGCCAACGTCATTTTTGAGATAAAAATTTAAATATGTGCAAAACGGTGAAACTTTAGAACATTATATGTGAAATATTTCTAGAATTTTACGCAGAAATTAAAAATACAACAATATATTGGATGTTCCATTTAAAATAAGCAAGTTGACATCTACTTCCGGTATAACTGGAAGTGCCGTCATCTTGAAAATATTTTATCCAGCTGCCTCTCATGCACATTAGTACACTATCAAATTTTCAGATTCTTCCTAATTATAGTTTTCCCACAATCGATCGATAAAGTTCCCGGAAAATCACCTCGTATATCTCGTATTAATTGTTATTTGTTTCATTCAAAAATAATTTGGCTCCGACTTCAAAAATTTAAATTTCATATAAAAATTTATATTGTTGTTTTTAGCTTTTCGTAACTTTTTTATAAATCAGTTAAATTTTTTTATAAAATTTTTATTTTTCGATTTTTTTTTTTTGAATTCTTTATGATTTCCCTAAATAATTTGAAATAATTACTAAGCGAAATTAGTGTATCTCGCATTGATTCCAAGATCGGAAAAAAGTATCCATTTTATCCAAAGTTGTACGTTACATTAAAATGAACAACTTAAAACTCTTGTTGTATCAAACAAATAGTAAATCCGCTATCTTGAATTTTAAATTAATTTTAAATTAGTAACACGGAACCCGAAAATTCCCCAATACCTTCATTTGAAATGTGGCTGTATCGTCGAATCCTTAATATTCCTATATAAAAGTTTGCTTATTGACATATACATGGTGATTTATATTTTTTATTCCTAAGGTGCTCCATAACGGAGATATTTGATTCAAAAGGGATACCTAGTGATTTACGTTTTGGGCTGTAACTTGTATATTTTCATAAAATTTTGGGATAATCGATAAAGACTCTCGAATCCAGGCCATAAACAGGTGTAACTCATTTTTTATGGAATGGACGAAGGTGGAACGCGCGTTCGTTGTCGAGGTATACTTTTCTAACGTTGCTCAATCATGGCCACGTAACATATGTTCCGTTTCAATACTGGGCCCAGCTATCGTGTGCCTTGCCGGCAGTGGATTATTTCATGAGTAAACAACTTCTGGCAAACTGGTTATGTGAGGAAAATAAACTGGCCCTTCCACGAACCCCAGAAGATTGAGATGGTAAGACTTTCTGTCTGCTCGCTCTGTAAGACGAATCCTTTATGAAAAATTAAAATTTCATCCCTACAAATTGACTGTGGTGCAGGAACTTAATCCACGCAATTTTGTTGCTCGAACATGTGAGGCGTTTCTTAGCATGCCTCAAAACATACTGTTTTCTTTAGTAACGAAGCTCACTTCCATCTTTCGGGATCTGTACATAAGCAGAACAAGTTTGGAGCCCTGATAAGACCAGATGATTTCATCAGCGTCCCTTACATTTACAACATGTAACTGTAATGTGCACTACCGCGAGTTGGAAAATTTGGTCCATGATTTTTAGAATAAAACGAATGGGCAGTTTCAGAAATTTCTGACCATTATATTCACATGATTCAGGAGTTTTTCCTGGCAACACTCAACGAGATGCATCTGGGCGATGTATGGTTCTAGCAGGGCGGTGCCACGGCACACACAGCACGTGTGTCAATGACTGTTTTGCTTCCCAGGACGCCTCATCTCCTTGAGGTGCAATTTAGCCCCCTGCGACTATTTTTATCATGTTTTTTTTTTATATTTTATCTAAAATCACTTGTTTACAACGAACGTTCTAAGACCCAAGCTCATCTGAAGAACAACATTTGTCAAGCTGTCGCCAACATACCCGTCGATATGCTGGAAAGAGTTAAACAAGACTTCGAAGATCGATTAACGTAGTGTATTGAGAATAATAGACGCCATACGCCTAATGTCATCTTTAAAATCTAAAATTTAAATGGTGTACTTGGGGTAGCATATGGCCATTCCGTCTACAATCAAACTGTTGTCCCATATTAATAGCTATTTTAAAAAACCTTTAAAAATATCACAAAGACAATGACACTCTGGAAGTTTGGTGGTTCCTCTTGACTTTTGCACTTTTAGTACTAAACTACAGGTTATTTAGGGCTTACCACTAATAAAACTCAGGACTCGGGAAGTCTGCTATCTAGCTGCTCCGATCTCGTCACTTGAATTGGAGCTCTTCATAAAGACGAGCCCGCGAATTTTTTAGCATGAAGGTTTTTAATAAATTAAACAATACAAGTTTCTCAAAACACTTAAATCTATTAACAGAGGTAAACAGAAAACGAACTATTTACAGTGAGAAACGTATAACTAATAGCGAATAACAAATTCAAAGTAACTAACAATTGTTCTTATTGGTCATTCTATTATTAAAAATTTAAAAAGATAATACGTTTTAATAGCTTTATAAAATATAGTTGAAGAAAAGAACAAAAACACAAAAATTAGCTATTCAGATTGTTTAAACAAATGATGCTAGAGTCGACCTTTTACCAAGTGAAATAAAAACAGGATAATCTCTTACTTTCCCAAAAATAGATGAAAAATCAAAAATAAAATAAAGACCTTATCACTGGTTATTCGCGTTACGTAATTTTCTAAGAAACTATTCTCAAAACCGACTATCGACTTTAAAGAATCCTAAATCGTAACTGAAGTTTATTATTTCCTAAAAGACCAAACTTACATTCCTTCGGTATGCCGCGGGTTCCCTCAGTTGTACACCCTGTAGGGGTAAATTGAATTCCCGGAAGTTTCGGTCCTCGTCTGTAGATGGCATCAGTAATCCGTATTGGTTATTTAATTCCCTAATTTATCTATATCGGAGTATTTTAAGCTTATTTTTTATACAAAAGGGTAATAAAACTAATCTATGTCTTTCTATAACCAAAAGTAAACGATAATTCCTGTTAAAAAAACTATTCACTCTTCTTAGCTGTTTTGAAAGTAAATATCCAACTCGTTATTTCTTGTGAATAGAAAAAAACAGTAGTTATACGAATTCTTTTTACATGTTGTCAACCAATACATTACATTATAGTGAGTCTATTTGATTATTTTTTTGTTTCTTAATAATGGAAAAATCGTTCAATATTTTAATACATTCTAATATTTGCCATTACCACATGTTAAGACATCCCTCGACATTTATATCTTCGGTTTCAATTACATAACCAGGGTCGGATTTCTTCCACAGATTTATTTAAAAATATCGATCTTTCCAGTCTTTGTCGTCATAAATTGTCTGAGATTATATATTTTTAAGAAAACATTTAAACGATTCAAAAGTAATAAAGTTGAGTTTAGCCTTACGTACGATAATTGATTTATTTTTTCTTTAGACTTTCTTGGGTGGTAATGTTAGACACATACTGTCTCATTTTAGTGGAATATACTTCGCGTTGATCAGCATAAAATAACTACTGTTTGTTTCATTACAACGCCAGTATTGCCAGTTCCCGAAATATAAATGACTACCCTCCTATGCATCAAAACAAAACAAATTAAGTGTAAGTAAGCGATTATGACATAATTTTAATTTCCTGATGTTGTGATTGTATACCCTGTATAATATATACTGAGAATGTCAATTCACGCTATCTTACTTTACAATACATATTTATTTTTTAATATATTTACCTACCTATTTCTACACCGAACCGTTTCATCTATAGAGAATTTCAATATACCTTTCCCTAAAGCTAGAAAGATTTAATAAACTTAAAATTCAAAGCCAGATTCGAATCAGACACACACGTTCGTATGCAATATTGTAGTAATAAATCCTTTACAATTCTGAAGTATCGCTTCAGAGTAAGCCTTTAAACGATATTGAAGTTAATCTGTTTTGTTACATCATTCCGAACTCTTTTTGACTTTCTACAAGGAATTTGATATAATAAAATTTAAATGAAGTTTATATTATCTTTTTCCGTGCTTATTAGAGATAATTCCAATCGACTCATTCGATCAAAACATTACGTATCAACTTGTTTTAGGAGGCTTAAAATTTGAAAAGCTTTGCGACAAGGTAAATATCGATTTTGGTTTAATAAGGAAATTGTCAAAAAAATTACTGTAAATCTTTAAAATATAAAAAAAATTGGTTCCATATAAATTAAATATTCAAATCATTAACAATGTGACAATAGCGAAGTCTCATCGACTTGGTTGTTTCGTACTTGTTGGCCTGTTCGAACTCTTAGGAATCTGGACAAGAAATAACCAAGAAGACTCAAACCTGGTAATCTGGCTGGCCACTCGATTGTCCCTCTTCTTCCTATCAAACGAATCAGAAAAATCTTATCCAAATAAGCACGGACAGGAGCGGAATAGTGGGGCGGCACTCCATCTTGTTGGAAAAAAAGTCACGCTGGACCATAGTGAGTTCTTGAGTCAGGAAAATGTGCACTTTCTGATTCTACAATTGAAAAAAAATATCGATGACGTCTTAGTTTTTTCTTCAGTTACCCTGTATATTTCAGTACAAGTTTCGATCCGTGTAATTTTAAAATAAAATAGGAAATTCTCGGCTATGGGGACATAAAGACCGTTGATAAATACTCTCATGTTAAAAAGTACGGAGATCTCCAAGATAATGGAAAGCTGCAGGTCCAAAAAATGACGACAGCGCTGTTTCGTCCTAATATTAGACTCATCAGGCCACTGCGTTCCGTATAAACCATCATTTCGCACCTGTGTCCTATAAATATATTTCATCGTTGAAAAATAGTAAATAAGACACAGTGGTGACATCTCGATGGATCACTTAATAACACAAGAGCAACACAAAGCAACAATGTTGTATAAAACTGCCATGTGATGGTGTGACAGTAAATTAAATATGGAATATTCAAAACTTGATACATGAAACGTGGTACAAACTAACATTGTTGTATAAAACCTTCATGTGATGGAGCCACGGTAAATTAAAAAAGGAATATATCAAAACTCGATACACGAAACGCACTACTCCAAGAATAAAGGTCGCATTATTAGACGTCAGCAACCAAACCAAACAAGGACGAAAACTTACCTCTTTTTTATATTTGTTGGCTTAAAAAACACGCAACAGCTCTCTTGGGGGGATCGTTGGTGCGACACTTTACTTAGACTGAGGAATTCGTGGTTGGTTTGGTTGCCGGTGCCGAATAATGCGACCTCTATCCTTGGAGTGGCACGTTTTGTATATCGAGTTTTGATATATTCCTTTTTTAATTTACCGTCGCGCCATCACATGACGGTTTATACAACATTGTTGGTTTATGTTGTTCTTGTGTTATTGAGTGATCCATCGAGATGTCGCCACTGTGTATTATTTACTATCTTTAAACTGCGAAATCTGCGAGATGATGGTTTGTACCGAGCGCAGTGGCCAGATGAGTCCCATACTAGGAAGAGACAGCGCTGTTGTCATTTTTCGGACCGGGAGCTTTCCAGTTATTTTGGAGATCTCGGCACTTTTTAACATGAACTAGAAAGCTCCGGGTAACATAAGAATAATATATATATATATATATATATATATATATATATATATATATATATATATATATATATATATATATATATATATATATATATATATATATATATATATATATATATATATATATATATATATATATATATATATATATGTATATATATATATATACATATATTTATTTTCTTGATTCTTGAACCATGGATTATATCATTTTTCTTAATTTTGTATTTTCTTGGGTTTAGGTTCTATAATTAATAAAACACAAAACGATTGACGTTTCGCCCTTTATTCAAGGCATTTTCAAAATTTTTTCCTTGACATTTTGCTGTTCTGTTTCTGAAACAATTTTCGGGTATCCCGTGTATGTGCTGAGTCCCTCTCAGGACTGTAAGGCAGCTGACGTTTCGGTGAAATCTCATTCACCTTTTTCAAAGCTCACTGTATGGCGTCTACGAGCGAACTGACGCCCGCGACTCCGGTGCTGTCGGTCCCGTGTGCGCGTCGGATGCGTTCGTTTTCCGAATGGTTCCGAAACCTGCTGCGCGTGTTTGGGGTTGCGTTGCTGAGTTGTAATCCATTTCGTTACTAAGTGGTACTGGTTGATCTTTTGTAAGCAGATTTTTCCAAGTACTAGGCACACGTCAGCTGCCTTACAGTCCTGAGAGGGACTCAGCACATACACGGGATGCCCGAAAACCTTCGATTGCACATCATACCCGTGAGAATATCCGACATACCATATATATATATATATATATATATATATATATATATATATATATATATATATATATATATATATATATATATATATATATATATATATATATATATATATATACATATATATATATATATATATATATATATATATATATATATATATATATATATATATATATATACATATATATATATATATATATATATATATATATATATATATACCTATTTCCGGAATATCCGAACTTGTTCAAAACTTTCATAGGAGCGAATCCGAGAGGAGGACGTTCTCCCCGCCCACAAACCTGGATCTTGCCGATTCCCGGTTACGTTATTTTGGTCAGTTGGGCTTATGGCACATTCAGTTAATTCTGTCAACTCACTTTCGGTTATTATACAAGCGGGGTGGAGGTAATTTCAAACTTTTCCTTGCTTTTATCATTTCGCGGCCCTCCTCCCTTGAGTAGAAAAACTGGATCCGCCCCTGGACTATCACCTGAGCTGAGTCTTAGTATTTCTCCTAATTTCCTCTTTTGTGATTCCGTCTAATCCAAAAATTCTCCCACTCCTTCGCAAATAATAATTTTCAGTGACATTTATCCCTCTCTTCAAATCGGCATAGCTCACATCCATAGCATTGCACCAATTGAACTAGAGATGTTCCTATGTTAGCGTTTCTTAACTTTTTAGTATCAGTGATCCCAGGTTCTATACCATTTTTTTGGAGTTCTCACTAACTTTATTTTATTTGTTTTTTCTTTGGTCTCGATACACCATCACAAGTTGAATATCTCCCCACCTTTTGTTACACGGCGCCCTCTTAAGGGAGGTGGCGCTATTTTGTTATTTGTGGACTACATCATCACTAAAATCGAAGAGGACTCTAGTCTGTTCTATATTTTATATTAGACCAACCCATTCCAAATAGACTAGGAATTAATACTCCTAAGTATTTGAATGTTTCAACTTGTTTCATGGCGGATCATCTGGTTTTCTAGTTGATAGGGTTGCTGTAGACCTTACTACTATATAGTCGTTTTTTTGAATGTAAATATTTAGGCCCCCTTTCATGTAGTCGTTATATAATCCTAGCATGAACTCCATATCAAATGCGTCCTGTGAAAATATTACCTGGTAGTCAGACAAATTAACATAAATAAGGTATCGTTTTCCAATGTAAACCGCATTCCTTGACAACTCCTTCGCCACTGTTTCAAAACCCTCTCCACATAAATATTAAAGAGAATAGGAGGAAGACGATCTCCCTATCTAAGTTTTTTGTCTATGTTATTAATTTCAACAACTACATTCCTTTTATATATATATATATATATATATATATATATATATATATATATATATATATATATATATATATATATATATATATATCGGTCAGATTGGAAAGAACTGATTAAAAGTCCCAATGGGCACAAATCCCGAAAACCCTTCGCTCCCTTGTAAATTGAAAATAATAAATAGGTCGACGTTTTATCTATAAAGTATCAGCAAGTCTCACTAGAGTTAACTAGGGTTTTTGAGGTCACTGATTCCGAATCAGAGGTCGGTTAACCTTCATCACGTCAGAATCAAGGCCATTTAAAGGTCAAATCAAGAGAAACCCTTGAAAAAATCTGAACAAAATTACATAAAAGTTTTTTGAGCCGCTGAATTTAATTATGTCGTTTTCTTGAGCCTACAAGATCCCGAGGAAGTAATTTCAAGGTCATTTCAGGATCAAACTTGAAAAATCGTCTGGAAAATCTGAAAAAATTCATGTTTAGATTTCCGAAGTCGCTGAGAAAAACCTTTCAATGAATCCCAATCACTTCTACCTAAAAGTTTTCGGATCATTGAATTTAAATTAGAGTTTGCTCTATCTCACCCTGTCTTAGCGGGTGGTCCATTAGGGAACAGGGCAGAGCAGGCCGGATCTTTAGGTGCCTCGAACAGGACAGGCCTAGGTTTGTATTCTTGTTAGGGGTTTAAATGTGAATTTGGTGACCTTGAAATGACTTTCAAGTGACCTTGTAGCATCAAGCAAATGATATATTCGGATTCAGCGAGTCAAAAAACATTCATGTAATTTTTTTCAGATTTTTTCAACGATTTCTATCGATTTGATCTTCAAATGACCTTAATCCTGACGTGATGTAGGTTAACCGTCCTCGGGTCCGGAATCATCAACCCCAAAAACTCCAATATACCCTAATGAGACTCGTTGATACTTCACAGATAAGTAACGATAATAATCAGCGAATATTCGAAAAATGAGACTTTTAATCAGAGGACCAAAATACACAACATACTGCAATACCAGCCATTTTAACGGAAACTGGATTTTCATAATCTCTGAGCGAGATCCTTTGTAATCGAGTTTCGGTTATTCTATTTTAACTTAAAATATATTTTTCAAAACTTAGCATTTACTAGTACCTTTATTTTTATTTCAAAATACGAGTCTAAAGATTCCAAATATCCAGTGTATAAGGATTTTTAAATTAGTACAATGAAAAGGTACCGTAACAGTTGCATAGTGGCTAAAACATACCCAGGAGCTGACGTGCATTCAGATCATGCTCTTCTCTGCGACAAATTTAAAATAAAGCTTAAAAAGGTAAAGAAAAGGATAGACAGGAAAAAATGGAATATAAGGAAACTCAGAGAGAATGAACAAACACGCCAAGTAGTAACTGAAAGAATAACTGAAGAATGTCGAAAACTCAAAGAAATCCCACACAGCGTAGAATCGACTCTTCCCAAAATGGCTGAAAAATTTCAAAGTATTGGTAATGAATTTCTGGTAGCACAAAGAGATAAAAAAACAACTATGGATAACAGATGAAATATTAGAGTTGATGAATGCGGGGAGATTATTGGAAAGAGGTCAAATGGAGTACCGAAATATGCAAAAACTAATCCAACGTAAGATAAGGTGTGCAAAACAAGAATAGATAGAAAGACAGTGTGCAGAAATAGAAGAACTTGAGAAGAAACACGATACTATCAACATGCACAAGAAAATAAAAGAGACATCGGATCTGTATAAATTCAATGTAAGCGGAAAAATTCAGGATAACCAAGGTAACATCATTGTAGATCGCTTAGGGAAAATAAAAATTTGGAAAGAATACATAAACCAGTTGTTCGAAGACCCAAGCAGATCGGAAAATCCTCCCACTTACCGGGTACCAAATTTCTTGCCGATTACCGTTGATGAGGTTACTCGAACCATAGTGGGGTTGAAGAATGGGAAAGCACCAGGGCCAGATAATATCCGGAATGAATTCTTAAAACTATTAAATGAAGAAGATATCAGATGGCTTACAGATATATTTAATGAAATATACTCCACTGGAATTATACCTGAAATATGGCTCAAAAGTACATTTATAACACTACCTAAAAAATCAAGTGCAAAAAACTGTGAAGACTTTCGTACGATTAGCCTTATGAGTCACTCTCTTAAACTTTTCTTGAAATTAATTCATCAAAGAATATATAGGATTTGCGAAGAACAGATTAGTTGTACCCAGTTTGGGTTTAGAAATGCCCTAGGTACTAGGGAGGCACTTTTTAGTATCCAAGTCTTGTTCCAAAGAGCGCGGGATGTTAATCACGATATTTTCGCGTGCTTTATTGATTATCAAAAAGCATTTGATAAGGTTCAGCATAATAAGATGATGGAAGTTCTTGAATCAGCTGGATTAGAGAAACAAGACCTAAGAATTATAGCAAATCTTTATTGGAACCAGACCTCTTCAGTCAGAATAGAAAGTGAGGAATCCGAGGAAGTTATGATAAACAGAGGAGTTCGACAGGGATGTGTACTTTCGCCATTGATATTTAACATATATTCAGAATACATATTTCGAGAAGCCCTGGAAAATGCCTCCGACGGGGTGATTATCAATGGCGAATGTATTAATAACATAAGATAGGCAGACGATACGGTAATTATCTCAAATGATTTAAGAGGACTCCAAAGATTGATGGACAGAGTGGTAGAAGTAAGTGAAAGATACGGACTGCAGATGAATACAAAAAAGACCAAATTCATGATTATTTCTAAAAATAAACGCATACACGGCCAACTACTGATACATAACAGACCCATCCAAAAGGTTAACAAATATATCTACTTGGGAACAAATATCAATGAAGAATGGGACCACTCGGTTGAGATAAGATGCCGTATTGAAAAGGCCCGCACTACATTCCTTAAAATGGCAAAAATATTCAAAAGTAGAGACCTATCCTTAAACACTAAAATGCGAACATTGAGATGCTACGTATTTTCGACCCTCCTATACGGCGTTGAATCATGGACGCTATCTGAAGCATCATGCAAAAAATTAGAAGCTTTTGAATTTTGGCTATACCGTCGCATTCTGAGGATTTCATGGGTAGATCATATTACCAACGAAGAGGTGCTTCATAGAATGAAAAAAGAAAACGAAATCTTGTCTCAAGTAAAGAAGAGTACCTGGGCCACATCATGAGAAAGGTACCGGCTTTTGCAGCTTATACTACAAGGCAAAATACAAGGCAAAAGGAGTGTAGGAAGACGAAGAATCTCATGGCTGAGGAATCTCCGAGTATGGTTTAATATATCAACTGTGGGCTTATTTCGTGCAGCAGTGGATAAAGTCCGTATAGCCATTATGCTCACCAACATCCGGTAACGGATAGGCATTAGCAGAAGAAGAATAAGAAATGAGCATTAGGCCTAAGAGCATCTTCGATTGTCATATATTACCAAAATATTAAGATTACAAAAAAAGAAAGATGAGTCTCCAACCCAATCCCATTAACGAAAATTTATTGCAATAATTATTCTTCCATGACAAAATAATTCAAAAATAATAAATCTATATACTATTCGCATTACCCAAAAGAGTTTTTAATGTTTCAGATTTTAATAAAATGTGTAATCAAATCTAGATAAAAATAACCCGCGGATTTTATGTAAATCCCCTTTATACAAGAACGAAAGTATAAAAAATGCGGGAAAAATAACTCGTTTCTCCATTTCTCCAATGCAAACTGAGTAATGTCTCCATTCCGGGGGCACACTTTTAATTCCCACGACTCCACAAGTTTCGTTTTCCAGTTGCCAGCTCGCTCCGTTCGTTTTTTCTTTTCCCCGCGAGCGAAGCCATTATGTAAATTGAAAATTTTTGCATCATTTTCTTTTAAAATTACTTTGTTACCTTTTTCAGAGCCCAAACTAACTGATCAAAAAGAGTTTCTGGGGATATTTTTTTGTTGTTTATAATAATATGCATATCAGTAGGGAGAATAAAAATACTTAAAACCAAGAGAGTATATAGGTTATTTATACCAACAAAATAAACAACTTTGGCTGAATAAAATTCTCATTAACTGTTTACATCGAATTAATGAGAGAACAACAATTGTTTTATTAGAAAATAAATTTTAAGATCAAGATAAAATTACCGATTCTCAAAAATCGAAGTTTTTGTTTCTGATCCTCAATTGGTAATGGCCACGGACGTAAGAGAAATTAATCGGATCCTATAGAAGAAAATTGGCTAACGCTTAAGAAGAAATAGAGCGTTTTTAAGAAGCAGGATCTCTCTTTCTAATTTCGGTGAAGGAACAGGACTATCCAATGGCCTTTGGAGTATCGGGCTTAGCTCCGCCATTAGAAAAAGAGGTCCTGCTCCTTGAAAACCACGAACATGAGATATAAAACTAGACTGCTCATGAAAATAATTTTTCGACTCCCCTCCCCCCATATTGATCGCCATTAGCAATGCAATGATTTGTATGGCGACATTGAATTCCTTACTAATTTCTTATATTGGCGTGAATGTGTTATGTATGAAGGTCAATTCTATTATTCTAACAGGTTTAGATAATTCATTCATTCATTCATTCATATCAGCCCGTTTCCATCCACTCCTGAATGTAGGCCTCTTCCATGTTTTTCCATGTCTGTCGGTCCGTAGCGATCCCCATCTAGTTTTTTCCGGCAATTTTCTGGATGTCGTCACGCCATCTCTTTGGGGGCCTGCCAACACTTCTCTTGTTCTCTCTTGGCCGCCATGCTGTTATCTTGTATGTCCATCTGTCTATGTCATGTCTTGCGATATGTCCAGCCCATCTCCATTTTAGCTGCGCTACTCGTTTGCTCACATCTGTTTTCTGATTTCTTCATTTGGAACTCTATCTCGTAAACTAATTCCCAGCATAGCCCTTTCCATTGCTCGTTGTGTAACCCGAAGCTTATTAATGGCTTTACATGTCTCCCTCCTCAATACCATAAGTAAGAACTGGCAGGATGCACGACTCGTAGACTTTTCTTTTCAGACTTATGGGGGTGTTACTGGATTTAAGAATGAATCCGAGTTTGCCAAAAGCTGCCCAGCTGAGACTTATTCTTCTAGGAATTTCAGCCGATTGGTTTTCCTTCCCTATTTGTATTTTATGACCTAGATATATGTATTCTCTTAGATAATAACTATCTCTTTCTATAGTATATCTCAAACAATAAATCGCTCTTCCTTGTTTTACTTGACAGGTTAATTGAGTATATTCAATAAAAAAAGACCGGGATAATTGTATCTGTAAAACAATATTTAACTTAAATTTCTGTTTTTAGTTTCCTCAAAATTATAATTTTTCTGTTCAAAGCAATTCCTTTAAAGCCAATTTTTTAACTTCTTTGGAACAGCATAAATATGTAGCAAGATAACAAGCATGAAATGTCAGTTCTTATATATAAATGAAAATGCTTTTTCTATGAATGTTAACATATTTTATTTTTATACAATAAAACTGTTATATAGCAAAATAGCTAAAATGTGAAATATGCGCCAAAAACAAATCGAGACTAATTTTTTTTGTAAATATTTGTTTTGGAAAAGATTGTAGAAATCAGTGGGTATTTTTGCAAATAACATTAGTATAATCTACATCCTTCTTCGGACGTAGAGTATAAGAAGTTAATGAAAAAAAGTATTAAGGAATTTTTTTTTAAATTTTATATCAAGAATTAATATAGTATATTGTTTAATGTAAGGCATCGAAATGTCCACATAATCTATTGCAAAGTATTAATTTAAAGAAAGTAAAATAACATTATGTACTAAACCATTTTTATAAAAAAAAAATAAACTCTAAAGTGGATAGTGTTAAAGCAGTCTATATTTATTTGTAAACAAAACAATATTTATTAAGACACTTTAAATATAAAAAATAATTGTAAATACAAGGGTGGGATTCTTACATTAATACAATCATTTTTAATCTAAATATGTAAATAAAGATTTATTAGCAATTTTTAATTTTTACACTAGGTCAAACTTTCCATTTACTTAACTATTTGAGAATCTGGAATTGACCTTTCCTAGATTTCAATTTTTGAAATGGTAATCAATCACAGCCTCTCACTACTTTGACAAAGGATTTTCACGACACAAATTTTCTTACTATTTGAGCTAAAATCAAGAATTTTTGTTTTATTTTTTAAAATAATAAGTAATTAAATATAAATTTATTTTAAATTAATAACATATTGAAACAAAAGGTTATTATTTTATTTTTGGACAAAACAAATACATAAAAATAAAATTTATGTTTATTTGTAAGAAACACACCACAAACTTTTTGTTAATCTTCTTGTATAAATCTATTTCCAAAAAAAGGCTCTGAATATAGTTACTCATCTGGTGTATAAAAGAATTATGATCATGGCCAATTTGCTTCAGCCCTTCAATTTGAAGTTTCTTTCCTCTTAAAAAACTAAAATATTGAAAACATTTAAAAATTATCATACACCATATTCATAAGCTTTCTTAAGCATTTTTATTATAAGGAGAGGTATTATGCATGATCAGTCCAGTTTTATATGTCATGTTCGTGTCGCTGGCACTCCGTCCTGGTACGATTATTCTTATGAGTTATTGTTACTTTCAGTTCTATCACTTGAAGTAATCATGATCACGACCTAATGACAAGTAATTGCATATTCAAAAAAACATGAAATTATCAATTTCACTTTGATCATTTGATAATTACTCTAAAGAATACAGCCAACGTCATCGCTGTCACGAATTTGACATATAATATTCAATTTAGAAATGTGAAGACTTCCATGTAAGAAATTTACCAAGGACTGTTATTTCCGCAATCGATAATGAATACATAATATTAATCATAGGTATTCGTAAGCTCAAAACTAGAATAAAACAAGTAGTGCCGAATACTTGCGGGCCAGGGCCCCTATCCTCGATAGTGTGATGTGAAAGATTATATGAATGGCGATGGGAATGGCGATGTGAATTTTTGACAGTAAAACCGTATTCTTGAAAAGCCAATGTTGCCAGATATGAACGTGCTAAAACCCGAGAATTTCAAAAAATAAAATGGATGACAGATTGAATTAACCTGTCAGACCGAAAATGTCAGTAGTATATTTTGTTGCCATTTTAGGCAAAAAATAGTTTTGGTACTTTAAATTAATCGTCAAAAGTAAAAAAAAATACTGCTGTTGTTATTTTTGTGAAGTTATTGATTGCCATTACAATATTTGTACTTTGCCTGGATTAAATTTATCTTAAATTGACACTCTAGAACTGTTAAACAAAAATGCATACAAAGAGCCAAGTACTTGAAGATTCTAATATATAAAGAAAAAGGGATATCAAAAAAAGCAGCAATCATATATACAAACTAATATACTGACAGTAATTGCAGAAAGTCAGCACTGATAAACCTTAAAACGGTGGAAATTACAACTCTACGTAGTATGACTAAAATCTATCATCCCAATCCACTACGAAAACTATCCAATCAGTTATTTATTGTATGAATTCACAAAGTGTCCAGCCTCTTACTGCAAAATGTTCTGTCCTGACAACTAAATTTGAAAGAAAACCTGAAACTTGAACAATGATAGTGAAACTGTTTATGACCAGAGACTGAAACCAAAGGCCAGACAGAAGACGTCCATTAAAGATACTGGCGGATCTCACATTCAACTTTAAATATATATATTTTTTTAATTTATAAAGTTTTATAGAGACTTGAAGATCAAATGTAGCATAAATAAGATTTTTATGTTCATATTTATATGTCCCGATAAATTATAATCATAATATTTATTTAATTGTAGTGTCGTATAGTGTTTAACACAGTTTAATTAAGTTAGTGTTGTAGTTAACATAATTTAAATATAAAATTTGTTACTTATTTAAATAAAAGTTTCAAATAGCTTACAAATTGTGATTTCTCAAATTTATTATAAGTTGTGTCGTGAAAAGAATTATGTTAGATTTAACTGTTTAAAACTAAGATACTCGGCTGTTATGGACACAAGTATTTATGTTAAACCCATAAGCAAAACTGGCCCTAGTAAAACATTTTTAAATAGCACGCTCATACAATTGAGTTATAAACATCTCCTGTAATAATTTTATATGTCTATAATCTCAAATTTGCTTAATATTTGCGAGACATATTCAACTTTCTAACGATATTTTATTAAAAAATTTGAAAATATTAAAAATATCGGGTACCACCTAATTAACGTTCCAACTGTTCATTCAGAAAATAAAACGTTTTAAAGAAACGGTTCGTCAACGTATTATTTTTTTTTGAAGAACCAAATAGAAAATAAAAATTTTTAATTCAATTTTATTTTTTGAAATCCGTGCGTTAAATATGTCATTTAGCGGCTGACATTTCATTTGCGCATGTTTCACCGTTCCCTTACCTTCCACCGGGCGAACGAGGATATGAGTGATAAATATTTCAAGAATACGCGTTCACCACCTTTTCATCGTTCACTTCACGTTCCCCAGTTCGAGGATAGGGCCCGAGCTAAATCTATATTTTCCTATTATTTTCCGAAGATGGAACCTGAATAATAACAGGTGTTTTAATTGTAGTAGTTGTACACTGAGGCACGCACAACGCTTAAAATAATTTAGAGCACGAACAAGAATTACGAAAAAACTATATCTCCTTGTCAGTTTACCAGTGTTTATATACTAGGGGCGTCACAGAGATAAAGAGGGAAGTATTGGCGTTTTAGAGGGAATTTTGAAACGGAATTTAAAATTTACGATTTTTAAAGTATCAGTTGTATTTAAAAAAATTTTAATATTTTGGGCTACATTAGGTATTTGTGCATGGTTTTAAACACTTTCCCAAAAATAGTCAACATCTCAATTCAGGGATCCTCATTGTCTGCGGTAATGACTTTAAACTGACAAGTACAACAATAAGTCAAGTTTGGAATCGTAAAAATACAAGAATAAAAAATCGTTTCCGGCAAAAATTGAAAATTTCGTTCATCTTCGGAAGATAATTATTCCTTTTACTTTTATCTCATAAGCTTTTATTCTTTATTTTTCTACATAAAATATTGATTATTGACATATATAATATAAATCACAAACAAGACACAACTCCTGGAACAAAAAAGGTTAGTTCAGGTTACACAACTGGCGAACTACAAGATCTAATTTCCATGTCGTTTTAAAACATGAAACTTTTTAGTAAATCTAGCTGAGAGTGTTTGTAAGGTTCAATAATAATTATTTTCTTGAGTCGATATCATTTCAAAATTTCATATTTTCAACTTAAAGTCAAAATTTATTCTTGTTCTGTTTATCTATTACTTAGCAGAATAAGTTTTTAAACATTAACTTAAGGTAGAATAGTCTTGTGTCTTTAATTAGTCTACTAATTTACAAACATAATGCGGTTTAATTAATTATTTTCTAATTTTTATTTTATTCTTTAACTAATTTCATTCAATAATTTATGATATAACCCAATCCACAAAAAGACAACTTAGCTGTTGCAACTGTTACTTATAAAGTCTCTATGTCTATAAAATTTTAGTGCCCTCTATTAAAAAATAACCATACTTACAACACTTTTTCGTGTTTTGTACTTACAACTTATGGCATCTTTTGGCCTCTGTTAAAAATTAATATAACGTTACAAATTTAGCCAAGTCACGAACCATAAATCGCTTTTCTTTTTTTTAAGAAATCTGTAAAACAAATCGCCGTGTGTCAAATTTGACATAGCATTGACTTTTAACATTTTCAAATAAACTGAAAATAAAGTAAAATTTGGTAGATTTACTTACTTTTCTACTATATAACATTTAGATATAAAGTTAACCCAAAAATGATATTTAACAGAAATTAAAAGTGGTAATTGTTTTACATACAAGATAAACTGTTAACAGTTAGATTTTATCTGATGCCCACTCTCGACAAATTCGCATGTTTGCCACGATCTGTGAGCTATAAAACGCCCTACTCCTGATAAAACATCAGTCGAAAATTAGATTTGTTGCAGTGAAAGTTGGAGTAGAAAGTACCGCATTATTTTTTAATTTAATTAGTAAATTAAAATGGCAAATCAGCAAGATGTTTTCAAAAAGCAAAAGACATGTCTTCAGATAGCCACTAATGTTACTGAACAGCACCATCATGTTTCTAGAGCAAAAAGGGGTCAGATTTTGGGGCACCTGAGGGGATTTAGGGGATGCACAGTATGGTTTACAGGTAAATTTAAACATTGAATAATTCTAAATAAAATAATTTTAAATCATCCATCATACTAAATTTACCAGACAAAAAAATTTCCTTCTGTGTTAACAATTGAGTTTACACTATTTAAGAGATAAATGATCTTTTTGTCAGTGTAAAATATTTAATTTTTCATCTAATCAAATTCCTAAAATAAAAGCTGCAAAAATTATTGATACAAAAATGTATTCTAGGACAAAACATAAGACTGATTAAGTAAATATTATTTTAAACAGTTAATTTTAAAAAATAATTTCAATAAATTCTAAATTTATTAACAAGTCTAGATTTATTTTTATATAAATATTCAGAAGACAAATTATTGGTTAACAAAACCATGATGTCTCTCTCGTTTTGCATGCATTACTAAGGAATGTGATTAAAAGGACTACTTCAATTATTTATATTTTTAAATATTAATTATGGGGGCTTGAAAATGATAAAAATATTGATATTACATTATATATAAATAAAATATTTTTTAACCAAAGAGATTTTAAACAAAAATTTTCATACTCTCCATTTTTAAAATTGTAATGCAAAAGGCAAAACCATTACCAGAACTGTTTTAAGAGGTTGGTTTTGAGAATCCCTGAATATATCTTAGTTACATAAAATTTTAAAATATATATAATGCATTAAACTTTATTAAGTTTTCATTTAAAAAAGAATGTTATTAAATAATTGGTAAATTTTTGAAGATGTCATGTGGATAAATTTTAGAGTTAAAATATTCTCTCCAGATTTTTTTTCCAATGAAATTGTTTTCACTTCATTTGGGTTATTTTGTTATTTCCAGGTTTGTCAGGAGCTGGAAAAACTGCTATATCCTTCGAGCTTGAAGCATATCTTGTACAACATGGAATTCCTGCTTATAGTTTAGATGGCGACAATATGAGAACTGGCCTCAACAAAGATCTAGGTTTCTCAAAAAAAGACAGAGAAGAAAACATAAGAAGAGTTGCAGAAGTGGCAAAACTTTTTGCTGATGCAGGCCAAATATGTTTATGCAGCTTTGTATCACCTTTTGCAGAAGATCGGGAAGTTGCAAGGAGAATCCATCGTGATAGTGACCTACCTTTCTTTGAGGTTTTTGTTAATACTCCTCTGGAAGTTTGTGAGCAACGTGACACTAAAGGCTTGTACCAAAAAGCTAGAAATGGTATTATTAAAGGATTTACAGGAATAGATCAGCCATATGAAACACCAGAAAACCCTGAACTTGTAGTCAAAACTGTTGATCGAAAGGTAGAAGAATCTACAATGCAAGTGGTTGAAATGTTAAGAGAAAATGGAATTATCCCTGTCCTACAGGAGCCAGACGACACAGTTCCAGAACTGTTTGTGCCTGCTAATAGGTTAATTAGTGCCGAGGAAGAAGCTGCAAGCTTACCCAAGTTGAATATTACTGTTTTGGATTTGCAGTGGTTACAGGTAATAATTTCATTTTATGATATTAATAATAATAAATACTTTTATTTTAGAAAGGTAAATTACTTTCATAAAAATTTATTACCTACAAATATTAATTATTATCCTTAAACAATTGGCTAATTCTTAAATTTACGATAATCTATTTGTTTTAGTTTTTTTTTTTGATATATTAAAAAATAGCTGATTAAGTTTTATTATTAATTAATAGAGTTTAAAGATTTTTAGCGCTATACCAGTCCCCAAAGTATTTAAAAGTGTTCTCTGAGTCTTAGAACTCTGACTTGTACAATTATAAATCTATTTAAAAGATTTTAGTCCTTTTTAAAAGTACTTCTTTCAACTTTCTCTTAAGTCATCTAATGACTAAGCAAACTTATTTTTAATTTAAAAAATTGTCTATCCATAATAAGCATATTTATCATTATTTTGTTTTATATAACTTTATTGTAATTAGAAGAATAATAAACTGATATAATAAAGTTATGTTTAACAAATTAATGTAATGAACTTATTTAAAAGCAAAACAATGTTAAATGATTTGCCACTCATCATTCTCAAGGAAGCAAGATAAAAACATACAAGATTTTTAAGCATATCATTCAGTTTACTGGAACATTGTTAATTGACTCATCGGAATTTATTACATAGGAATTCTTATTATATTCAAACTGATACCTAAATCTCCATAAAGTGATAAAAGGATTTTGGATTACTTAATGGATACATAAATATGGGAGGAGATAAGGTTGGGTAATCAGAGAGGCATATCAAATGATAATTATTGTTTTAATATGATGATTCATACTTTCTTTATCCTACAATATGACTCATGTCTTAGGAAAAAATGAAGAATGACAGGTTTCGGCTGTATATTTTGTTTAATTACTTATTAAGATTTACAAGTATACAGTATAAAAATTCAATATTACATATTTCACTTCTTTGGAAACCCAAAAAAGTTATCATCCATCAGAATAACAGCGCTTTAATGAAAAAATCATATAAAAACTCTGAAAAACTATATTGCAAAAGCCGTTAATTATGATATCAAATTTACCATCGAGAACTGTCAGCCGATTATACAATAAAACGTAGTTATTCATAAGAGCAAGATTTACAGATTCAAAACCATTATAAAGGTGTTAGCTAGGTACTAAGTTTTATATATATATATATATATATATATATATATATATATATATATATATATATATACATATATATATATATATATATATATATATATATATGTGTGATGGTATGGATCACGGTCTATCAAACCACCACATTTATCAATTGAGTAACATTAAAACCTGGCAAAACTAAGATCTAAGACAGAATTATACAAAGACACGCCTAACACCAAAACCACATCTAACAGCAAACTTTTAGTAACAGAATTAATGCTTGTAGGTAAAAAACCAGGGTAGTCATTGTAGATAAACAATGAAAATTTTAAAATCAGCAATGATTATCACAATAAAGAACATCACAAGCACATACCACCAAGCAACACAAAAAATACCCTAAAGTTCAGTTTTCAAGCGTCTGTCATTTTAGAAGAATATAGTAACCCTGTCCAAAGTAAAAACTTTCCTACTTTCGGAATATTATTGACAGGGTTCTTAGGGCGAAATAGGCATGATGACTGTAACGAAGAATCACTGAAATTATGACTTGAAGTAATTATATAGGGTAGACAGATTCAAAAAAACACATTTATTTTTAGATTACAAGTGAGATTTTATTTAATTTAGTATAAATAAAAACACAAAATATAGAAATCGGCCATATTAAATCGAACACCAATCAGAAGCTCGTGACGTCACGCTTTCGTAAACATCACATCGGTCATAATTGTTTATTGCCTTTATCGTTCGAATTTGTCTTTATTTGCATCATTAATCAGATATTTTGTGGATAAAACTATCAAGTGTGTCAGTTTCCTGCTATCAAAAGTACAACAACGTCATGGAACAAGGATTTGTCAAGGCCAATAGCTCAAATTTACCAAGAGGTTAACTGGTGCACTGTTTTTTCAGTCTGGACAGTTTTACTTCTGAATTTGTATAATATATATACTTGTACTCATTTATCAGCTGATTTTGGAAAAGTGGTAGGTGCTTCTAGATCTTCAATTGTGTGTAAAGCTAAAAAATAAAAATAAGTACTTGTGAACAAACTGTAACTATTTACACATTATTATGTACTATAGTTTTTGCAACAGACTATAATAATAATAATAGGTACCACAAAGATTGTTTGAAATCTACCTATAATGTTATGATTAAATGGGCTAACAGAAAAGATATACACTTGAATTCACTAAAACAGATTACCGGTATAAAAAAGCAATGGGTACGTACCTGAACTTTCTGATGAAGTGCCTGTGAGTTCTAAATGTTCTGTAGGTGGTTTTGTTTGTGCTACATCTTTGTCACTTTCTTCAATTAGACACCTTCTTTGTTTTTTGAGAACATAGGGACGCTCAGCGGTGTCAGAAGTTTGTTTGCTTCTGCCTGGTTAGCATTCAAATTTTGTGGATATACACCCTGACTTTATGCGCACTTGTAAAACTGAACCCATTACATGGTACTGTATATAATTTTCCATATCATTTGGTAACTGGAAATAGAAAAAAACGTTTAATTAGGAACTTTAAAAATAATACAGTAATAAAGAAATGAAACCTAACCTCAAACGGGATCGACAGTATTATTGACAAATATTTACCTTACATATATTTTGTAGCGAGCTTCGCCACCTATTTATATAAAATAAATACTTACATCAAAATGATCTTCGCAGAAATAAATCACTGAATTAACAGATACAGAAGCTGGGTCTCACCTTGCAAGATTTAGCCACGTATTTCTGATATTTTTCTTCATTGGCACGTTATTAAAAAAACTTATTTGGAGTTTTTATCGATGTATTATTACATGGAGGAACTACACACCATCGATACATATTAGAATTCATGATTATCGCACAAAATAATGGAAAATATGAATCAAAACAAGCAATAAGATTCAACTTGTCAAGTGTTTACGAAAGGGTGACGTCACAGACGGACGCCATTACTATTCTAGCGTTTTGGTGCGAAATTTAAATTGTATTTTAAAAAGGTCAATTTTTCCTTCAAAATATAATTTTTTGCGGAAATAAGATTTATTTTGTATAAAGTAGGTGCGTAAAAACATCGTGGAGTATTTTTCCAAAATCAGTCATCATGCCTATTCCCAAAGAGCGGTTTCACCTGCGCCCCATAAGTTATGAATCTGAAACATGAAATGCAATTTATCGCATTATATAAATCACAGATGATCTTGTATTTAATTTCCTTTTGATTCAACTTAACCTTGCATTTTAAACAAGACATGCCAAATCGCTGATCTCACTAGATGCACCTGACAGTCATTGCTATATTTATCGTAAAGCGACTGAATTCAGGACCAGAGATACACTATAGACTTCCCATGGTACAGTTTTTTATGTATCTTTTTATTGCATTTTTTATTAAGACAAGATGGCAAGTATTGTTCAACAGATCAGTGAATAAAGGCACAAAATAACGATTGTTA
The DNA here is from genome assembly GCA_034092305.1 of Diaprepes abbreviatus. Classification (NCBI taxonomy): domain Eukaryota; kingdom Metazoa; phylum Arthropoda; class Insecta; order Coleoptera; family Curculionidae; genus Diaprepes; species Diaprepes abbreviatus. The sequence goes on from JASJET010000129.1 coordinate 1,652,242, forward strand.
CCCTTCGCTCAAACTCGCAAAAAAAAAATAAATAAAACACGGGGCATTGAAAACTTGTAACTGTATTCCAATCTTCACGATGTAAAAGGAGCGAATAACACTAGAAAATCAACTTCTTATCAGAACAGAATCAAACAGACCCAAGCATGTCTAGATACATCTCACAATAAATCTACATTTTGATACCCCAGTTGAAATATTAAGATTATAGATATTTGAATTCAAAAGTTTTAACATAGGATTTTGAAGTTATTCATATTCTTATTGTTTTGTTAGATTTTTCCGCTTTTTAAGCAAAAAAGAAATTATACCATTTGGCCACAAATCAGCATTAAAATATTGTATTTAACGCAGCGAGTTTCCTTTTACAAGCTGCTTAGAAATAATAAATTAAATAAGTGATAGATTTGAGGCTGGCTTAAATTTGTTAAACAGTTCAGGGTTGACTTGGTCCAAACACGCTTCTGATGAAATAGACATATGTAATTAATAATTTTGTTTGTTTAGAACGATGTATCATATATTAAATATCAATTAGTTCTCAGACATAAGTTCAAATTACCAAACCGAAGGTATGGTGGTGTATTTATTGGGGCAAAGCACAAAAAAAAACTACCTTTTGGTTTACAAATAATAAAATTTCAAAATGTATCCAAATATCCAGTACTAAATTTAACTTTAAAGAAGCTGATTTTAACATTATGTTAATTAAGGATCAAAATTGGAACGATATTTATGAGTGTTGTGACATTGATTCTGTAATAACTGATTTTATAATGCATTTGAACAATGTGTTCCAATATTAACGCGGATCGGCAGAACTTGTCCAGTATGGTATAATGATAATTAGATTAATTCAGGGTAGAGAAAAATATTTTAGAAAATACAAGAAGTCTGAAAGCCTTTATTAGTATAATGAATACAAATTTAATATACAATATATTTAAGATAAATTAAAGGCAATGCACTCAGACAATATATCACGAGTTCATTTGAGTCTGAAAGATATTCTTAAGTATTTTTGGTCGTATATTAATACTCAGAGAGGTAAAAGTGATATTCCAGCGAAATTTCGTATAATAAATGTTTTATTCAGTTGCAAAAGGTGTTGAGGATGTATTGGCCCTTTATTTTGGTAGTGTATATTGTGTGATGGAATTTAATGTAAATATATTTCTGTAACTAGCTAATTAATGAAATTGAGTTACTTTATGTCATTCATAAGTTGAAGAGTAACAAAGCAATTGAACTAGATGGGCTGCCCAGCTATATTATTAAGGGCTGTAGTGAATCCTTTAGAGTGATTGCTGTATATATTTAATCTGTCCCTTAAACGCTAAGAGAATGATGTACTTCAAAGTTTATACTAGCATGAAGTAGCTAATTACTATTTGAAATAGTGATTTCTGATAGAGTATATGATGAAGTACAGCACAGTATATCCAAGTGTCAGCACGGGTTCTTGCCAAATAGGTTAATATTAACAAACTTACTTTCACACAATGACATTCATACCTCTTTTACTATAAAAACAAAATTAGATGTAATCTATATGGATGTGGCAATGGTATTTAATAAAGTAAAATCTAATTAATATTATTGCCTCATACCTAGCTAAAAGAAAGCAGTACGTTGAAGTAAAGAGGGCCAAATCTTAGATATATAAAAGTACTTCTAGTGTTCTTCAGGGTTCTAATGTGAGACCTCTTTTGTTCTTGATCAAATGCTCAAAAGCATTAATGTTTGCAGATGATTTTAAACTTTTTAGGAAAATATTGACTGCTGATGATTGTAAATATCTGCAGCAGTATCTCAATAGTGTTGTCAAATAGTGAATACCTTTTATTCTTAGTAAGAATATTCTATATCAAGCTTATTCTATTAATGACATAGCATTACAGTGGACATCTTGTCAAAAGGATTTACAAGTGTTATTTGATCGTTTATTAAATTTGAATGAGCACATAATAAATAAAATTAATGAAGCTTGCAAGACAATGAGATTCGTCAGATCAACTAAGTATTTTAATGTTAATGTTTGTTTCATACTTTTTGATAGTCTTGTGCTACCAGAACTTGAACACTCTAGTATAATATGGGAAAACAATATGAAGTATGTAACGTGACCATCGAAATTTTTTAAAGCCCATACTTTTTAAAAGATTTAAGGTACTATCCCAATCAGGGTTACAATCACCTGTACTTATTGAATATATGTAATAGACTTTCTTTAGAGAAGAGGCGTATGTCCAGACCTATTGTCGCAACTTCCATTTGTGGTAAATAATGGTGGCAGAACATAAAGACACAACATTTTATCTAGAGTTTACTAAAATGAATAAAAATTCACCAATAAATAGAATGTGTAACTATTATTTTTTCTATGTTAATGGTGTAGAGTTAAAAGGTATTCCGTAAAATAAGTACATTGACATTGACCAAGTTGTTTGCTCCTCAGGCTCGCAGTTAGTTCAACTACAAAATTGATTGGACTGTTAGTTTATAGTTATATTTTAAAAATGGTGTCTATAATTGGCTTAACTGCTGTGAATACTGCATTGAATAAATAAATAAAGATTTAAAAAATCAACTTAAAAGTGGTCATTTAAAAAAAAAATCAGATTTATTGATGTGAAATAAAACTAAGTTATTTAACGAACTTTTCCCTGTTAAAGTTATAAAAGAAGTAATCTTTGTTTTTTAAATAAAAGGCCTCTAGTGGTAAGTCCGAAAAACCGTTTTACTTGTGGATGAAACTTCACCTCAGATATCAACTTGATACTTGGAATTTTGACATTTTTCTAAATGACTTCTTTCGTTTATTTTATCATATGGAATCACCACCCACCCCCCCACCCCTCTCCCCCTCCCCCTCCCCCTCCCCTGAGTTCCCTGGACACTCTATATAATTCGATACACATTTTATTAACCAAAACTAATTATATTGTTATCGTATTTATACATTTCTTCCAGGGAAATCGTTATTTTACTTTAAAAACTTTAGTATATTACTAGGTGGTTAAAAAGTTTCTAGAGTGTGACATAGATGCCGTTGATATCAGAAGATATATGCTCTTGCTAAAATATTTCATTCTTCTTATGAACACATGTAAAATTTCAAGCGAATCTGTCAAATAGTTTTTTTTTCTACAGATGTTTCAAATAAAATGGAAAAATTGTAAATTTGTGCTGTGATAAAATATTTATATAAAGTAGTTTTAAAGGTAGATGAAAGGCATACCTATATGATAAATGTATTAGAGAACGATGTTTTCTCTAAAAGCTCTTTGAGAAACCGATAATCCAATATTATTGAGTAGTCCAGGAGAATCAATACAAGAATTAACAATCTTATAAAGTGGAACGAGGTCAAGATATATGCGCCACAGTGGTAGCAATCTCAAGCATCGGCATTATCAGTATATACAGGCGCTCCCGCTGCATTCCGTGTTTAAAGGCTATGAAATTTAAAAACTTTCTTTGTACTCTTTCTACTTTGTATGTAAAATAATGAGGTGACCAAACTTGGGACGCATATTCCAAGACTGATCTAACTACAGAGTAGTATATCACCTTAAAACAATCAACACTATTAAAATCTGTAAGCATTCTCTTCACAAACCCGAGCAACTTCAAGCATTTGTTCACAATATTATTAATATGTGTTTTGAAGCGAAGGGCCCTATCAAATGTAACACCCAAACCTTTACGCATTCAACACGGTTAATCGTGTCATGGATGTCTAAGCCTTCCAGCTTGTAAATAAGAAGTTGATGGTTAACCTTGTCGAAAGCCTTGGAGAAGTCAGTGTAAATAGCATCCCACTTGACACCTCTCCTCCAAAGCCTCCACCAAGTACTGCTCATAAACAAGCAGATTAGTAATAGTTGATCGACCTGCCATAAAGCCATGCTGAGAAGTCGCTAACATATGCCTAAAAGAAGACACATCTTTTAGTAAACAATACCCTCAAAAATCTTACTAAATAGTGAAATTTCGAGATTCCACGATAATTTTCGTTTCTCTGTCTCCATTCTTATGGATTGGCGTAATGTAAGTAGTTTTCCATACTTTTGGAAAAACACCCGTTTATAAGATATATTAAAATCTGAGCCAACACTGAAGACAAAACACACTGACAATTCTTAATAAATATGACTGGTACCCGTCGGGACCGGTACCCCATTTAATGTTCAAGTGATCTATTGCATTAAACACGTCTACCGGCTCAATTTGAAGGAAATTAAGGTTTATGGTTTTTTGTGTAATTAAAGTACGGGTCTCGCAATATTCTTGTGTGAATACTGTGGGGAAAAAAGCTCTAAAGAGCTCTGCTATAGCAGTTGAATCTTCCGCTCTCCGCTTAACATTATTATGTGATATACTACTAGGAAGAGAAAATTTCGTATTCCTGGTATTAACATACCTCCAGAAAAACCTACTATCAGATGTAATAAAGTCTTCAATGCCAGATATATGGTTTTAGTAATTGTATTTATATGTATATTTACATAACTTACGTAACTCTGAAAATGAAATGTAATAAGAATTGGAATTGGAAATTTTATATTGTTTATGGGCTTTCTTTTTTTCAAAATCATGATATGGTTTTGGATAATTAAGTGAATGATTACTTATGAAATTGTTGAAGCTGTTGGTATCTCGAACGGGTGTTTTGTATCTTGAAAATGATTTAGGGTTCTGAAAGCTATTAATAAGGTGGGTTGTCGCATTCGTTAACTTTGGTTCAAAAACGCATTCGAGTAAGACGTTCAAAACAACATTTGGATCGATTTATAAAGAACAATATTGACTTATAACTATGCATGAGACTTGGGTTTACCACTATGATCTTGAACTGCAGAGTGGACTGAACTTGGTTGTTCTACTCCAAAACAGGCCAAGAGTAAAAGTCGTCCAAAAAGGTTATACCATCAGTTTTTTGAGATGAAAAAGGAATATCGTTAATTGATTACCTGCAAAGCAGTAAAAAACAGGAGACTATTATTGCAACCTTCTAGACCAGGTAGATGTAGAAATTCGGAAGAAAAGACCTGGTTTACAGAAAAAAAAATCATCTTTAGTCAGGACGATGGACCCTACTCACAAAAGCGTTTCGGCGATGGCAAAAATCACTGAATTATAGTACAGATTGCTTGAATATCCACCCTATTCACCAGATTTGACTCCTGCTGACATAAATCTTTTCGCACAGCTAAAAAGATTTCCAATGCGGAAAGCGTTTTTTATCGAATGAAGAAGTCATTGAAGTCCTAGAGGGAAATTTTGAAGATCTTCCTGAAAATCACTTCAAGAATGGGATAAGTAAATTGGAAAATTGCTGGAAACATGTATTGAACTCGTAGTAGATATACTGAAGAACAAACGTATTTTGAATCATTAACAAATATTGTTTCATGCGTAGTCTAAAAACTTTTCAAATCACTTAATAATAGAAATATTTTGCCTGTTATGATTAAAAAAAGCTTTAAAACATATTTTATAATAGATTTTCCATACCACAATTTTTATTTTATCAATTTGCTTAATTAAAATATTTTTTACAGATCCTTAGTGAAGGATGGGCATACCCTTTGAAAGGTTTCATGAGGGAAGATCAGTTCCTGCAAACTCTTCACTTCAATTGTCTTTTTAGTGATGGAAATCCAGTTAACCAAAGTATTCCAATCGTCCTTCCTTTATCTACTCATGACAAAGAAAGGTAAGAAAATATGTAATTTCAAATATATTTTACAGTAATGTAAAATTAGTTATGGCTTTGGTTGACAGTTATTTTCTATTTTTAGGTTGCAGGATACCTCGGCGATAGCATTATATCATAATCAGACTTGTTATGCCATTTTAAGAAAACCAGAATTTTATTACCATAGAAAAGAAGAAAGGGCTGCGAGACAATTCGGTAAGTTTGTCATAATTGTAATTATCTTCAACTTTTATCAACACTAAAATTTCCTGAAAAAAATTAATATCAAACGGTTAAATTTACATAAAATATAAGATTTTTATTTGTATGTATTTAGCTACTATTGTTACGTATAATAACTTATAACACCATATCAGTGACATAAAATTACATAAGATTTAATTGGATGTATCTAGAAACAGATAACAAATTTTTAAGATTTTATGAAGAAATATCGTACATATAAACATTTATTTAACTTTATCAAAGGGATTACTAAAAGAATGTGTTAGCGTAAATTAGTAGAAAAGAGTTAGTTAAAAGTCTGAATTGTAGAAATAACATGCGATGAGAACAAATTAAATGTATTTGTTTAATCTATAAATTTATATGGAAGAAGAAATCGCTGTTCTGATAACATGCTCATCAAAATACTGAGTAAATAAAGGACTTAATCCTTACTAAAACAATCAAATATGTTACAGGATTATGTGTAGCAGTTTTCCATAGTTATTTGACACTTTTTGATTTTGATAACAGAATTTTGGGATTTCTACACATTATTGTAGGCAAATAAATAATCATTAACAATCTTCTAAATATTTTTTTATTATATTTCGAAAAGAAACAATGTACAAAAAAAAATATTGCAACAAATAGGGTACATAGTCGTTGAATACATTTTTTTTAAATGATTCAAACCTGTAATAGGTTTTAGAAATAGTTAATTCTGTAAAGACAGTGACTTCAACGAAAAGAACAAAAGTAAGTTTTTAATATCTGATCAACCATTTAACTAATAAAAAAAAACACTATTGCTGTCAAAAGTACCCTTAAGGATCATAAATTAATTACACCTCTCTGGAAATTGTAGATTGTGAATGGTTCGTTAAGACCTTTCTTACCGCTCTATAGCACCTCCACTTATAAGATATTTTGTACTTTACCATAATCTAGTATAAGCTCGAGATATTGAGATCATGAAGTGTTTTATTTTTCTGAGGGGTAGTGCTTTATTTGTTCAGGCGTCATATTGGCTCCTTCCAAAAATTTTTCTCTTGTAGCCTTTTTTGGTAGTCTGCAGAAAGGTTCCATGCTGAGAAATGGAGTTTTGCTGTTGTTTTACGAAGCTGTCGGGTTCCTCATGTCCTTTAATTCCCTTGTGCCACATCAGAGTTACCCTAATGTTTTTTGCCAATTGCTTTTGTGCTTGCTTACAGTCCCAAGTCAACTCACATTCATAGGTGTTTGACTCGAGAGGGTTTAGCGCTGCTTGTCTATCTGACAATGTATATTCTGGATTTCTTGTTTCTATTCAGGCACATGTCGACACAGACTTAAATTGCATGTGTTTGCTAGAGATTTAGCAAGTTCAAAACCTTGGCCTGATACTCCTACTCCAAACTCCTTGGATCTGTCAATAAACCGTAATACTAAACCCTTCTCTAGCCTCCATTTCGATATGGATTCTGTAAGAATTGTATCCAGAATCTTCATATGCCCAACAAAATTTCCAGGTTTGAGTTTTTATATTTGGAATAACTTAAGGGCATTCATTGCTACCCTTCTCATCACAGCAATAAGCAATGAAAGAAGGTTCAGCATTGTCTCTAGGGAGCATGACGGCATAGTCACCATGACTCCTACATAACCCTCGATATTTTTTGCAGTTTTTTTTCATCTGCAGCTCGTTGTGTCTATACTAAGCAAGTATTATGACTGTGGATTTGATGATCGTTTCATATGATCATAAGATCATTTTCAAGCTCCAGATTTTTCCAAAGATTCCCGGACATGTCCAGCTTGCTGTTATTGACTTTTAGAGAATATTTTCAATGTAGCTATTCCAGGTCAGTTTCTGGTCCATTATTTCACCCAGATATTTAACTGAATAAGTTGGGTATCGTTCCATTTAAACCTAACAAGAAATGTCACTCCGACAAAATTAGGATAATTAATATATTAATTAGGTTTCCTCCCTTGCCTAGTATTCCCAAGTATTTTTAAACCAAAAAAAAAAACGTTAAGAGAAAGGAAAACCATCATTAAGTTCACAACGTATTTTTTAATTATTACATAATGTAATAGTCAGTCATTAGACATTCTGTAGACTAATAGACATATAAAAAAATAGTATTTAAAAAGAAATTACGTCTATAGAAAGTAGAAAGCTTCTTCTCAAAATAATAGTTATGATTACACCGTACTGTCTTCTTACAAATTGACCCACAAAGATCTCGGCGTGATCATACATACCTTAATTACTAAAAATGTTTGTTTATGTTAATAGGAAATATTATTAATTATCATTACGAGAAGGTGTCTGAAATTTAGAACACAGAAAGTTAAAAAAGTGAAATACCTATCAAATTTTTCAGAACCTGCAGAAAATAGAAGTATAACGTTTGAAGTGTTCGCAATCTAAGCATATACGAGGGTCGTTTGAAAAGACCGTGCAAAAATTAAAACTACTTAATTTTTTTGGATAAACTTTTTTTATTTTTCAACATAATCTCCTTTTAGGCTTACACACTTCGTCCAATGCTGCTCTAGTTTGTTGATCCCTTCCGAATAATACAATTTGTCCAAGTCTGTAAAATAGCCATTCATTTCTGCAATCACCTTCTCGTTTCAATGAAATCTTTTTCCATCCAGCCATTTCTTCATATTGGGGAACAAATAATAATCCGAGGGAGCCAAGTCTGGATATAGGAGGGATGGGACCCTATTTCCATTAATTTTGTGGCCACAACTGCTGGAAAAGGATTTTTTTGTTGGCAAATCGTGGAAGTTTTTTTTTGCAGCTCGATTTTCAAACGGTCCAGTAACGATGAATAATATTCACCTGTAATAGCTTTACGGTTTTCCCGATAGCTGATGAAAATTATTTCTTGCGAATCCCAAAAAACATTCGCCATAACCTTCCCGGCCGAAGGAATGGTCTTCGCCCTTTTTTGTGCAGCTTCCCCCTTGGCAATCCATTGTTTAGATTGTTGTTTGGTCTCAGGAGTATAGTGATGTATCCATGTTTCATCCACAGTGACGAAACGACGCTTAAAGTCCTGAGGATTTCGCTGCAAACCGTTCTTACAACAGTTCACACGATTTCGTTTTTAGTCGATCGTGAGCAATCGCGGCACCCATCTTGCTGATAGCTTTTTCATGCCCAAATGTTGATGTAAAATATTATGTACTCACGCACCTTCACTCTTCTGTCATCCGTCACCATATCATGGATTCTGTCAATAATTTCTGGAGTGGTAACCTCAACAGGACGTCCAGAACGTTCAGCATCTGTTGTGTTCATATAGCCACTCCGAAAATTTTGAAACCACTTATAAACTCTAATCTAACAAAAGCATTCGATCGCATAAAGCTAGATGACGTAATCCACCTGTTATATAAGAGAAATATTCCTATCAATATAATTCAGACCATCGAAAACATATACGCAAACAATAAAGTTCAGATTCGCACTAACGGTAAATTATCTACACCCATACCAGTCAACAGCGGTATTAGACAGGGAGACTCGCTTAGTCCTTTATTGTTTAACATGATAATGGACGAAATAATAAAGGAGGTGCGACTTGGTAGAGGATATAAAATGGGTGATACAGAAATAAAAATTCTCTGTTACGCTGATGACGCTGTGATATGTGCCGAAAATGAAGACGACCTCCAGAGATTGTTAAATACCTTTAATCCTACGGGAAGAAAATATAATATGATTATCTCAGCCGAAAAAGCTAAATGTATGACAACCTCAAAAGAACCCCTCCGATGCAAACTAGAACTAGACGGTCGAATAATACAATAAGAAATGAGTTTCAAATATCTAGGAATCGACATAACCAGTTATGGCAACATCGAAGATGAAGTAAGAGGGCAGGTGGCCAAAGCAAACAAAGTGGCGGGTGCCTCAACGACGTGATCTGGCGAAACAAACACTTACAACAAGAAACAAAGGTTCGGATCTACAAAACCACAATTAGACCTATTATGACATATACCTCGGAAACACGGCCAGAGACAACAAAAACGAAACAACTATTGGAGACTACAGAAACTTCGACGAATAACAGGAAAAACGCTACTAGACAGAGAAAGGAGCGATAACATCAGGCAATCATGCAACACAGACTGCATTAATGAGTGGGTCCTACAAGGTAAGACACAATGGAACAAACATATAAGTCGAATGACAGAGGATAGACTGGTAAGGATCGCACGAGATAAATCGCCTAGTGGTACACGCAGTAGAGGTCGACCGCGGAAAAGGTGGAGCAATAATTTAAGTCCAGAATGAGGAAAATCGAAGAAGGAACAGGTCAGGGACCTATTATAGAAGGTAGAAGAAGAAGAAGAAGAAGACTTATAAACTGTTCTAGTCGAAGGTGCACAGTCACCGTAATGTTTATCAAGCTTCTGTTTAGTCTCCTGAGGTGTTTTGCCTTTCATAAAGTAATGCTTAATCAACAAACGAAATTCTTTTTCGTCCATTTTTGGAGAATCACTCGACTTCCTCGATTCAAACAAATGTCAAACATAAAAAAATAGACCGAGTCGGCTGAAGCTTGGTGTGTATCCTTCCAAGAGATGCTACTAACTGAAAATAACGTCTATACGTACCAGTAGTGTCATCTCGCTGACTTTGCAAGGACTTTTCAAACCAGCCTCGTATTTGCTAGTTTAAAAGTATGTTCTTGAAAACACGTTGTTTTACTTAATTTCTCATTTCCTCATTAAACCTATCTAAAAATATTGTTATCAAAATTTTAGTAGAAAATTAACATTCGCAAATATCCATTAAAAATAAACTTATTCATTAATAACGGCATCGTAACAGGCATATATGACCTTGCACCTTCCTTATTTATAGCCCAGGAAACGGAGTGTTAAAAAAAAACAAATACTGTCTGCGGTCTGATTGCAGAAATGGGTAGGGAAAGGTGATAGAAATGACGTCTCATCTCGTGTCTCAACAAATTTTGGTTGGAACATTATTTTTTTTTTAACAAATAGGTCGAAAAATGATTTTTCGCCGGTTTTTTGGATTTTATGGAAAATCTAAGGGATTTAGAGAAAAATGTTCCATAGACGAATTGTACGTCTTGAAAATATCTTCAAAATGAGTTTTTGTTTGTCCAAATCGGTCTGTAAACAAAAAAGTTATTGCAAATTAAACATTAAAAATGGCTTATTTTTCAATTGTTAATAACTTTCTTAATATTTATTGGATTGTTTTCAACTTTTACCAGAATGTGCGTTTTAAAGTGCTTAAAAAGTGTGCGGAAGTTGGGCGCTGTCGGTCCAATAGTTTTTGTAAAATTGCAATTGTTTATTAGTTAAACGAAAAAAGTGACTATTTTTGATTGGCTGTACCGTCGTCTAGGAAACTGCTACAGAGTTCTGTCAGTGCTCATTCTCTTTGTAAAGACTTAAGCTATCATATAGTAAAAAAAGTGGATTTTTTCATATTTTGTTTAGGCAAAATCGTCATGAAGATATGGGTAGTTTTTCGCTTATAAATAAATTAATTAACAACCGCATTTTTTTTCGATTTGTTAATGAAGCATATCATTAGAAAGCTGGTAAAAAACACGAATTTTGAAAAAAAAAAGTCTCTACAACCAATAGGAGCCGAGTTTTTTTCAAAAAATCGCAGAGCGATTGTTTATTTATCAAGATTTCTCATTTTTTGCTTTTTTTACGTATCTGTGAACTAGAAATAATAATATTTTTGGGGGGTAGGAGGGGGCCGAACATAATTGTTCATAAAAGTAATTATATATATAATAAGGTATGTAATCGTTTTCAATGAAAAAACATGTAAAACGAGTCCTAGAAGGTTGAACATGTGCCCAATATTATTCGATGAGCTACCGCAAAAAAAAATCAAAGAATGAAAGCTCTACATTATTTAGTAGCGGAGATATTGCTTATTTTTCAATCGCGCGCCGATTTTTTTTTTTTTTTTTTTTTTGCGGAGGGGAAATCTTGCATAGACACCCGCACGAAGTGTACGGGTAGTGCCGGATTCTTACCGGCTAAAACCCCCCCTGGACTGAGGGTCCCCACGAACATCTTCTGTTTCCTATAGTGAAGCTATAGTCTACAGAAGTGCACTGTGAGTGTCCCATTCGCACTTCCTTGCATTTCGTACAATGCAAGGTTGGTATCTCTACGCCATTCGCTCTACATTCATTCATCTCACTCATCCCTGCAAAAATGTATGTTGCAGCCCTTGAGGGATAATCCTCGGGCTCTGAAGCTCCTACCTGTCCGATGATCTTCTCTCTTCTTTCTTCTCTTGATGTTTTCCTTGATCTTCTGTTCTTTTTCCCACTGAAGTCATCTGCTTGCTTCACCTAGACCTGAAGTCTAGGTCTTTTGTGTTTCCTAGCATCTATTTCCGGATCATAATCCACTGATTGCCTAATCAGTGGATTATCATGGAGTTCAGCTTTTTGAAAGGCTTTTGCAGCCTTTTGTCTTAAGACTTCTCGTAGAGGAGTCCATCTCATCTCTCTACGTATTTGTTCGTTCCTGACGAACCACGGGGCATCTAAGGCCATTCTCAGGCTTATATTTTCCTGAGCTTCTAGCCTTTTGATGTACGTTGCAGCAGCGTGGTTCCACGCTACTGACCCGTACGTCAGCACTGGCCTGAGTACTGTCTTAATGAGCGTCAGCTTATTTTTTAGGTTCATTTTGCTTCTTCTGTTTAGCAAGGGGTATAATAGCTTCCTTGCCATTTTATATTTCTTTATTGTGGCTGTGGTATGTTTCTCCCAGCACAGTCCTCTATCTAGTGTTATTCCAAGATATTTGGCTTGATTCGTCCATTCGACGTCTTCGCCATCAATATCTATATTCTCGCCCGGTGGTCTCCTTCTTTTCGTCAGGAGGATTGCTTGACTCTTATCAGGATTTACCGCTATTTTCCAAGATATGAACCAGTCGTTGACCAGGTTCATTTCTTCCTGTAGATATCTGCTGACCATCATGGGATGGGTGGATCTTGCCATGATGGCAGTATCATCTGCGAATAGGGCCATATTCGTGTTCCTGGTTTTGGGGATATCGTCAGTGAATATATTATAGAGGTGCGGAGAGAGCGCGCCGATTTGAAGACGTGCTCTCACTTTGTACTCGGTGAGATTCAGTTACCCCCTCCAACTTACCTTATCTGGCGTCCAGCACGTACCCTCAGTTTAGCGATCTCCTGAAGGGTTGATTGTGTATAAATTAACCTCAATTGAATGATTTCATATACTTTAGGCTCTTATTAATGAACTATAAAAAATTCAGCTCTTAATGTAAATAAACAATTGTTCTGTTATTTTTTGAAAAAAAATTGCTAACTCGGCTCCTATTGGTCGTAGAGACTTTTTTTTCAAAATTCGTGTTTTTTACCAGCTTTCCAATGATATGTTTCATTAACAAATCGGACAAAAAATGCGGTTGTTAATTAATAAGCGAAAAACTACCCATATCTTCTTGACGATTTTGCATAAATAAAACATGAAAAATATCCACTTTTTTTAGTACATGATAGCTTAAGTCTTTACGAAGAGAATGAGCACTGACAGAACTCTGTAGCAATTTCTTAGAGGGCGGTACAGCCAATAAAAAATAGTCACTTTTTTCGTTTTTCTAATAAACCATCGCAATTTTACAAAAACTATTGAACCTACAGTTCGCAACTTCCGCACACTTTTTAAGCACTTTAAAACTCACATTCTGGTAAAAGTTGAAAACAATTCAATAAATATATTGAGACAGTTATTAACAATTGAAAAATAAGCCATTTTTAATGTTTAATTTGCAATAACTTTTTTGTTTACAGACCGATTTGGATAAACAAAAACTCATTTTGAATATATTTTCAAGACGTACAATTCGTCTCTATAACATTTTTCTCTAAATCCCTTAGATTTTCCGTAAAATCCAAAAAACCGGGGGAAAATCTTTTTTCGACCTATTTGTTAAGAAAAAACAATGTTCCAACCAAAATTTGTTGAGACACGAGATGAGACGTCATTTCTACTACCTTCCCCTATCCATTTCTGCAATCAGATCGCAGGCAGTATTTGAGTCCCTCCCAAAAACCGTTTCGTTTCCTAGCCTATTATGCACTCTTTTCAATTTCAAAAGTATATTTTTACTTCTTATTAAAATATGCATGATTTTGATCAAGATCATCCAAAGTTACTTAAATATTATCATAATTAAAGTTTGTGAATAATTTATGCTTCATTAAAAGTGTCACCGTCTTATATCGATCTTTGTATTGTATTACCTTGAGACATTAAAGGTCACTTAAGTTATTCCTCTGTAGAGAACAACACAAATATCGAGGACCTTTAAGTGATTAGAGAAATTCGACAAAATACGTTATATTGTAATGTGTTCTGAAGTTCTTTAAATATTTCTATTTTTATTTTGAATGAGATATCTCGATAGATAGTAGAAAATATGTAGGCGCGTGGCTATAAGAATTGTCCACAATAAGAAGAGAGGTATCTAATCAATTCTGACGTGTGATGAAACTATGATCCTTCTGTCCCAAAATAAACCAAGGACGCCTTTTGATAGACTTTAAAGAATGGAAAGCAGCTGATAACTCAAGGGAGTATTGTGGTTTATTAGGGCAGCTGCGTCAGAATATTCTTGAGAAACGAAAAGAAGAACTCAGCCGACGTGTTCAATTACTTCACCATAATGCTTCGGTCGACATCGCTGCGATTTCCAAGGCAACTGTTCCAGAATGTAACTTCAATGAACTTGATCATCCCCATATAGCCCAGATCTAGCCTCCTCCGATTATAGTTTGCTTTCAAAATAACCGATTTACGGAAAAAATCTCAACTCATACAATGAAATGAAACACACCGTTTACGAGCATTCTGACACTAAATCTAGCATATTTTTTAAGTGGTATAGAAGCTTTCACTAGATGTTGTCAAAAATGTATAGAAATACAGAGAAAAATAATATGTTCTTTTAATTTCAACCCTCCTTTCTATGTTAGGCTAAGAATACACTGTCCGCACTACGTAGTTCTAGTACTACATAGGGCAGCAAAACAACTTTACTAGTAATTTGATTTAAATAAATGACAACTGATTTGCCTTGAACAAACTAACTAATGTATGTCTCGGCAAAGCACAGTAGTTTTAATAATATAAGAGACGGCAATAGTACATCAGCACCAAGACAAAGTAAAAACAACAAATTTATGTTCTAAATCAATTTTTTTTTCAGGTACAACTAATAAAGACCATCCCTACATTAAGATGATTATTGAATCTGGTGACTGGTTAGTTGGAGGCGATCTGGAGGTTCTTAAGAGGGTCCAGTGGGGTGATGGGCTTGATGAATTTAGGTTAGACAGAAATTTTAAAATTAGCTCCATTCACAGAACAATTAGAAACTAGTCAGCGCCAGTCAGATTCTCCAAAAACAGATGGCCAATTATCAACTGTCTTTTTTTGTAAGTTCTGATTGGCGCTGGCTTGTTTGTGATTTCTCTAAAAATGGGCCTATTGATCTCTTCAATTTATTTTTAAATAAATTTAAATAACATTGACTAAAAAAAAATCTGATCTGCAGAGCTTAGTTTGAACGAGAACTCATTTTTTTGGTGCTAGCTGACAAAGCAGTAGTAAATCATTTCCTTATATTCAATATCCTTAATTTTTCCTTTATGTTGATGAGAAAAATTTTACACACCAAAATGTTGCAATCTATGGGAAAAATATTTATTAAGAATCGAACAAAAGTTTAAATGATACTCAGAATATTTTCTGCATATCTAATACCTTAGAAAAAAAAAATTTGAAGAGTGCAAAAAATACAGAGTAAGGTCAAAAACTTGAATTTTGTGTCAAGTACAATACTCTTATTTTTTAACAGAACAAGTATTGGAAAAAATTGACGATTAAAAATTAAACTGTTATTAAATTCATCGTCATCTTTAGCAATTATTGGCTTAAAGTAATTATTTTACTAGTTTGGAGATCAATTGGTGAAACAAAAATTGACAATTTTATTTTTGTTCTACTTCCAATTCTAGACTAAAGTAATATTTTCTTGTAAAAATGAAGTGCATTTATCTCATACAAAAATCGTGCTTTTTGCCCCTAGTCTGAGTTTGATGCACTGGTCTCAGACTTTACAGAAACTATCATTATTCTGATTTTCTTACCTTCTTAAGTTTTCTCATGAAATTTAAAATTTTTGCTAGGTACTTATTTCTATTTTCTTTCAATAGGTTAACTCCAAATGAACTTCGTAAGAAATTCAAACAATTAGGAGCAGACGTAGTTTTCGCATTTCAACTCAGAAATCCAATACACAATGGTCATGCGTTGCTAATGACCGACACTAAGAGCCAGCTTCAAGAGAGAGGATACAAAAATCCTGTTTTGCTATTACATCCATTAGGTAGGTACATAAAAGAGCTCATGTCCTTAATTTATACAGCTTCCCAAAAAGAATTTTTCATAATAACATTAGTTTTCTTTGTGTTTTGATTTTAATATATTTTACAAAGCACTTAAGGAGGTCCATTCGTTGCACATAAGTAGAATAGTTGATAAAATAAACTAAGATACTATTAAAAAAATAATATAATTCGAAAATAAATAGTTTACAAGGCATTTTTCATTGGAATAAGCAATATTATAAAAAAGAAAATAATTAAATACGAAACTTCATTTGACTCATTAAAATCAGCTGGTCATAACCAATGTGTGATTTGGTGACGTTGTGCTTTTACTGTTTATGTTATCTTGGAGACAGTAGCCTAACCTTACTCTTTCATAGTAATTAAGTTTAAAAAGTAGTTAAATGTTTACTCATAATATTCAAATGTCTCATGACAAAGATACTGATAAATTTAAATGTAAGAATGAACTTTATTTGCAAAATGCAATGACAATTGTACAGTACAGTGAAGGCATAATTATACAATCTAGTTTAGGTATTGTCATTAAATACTTATCTAATAGTAGAACCGTATAAATGTACATTAATAATAAAACACTGTAATTTAAATTTAAAATCTGATTTAAACCTATCCAATCCTCAATTTCCACTAAGCTAGGCTAAAGAGTGATTGTCAACAATTATTGTACCCCAGTCAAACTCCAAGAACTTCCGGATCTCGTATGGGCTATGGGTGGAGTATTTTTTTATTCGCAAATTTAAATTTATTATATGGTAGGGCTTTTATTTCTTCTGGAAGACAGTTAAATAGTTTTATTGACATAATTTTGAAATTTTTATGAATGAAAGATAATCTACGTTGAGGAATTATTATTTGATCTTTGTTTCTTGTGTCATGGGAGTGAACTGATTAATGAACTTAGAAGGTTAAGTTTTCTTTGGCGTACCTGTTGGATATAAATAGCCGAGAGAGTTAATATTTGTAGGTTCTTAAAATGTGGATGGCAGGACTCTGGTTTACTTTGGATAGATTCTTTATTTTTAAAGCATCCCAAATTTTTACATTTTGTTATATTTTTAAACATCATAAGTCAACATTTTTATTTTCAGGTGGTTGGATAAAAGACGACGATGTCCCACTGCCTGTAAGAATTCTGCAACATCAAGCTGTCCTGGAAGAAGGTCTTTTGGACGAGAAATCTACAGTATTAGCTATTTTCCCGAGTCCAATGATGTATGCAGGCCCGACTGAAGTACAGTGGCATGCTAAAGCTAGAATGAATGCCGGTTAGTATAAAAATAAAATTCCATAAAAACTGTTACCGTTATCATCATCTTATTGTTTTCTTGTAGTTTTTCAATAAACTAATTATCAAAATATCTCTGCTTCGAAACATAATGATTCTTATGTAAATTTTGTTTTTTTTTTTATTAACGTTTACTCTTTCTAGGGGCCAATTTCTACATTGTTGGTAGAGATCCTGCTGGAATGGCGCATCCGGCCGGGAAGGAAGCATCTCTTGATGGCAACCTGTACGAAAGCAGTCATGGTGGACGTGTTCTCAAAATGGCTCCAGGTAAAAAAAATACTTTATATTTTCAGGGGATATACATATAAAGACCTGTTTGTTTCTATTGTCATTATAAGAATTTTTAATGTTATTTTCCATAACAGCCATAGTCAATGGTTTACAAAGAATTAATTACTAATTTATGAACCGATCTCTTTACTCAGAGTTTTTTCAAGTCCTTGCTTAATAATATAAATTTAATAGTAAGGACTCCACATACTGGTACAATTTTCCAAGTGTGGTCTTACGAGAGAGGTATATAATATTTTGATGGCATTGAAGTTATTAAAATCCCTGATGTTTCTCATTATAAAAACCCAACAAGTGTAACACTCTGGATTTTATAATTGTTCAAGCAATAATTCCTCTCTTTAATATTAGTTGATCTGGAAAATTGTATATATTTACATTTTTCAACATTTAAATCCAGTTTGTTTTGCCCTGGAACACTACATAAATATTAGAAATTCTGCATATAATACATAACTAGAAAGCAAAAAACCCTATATATATATATATATATATATATATATATATATATATATATATATATATATATATATATATATAATAAAATAGAATAAAATATTGGCGAAGCGGACGTGAAAATTTGTCAATCTACATGATTCTCGTATTAAAAAGTGCGGAGCACTCCAAAGTATGGAAAAACTCCGGGTCCGACAGATGGCGACAGCGCTGTTTCGTCCTAATATGGGACTCGTCAGGCCATCGCAGTCGGTACAAACCATCATATCGCCTTTGCATCGTATAAAGCTGAATTTATAATCAAAACACAGCAAATAAGACGACAAAGGCGACATCTCGATGGTCCACTTGATAATACAAGAACCACACAGATTAACAAAGTTTGTAAAAGAACCGTCATATGGTGGCGCGACGGTGAATTAAAACAGAAATATGTAAAATCGAGTACACGAAACGCGCTGCCCAAAGGATAGGGGTCGCATTTTTCGGTAAATAAAATAGAATAAAATATTGGCGAAGCGGACGTGGCTTTGGCTGCTAAAATAGGCGGTAGGCTTGCTTGCCAGTACCGAAAAATGCGACCCCTATCCTTTGGGCAGCGCGTTTCGTGTACTCGATTTTACATATTTCTGTTTTAATTCACCGTCGCGCCACCATATGACGGTTCTTTTACAAACCTTGTTAATCTGTGTGGTTCTTGTATTATCAAGTGGACCATCGAGATTTCGCCTTTGTCGTCTTATTTGCTGTGTTTTGATTATAAATTCAGCTTTATACGATGCAAAGGCGATATAATGGTTTGTACCGACTGCGGTGGCCTGACGAGTCCCATATTAGGACGAAACAGCGCTGTCGCTATCTGTCGGACCCGGAGTTTTTTCCATACTTTGGAGTGTTCCGCACTTTTTAATACGAGAATCATGTAGATTGACAAATTTTCACGTCCGCTTCGCCAATATTTTATTCTATTTTATTTTAAATTACACGGACAAAAACTTATCTACATATATATATATATATATATATATATATATATATATATATATATATATATATATATATATATATATATATATATATATATATATATATATATATATATGTATATAAATATATATATTGAATAATTGTGGTGCAACATGTGCTCCCTGTGGTACACCAGAGGTAACTGTTGTGGCTTTGAAAAATAGTTATTTATTTTAACTCATATCTCATTTCTGTCCTAAATATATTATGATTTAATCCATTGCAAAAATGAACCCTTTATTTCATATCTGGACCATTTGCATAACAAAATTTCATGATTCAATTTATCAATAGCCTTTGAAAAATCTGTGTAAATACATTCTACTTGACCATCTTCCATAGATTCTGTCATATATTTAGTATATGTTAGCAGATTTATTACTATATCTCCCTTTAGTGAAACCATGCTAGCGTGTTATAATTATGTTTTCAAAAATAGTATCAAAAGAGTCAGATATTATTGTTTCCATAATTTTTGGTATAAGTGAGGATACAATCCGACGCATAATCTCTTTTACCGGCGTTTTTCAAAACTGGACTCGGAAAGGACGTTTTCCATTAGTTAAACAATCATTAAAAATTAGTTCATAGTGGTCCAGCTAGTGAAAAAGAACACTTTCTTAGAAATTTGGGAGATGAACCATCTGGTCCAGAGCCCTTTCTTAAGTCAGTGTTATTCAACCTTTCAAGAATATCTGAAATATTAAATTCATAACAGAAAATGTTTAAATGAGGTAGGTCAGAGGACTCCCCCTCAAGTTTCTTTACATGATCATTCAGTTTTCCAGAATAGACAGAAGCAAAATGGTCTGTAAAAGCATTAACAATTTCAAATTTATTTGTTAATTGTACATTTTTGTAGGTCATAACATGAGGAATACCAAATTATCCCTTCTTACCAACATTTAGTAGAGAAATCTTTACATCGAGTGCGTAATTCACAAGATTAAATGCAGTCGTTTATAGATTTAGTAGATTTGTAGGGTAAAGTTGCGAGTCAGGAATTCCTATAGATTCGTCATGTCTATCCGTCTGCCTATATGTCACAATCTTATAGTTTAGTTACTTTTTAATCTTTTACAAGCCCATGCTTTCCATTTACTCAAACACAGACAGAAGACATCAAATGAAATACCATTGATGTCTTCAAAAATACAAATGAGTGTTTTATATTACATTTTTTATTTAATCGCTTCGTTCGTGAAATGTGAACCTTAAAAGCGCCTCATTAAGGCGTCTTCTTGTGCTTCAACAAGGAATACTAGTTTTTGCCAAAAAGTTTTTTCAGTCGCTCTGTGGAACAAAAAACTATTGTACGCTTTAAAAAGAATCACTTTTCCCTTGTTTGTGTGTTTTTAATTAATTAGTTGTATATATTGTTTTATCCCATCGAGACTAATCTTCATATTCTATGCTAAATTTAACAAAGCCACATAGTAATACTAAAATTGTATTTTAATATTTTTAGGTCTATCTGATTTAGAAATAATTCCATTCCGAGTGGCTGCCTACGACAAAAAACACAAAAAAATGAGTTTCTTCGAACCATTGCGTAAGGACGACTTCGATTTTATATCGGGCACTAGAATGAGGACACTTGCACGAAGTGGAGAAAATCCTCCTGATGGTTTCATGGCGCCCAAAGCTTGGGACATTTTGGCAGGGTATTATCAATCTTTATCCAAAAGTGGGTGTTAACTTTTAGGGATATTTAATAAATTATTGGCTATTATTAAAGGAGACATATTTTCCTATTATACTGAAACCCTTCAGAGGATCAGAGCATACAAATATCCCGTTAACTATACAGATTCACTCAATTTCTTTCTATGGATATTACACTAACACACTGCAATATTTGCATTCCGTCACTTAATTCCTGATAATAACTTGCTAATGCGTCAGTTATGAAATAATGAGTAAAATTGGTGCTTAGAATCAATAAAAAAAGCAAATATTGCGTTTAAATGTGTTAGTGTAGACAACAGAATATCGTAACACCACAGCATTCTATTTGTTGTCACTGTGTGGCCAACTTACCTAAGATAACATGCCTATGTCTGGACCGGCGGCCCACAACGTCCATCTCATTTGGTAGAATGCATGAACTAACGGCACGAAATCTTGTGTCGCGTTGTTTATTGCACCTTGAGCTTCTCACACTATACCTGCGTCATGTAACACGAAATATTGCGCGGTGGAGTTACTTTACGGTGTTCTGTTGCATGTCAATATATACCTTTAGTGTGAGGGAATAGTGAGTCACTTATAGTCCCTTTTCGAATATCTGATAACCGTAGTATGTCTATCCATAGAAAGAAACTGAATACTTTTGTACAGGGTGGCCCAAAATAGAATTAAGCTCGCTGTGCAACAAATGGATAGCTATTTCTTTAAACTTTGCATAAGAAGATAATAAAATATAAAAAACTCTGTTGCAAATAAAAATTTATAAAATTTTGTTGGATTATTGAGCATATAAAATTAATTAATTTTACATCACAAAACTATAAAATAATTTATAGTTGCTAATTTGTTTATTAAGAAATTGCTAATTGCCAAAATTGTTATAGAGAGATCTTCAATTCAATTTTTAAAGAATCATATTTAAGTTGTACGAAATATATTTTGAATATGCGGAATTATTGAATTATCATGTGGTACAACTTGGGTATTTTACTGAATATACACAGAAAAATTATGTAACTTGAAATTCAAGTGTATTTTTTGCCCAGCGTCATTTTTCATGTACGATTACTGTTAAATGATAATAATTTATAAATATTTTCTAAACATAATGACACAGAAAAATCCCACAGATTAAAAAAAAATGTTTGTTCTAAGCATAAACAGGATATATAGGCTGCGCGTCCCCGATGCTTGCCGTTGGCACAATGCGAGAGAGAAAGAACATTGAAAGCCGTATTCTTCTCTCCTACTAATGAGTTGAGCATAGAACCACGTAGCTCCCAAGGGCAGATAAATGAAGGAAGTTGGAGGGGGTAAACGGAAGAAGAAACTGTAAAATCAATTCGGTCGGGCATGTAAAGCTCTAGTCCCCTAAAAGGGGCTATATTGCACTTGCACAGTAGGTCAATGGATGAAACTGGAACTAACACTACTCGATCCTAGATGCTTAGGCCTTGTTGGGTCCCTTATATCCTACCATGGCTGCAGGTCATTCGAGGCTGATCGCCTTTGCGAATCCAAGCAGCCTTTGTTATCTGACCTTGCCTAATTGCTTTGGGTGATATTATCGTATCCCTGACATGTCTCTGCTTCAGTCCGTTGAGTGCCGGGCACTTTGCGAGAATATTGTCGACAGTTTCGTCTTCCTCCAGGCACCAACCGCACACCGGATCATCCGCAACGCCAATCCTATAAAGACAGCCTCGCAGGTGACGATGTCCCGTCAGCAATCCCACCACGATCCGCAGTTCTTTCCTCTTCAAGAGAAGAAACTCCCTCGTAACGCACTTATATGTGCCTTGACACATCTCATTCCAGAGGCTCCCTTCCAGTCCTGTTTATGACCTGATAGTTCAGTACAGTGTCCGGAGGCCTTGAGCCCGCAAGCAAATAATTTGATGGAAGACATTTTTAAGTAATATATATTACTTTATGTCAATTATCAAGATCAAAAAATATAAGACCTTTGGGGTAAAAGATGACACCTAGAAAAACAACATAATTCTAATCTCTATTTTCAAATTAAATATTGCCAGTTTCGTTTGGAGAGTTGTCAGTTTACAAAAATATATCTATATCTTTATATAGAAGAGTAATATGTAGGAACAAAAATTGTAGTAACTCTTGGGATTGTAATCCAATCTGTTGATCAATAAAAATGTTAATATTCTTACGATACGTGTTATAAATATAATAAGTCTTGTAGATCTGTGAAAAGCTCTCAAACCGAAATTTTTATAACCAACGTTTAAAATTGTAAATAATCTTAGGTATTACATTACAAAAGATATATAAGAAACTTATTTACAGACAACAAATAATTCCCCGAATTGTGTCACGGGATTTACAGGTCAATTACAAATAAAAAGTCTGCACAAATGTCTTGGTAGCATACACGAATATTTGAAGTTCCACTAGTGGTACTGCATGTCATAACAAAGAAAAATCAAAATAATTACAACTCCGAGAAACTGCCGCATCCGCAAAGCCTATTCTGATTTTCTGCTTACCGTGTTGTAAATTTGTGAGCTGAATCCACACAGCCCCTTTATCACAATTGATAACATTTATTTTCTTTATGTTAGGATATTTTTTTAGGCTTTTAGCCTATTTCTGTAGCTTTCCGCTATCCCCCTCCAGCTTCCTTGGGATTAATCCTCTGTTTGGTTCTATGTTCCGCCCAATGCAAAAAGAAGAGAATACTGCTTTCAATCGTCTTTCTCTCTCGCATTATGGAAATGCCGGCATTGGGGACATGCAATGTATATGATTCTAAGACGGAAACATGTTTTATTTTATTTAATCAATCACCACAAATTTGTCTCGAGAAGAGCAGTATTTAAATTGTTAATTTAATTTTAAAAGATTTTTATTTGTTTTTATTAGAAAAAAAAGTATATTTAAATATAAAACTTTATATTGAACTATTTATATAGGTGGATAAAAAATATAACTCCCAATTATTTTACTACAGTGTGTTAAAAGCACCATTTTTATTCACTTGCCAAAGATCTGTTTCGGACTTTACAAAAAATATTTGTTAAGGTTATGTGCAATATATGAAAAATTTATTTTATCAAAAAAGATATATTTCCAAAACTTGAACGTGCATTTGTTAAATGTGTCTAAAAGTATTTTATATTTTCCTGATTTTAAAACTAAAATTGTTGTGATCATTCCAGTCATTTTATTTTTATAATTTATATACTATTATATTTTATTGTATATTTTATATTATAGCTGCTCTTACTAAGAATGTAACTTTTGCTTCAATCATATAATGATATTTGTTAAATATCTGGTTCCACTGATCAATCTGAAAGCTTACTGATAGATCAATTATATTTACACGTTTATTAAAGAACTACATGTATAATTTTGCAAGGTTATTTAGAGCAACTATTTAAACTGAAAGCATATTGTTCTGTTTCAAATATATTTTATATAAACTAGTTATTTTTGTTTAATTTACCAATCTTCCCATCTAGAACATTATGCTTAACCTTTTATTTTATTAAATTGTTATTATAATACTGTCACCAGCATAATAACCTATCATTAATTGGTGTTCCGAGCTGATACGTAATAACCAATTTTGGCATATCATTTTAATAACAAATTTGGCTTAGCCAATCATATTCACAAGCTAACTCGCCTCTCAATGCGTCTGTGTTTTAAGAAATGGTGCGACTTTCTTAATAAACTGCAATAATATTATCGACGCTAACTAACGTTATCGAACTGAAAACACAGCTAACACAACGTGTAATGGCAGTACTTGCCTACACTGGTACTCGTCTTAACTCATCCAACTTTACGTTGGACTAGACTCGGCCAACATGTGTAGAAAGCCTTATATTTCTATAAAAAACTTCTATTAATTCAAATAAATTTTAAACACCAAGTTAGTTTTGTTCCCTTACGAGCTAGGTAGGTTCTTAGTATGAGAATGACAACCTTCGAGATATATGTACTGCCCTGTATCATACTTTCAATGTAAGACAATTTCTGTGTCAGTGAGTCTTGAGTGACTAACCAGGCGCCATTGGTTGTAATGCAGACTTATGATATGCAAGCTCTACTGTGATGAACAATTCTTTCCTAACCTACTCATGGAAATGTACGAGTCATTTTATTGTTCCCCCTCTTAACGGGTCTATGCAACCTAGAGTTGAATTTCCAGTTATTCAAAACAATGCATATGATTAATTTTTTCTAAAAAGCATATCCTTCACAAATCGTCCTGTTTAAATTATTAACTCATTAACACGCAATGGCGGTTCATAGAGTGTTTAGTGGTGTCATGGCACTACTTATTAATATTGTTTTTATGTAACTGTGATTAAAAAATTAAGTCAGCCGGGAAATCTCATTTGGTTCACAGACGGATCTCAAACTGATCATGGTACAGGAGCCACACCCCACACTTAAAATAAGTGAGGCCCTAGAGCAGTACTCCATGGTATTTCAGGCAAAATTACATACTATCGATACCCGTTTTCGAAAGAATCTCACGAGGGGCAAGAGCGTTCCCATTTTCTCCAACAGTCGAACAGTAAGCGCTGAAAGTGCTTGCCTCTCATCGGATAAGATCAAAACAGGTCTGGAATTGTCTTCAAAACCTTATCGCTCCATCAAAATACAAGGTTACTCTTGCGTGGGTACCACGACACGAAGGCATGGTTCGTGACAGGACTAATAACCGACCATTGCAACTTAAGGAAACATCTACACATAATAGTCATCTATAATAAAGAACCAACATGTAGACTATGTGACGAAGATGACGAAACAGTCTCACACATCGTCGAATGCGGGGCTCTAACCTACCGGAGACACCTTCAATTATCGGTCTTCACAGTAAGTCACTTGTCCGTAATGTAAGGGCCTTTTAACCCTAGCCTATATCATTCAATCAATCAATAAAATAATTAAAGTTAAATAAAATTTGTGCCGGGTGCTCAATGACAGCACTGCTATTAAAAAAAAAATCGAATTAAGAACAACTGTGTTACGAGGTAGAAGATTACGTTAGTTTTTTTTTATTTCGACGTTCGTGCCTGCTTTGTTTGTATCTGGCAGTTTTAAAAATAAATATTTTATATTTTGTTTGTTATTTATTGTGTATTTACATAATATTTATTTTTCTACATTGGTATGTGTTTCTGATTTGTTACTAAAAGTCGTTTTATATGCCGCTATGACTACAAAACAACTTAAAGATCAGGACGGCCATTGCTTGATTTAAAAGCTTTGCAAAAATAGAAAATTTTATTAATTTTCGGGAGACAACTATTACTCTTACCCATTCTAATATTTTATTTCTAGATTTTCATCCTTAATTTTCCTATATAAAGGTTTGTCTAGTTGCGCAGTGTATTGAGCGCCAAAGGTATTTTTAGAAGCGAAAATGACAAAAAAAAAACAACAAACAATGCCAAAGAGTCCCACTTTATTAACTAAATTATAAAAAAATACAGTACTCTAACAGACATTTCAGTGTTACCTACCTATACACTCAAGAGGACCTATGCAAGATGTCTTTACGCAAAAAAAAAACAAACTTAAAATTCTATAGAAAGTCTTATTTTAAAAAAAATTGAAAAATTAAAAGTAAGGCCAAAATTCGTATTTGCTTTTTTATAACTTCTTGCAATAAATCAAACTTGATGTTAATATGAGTTCAGCAACATACACTTTTTTAAATCAATAATAAAAATTTAATTCTATAGTGTGTGCTTCCGGCAAGTCACTGTACAAAGTTTTCTCTAATTTCTGTCAGCAGTGTATATTTAAAAATGAATAAAAAATTCTAAAACTTAGCTCATTGATTTTACAGATGAATGACGTAAAGATGACAATGTGATATAGGAAGTTAGAAATTTCCCTAGATTAGTAAACTGCCGTCCAGTGTAGTATTTGTCCAAAGTCGATGAAATTATTATTTTATTATCAGGCTTTGAACTCATTAATAATTTTAGTACGTTGTTACCAATTGTTTAAGTCTAGTTGTTTATGATAGTTTAACATTTTTAATTTATAATTTTCCATTTAAACAATATTTTTTCGTTTAGAATTTGCATATTTTCAGGGGCGTAGGCATTTTTTTTTTAAATTTTTGCAAATTTTTTTTTTGAAGTAATTATTTCATCAAGTTTTCTTTTTAGTTATTCAATGCTTTTAATAAAAATTACAAATATGTATTAAAATTTGTAATATATTTTAGTTTTCTTAAAGATTTAGAAAAATGTAAAATGTGGGTTTCTAATTAATATGAAAGTTGAAAATTGTGAGCCATAAAACGATTCTAAACTTTGTTCCAAATATTTTGAGGAATGCTAGATCAACCAAACAAGAGTTCCTTTGGTCAGTGGAGCTATATCAATGATTTTTACTGAATCACCAAAATAGGTGCAAACAAAAATGTAAAATTTATTTTTTATATTGTGTCATGTGTTAACTTTTTAATATGTGTTTTAATTTTTTATTCAATTTACTGTAGGACTGTTGTCACAGATATATATATTTTTTTTGGTTAAATGGTTTAGAATGTATGAATCTTTTTCTTTCGCCTTTCTTGTAACTTGGCCCTCAATAAGCCCTTACAAATATCTCAGACCTATAGACCTATCAATATCCATCCAACAAGACACACCAAGAATGAAAATTTAAAGCAAAGATTATTTAATGAATGAGGAAAAGCAAATTGAAGAAACTGTTTCCCATGTTCATAATTATTTTTACATGGGAACATATTCTGACAATTAGGCTTCAATATTTTGTTTTCATATATTAATAAAGTTACTTTTAAGATTTAATGTATTTTTTGGTTTTTTCAGAATAACGTATTTTTGTACTGATTAGTATACTTTGTGGCTACTAGTAATACTAACTTTACAAGAAAAGCTTCTTAGAAATAATTTTTATTTCAAGGAAAAAATTCATGGATATAGATTGATCCTTAATATAAAAAAGAATCCCTATCTAAACAATTCCTTTGCAATAAAATATTTTTCTACATAAGTAAGTAAATATTTAGTATAAGTCATCATAATGTATGTATTTTGCCTCCCAAAAGTTTTATTACGATTTTAGCTAACACATAAAATATCTGAAAACAAAAACACTCAATAGTTTGAACTCAAAAATAATGATTTTCCAAATCAAAAAAAGTCTTGAAAATTCCCCAATTTCTATGAATTTTGTATCTTTTGTCCTGTAAGATACGCCGATGGGTATAAGGATATTGGCAAGTGGTAACAACATGATCTCTACGGTACAGCATCCTCTTTCTTTTCTAATCAAAAATTCGAAATATTAATGATTTATTAACTGTCAAAAGTATCAACTTTTCAATTTCGAAATATAGGCAAACAGATCCAAGAGCTAGACAAATTCTCATCTAGGAAAGCATTCCCTAGAGAATATTCCTGGCTTACTGTATCATCCCAACATTTATAAAAACAAGCAAAAATTGGTTAGTTTATGAGACGACATTGACAAATTATGAATGTATAACCCTCTCTGTTCTTAAGACACAGGGCGAAATTGGAAGTATTTCATCTACAACCCCCCCCCCCCCTCTCGTATTTCGGTTAATAGGTAAGTTAATGAAAAAGTAAAATACAGGTTATCGCAGAGTTTTTTACATAAAATCCACTGGCGTATTTAAAGTTTTTTTTTGAAGGTATCAGATTTTAAATTATAGACATCTTTTTAATTGTTTTTTGGCAGTTCGATTTCAAACTTTTCATAAATATATAATAGTTAATATTTAATTTCTCTAATAAATCTAGAATTAAGATTTTTTGTGAAAATTTAGACTTAAATTCACAAGAGGTTATGAATACTGAATAATACTTTTGGTACAACGTCTTGAATATTGCTTGGAATAAGTTTTCAAGGTCTTTGTAATATAATATGGTTTAAGATTTGAAGGTAATTTTTATTATAGACTAGACTTCATATATTTCCAAAATACAAATAAAGTAAAATCTTATTATGGAAAAAAAAACGGAAAAGTTATCCAAACGTAACCCTAGATGAAACATTTTATTTCAGGTAGTGTTGAAAATGGTTGCCATCTTCCCTGATACAGAATTGGCACAGGGTGTTCTATTTAAGAAAGCAGAAATTTGGTCTACGACTCGACATCTGATAGAAAGATTAGAAAAAACTAAGTACGCCAATGGATTTTACGTTAAAAAATCTACAATAGCCCGTTTTTACTTTTTTATTAACTTACATACTAGGGGGGCGGGTTAAATGAAAAATTCGTAATATAGTATTGTAACTAACTTTATAGCGTTTTACATTTCATAGTATTAGTTTGTGTTTGTAGTTTGTAGGGTTTTAGATTTATTTTCTACGAGTTCAGGCAATGTAACGAACTTTATAGAGTTTTACATTTCATAGTACCAGTTTGTGTTCGTAGTTTGTAAGGTTTTAGGTTTATTTTCTAAGATTTCATAATTTATTTAATTAATTTTACATTTGTTAATTTCCTCAGTAGACGTCTATGAAAGAAGGTCTGGAACTTTTTCGAGAATTCTGTTTCCTTATTTTTAACATGGCACGCTTATGATAGAAGTCTAAAAATCGCCAGATTATTTCTTTTTCTTATTTTTATTACACCATGTAGTACGGAAATCCTTCTAGAAAATTAGGGAATCTTCCGGTGTCGACCAAAAGTGTATATAAAGGGTCCAGATCGGCTTTTGGGGACAGTATAGTTTGAGAGCTTGTCGACGCAACTTGAATTAGTTTGACAAGTGTCAAAGTGAAGTTGACAATAAAAAATTTTTTGAAATGAATAGTGTGTTCGAAAATCGGCCGTCCGGAACAGTATCTTAAAATCAGAGAGTGTAATAATAATAATAATAATAATAATAGAGATACCCTGCAAAATGTTGAAAATTGGACAACCTGTACATGCAGCTGTTACTCATGAGGATGATTTAACAATACTCCCCATAAGAACTCTTATCCCCATGAGTTATAATTCCTACATGCCAGTAAAATACCATCAGCCGGATTCACTAACATGGTTTAAATTTAAAACCAACCTAAATTGACAGCACAGGGCTTAAACTGACAAGAGCAACAATAACTCAAGCAGGTCTTCAATCCTAAAAATATCAGCATAAAGAAATCATTTTGTTTTATTACTGAAATGGCAAATAATGAAGAACTTTATTTATTTTCGGGATACAACTATTACAAGAATTTATCGCTAGGTTCTTATCCTTAACATCCCTATATAAGCGTTTATTTGTTGACATATGTAATATAAATTATTACAATATCATAAGCAAAACAAATCTGGTCGACTACTATATCGGGTTTAAATCTTAAATCTTCTTAATGAATCTGGCTGTATAATTTTTCTGCGACTATTGTATACAGGGTCTTCAATTTTGAGATTCATTTTGTGAATTTATTTCTACATTCATCAAACAAGAATACTTTCCAATTCTAAAATTTAAAGGGACAAAAATGCTTGGCGTTTTGAAATAAGTGCAATATTTTGCGCAATCAATTAGGACTAGTAAAATTTTCCTAACAAGTGACAACAATTTTCAGATATGTATGTTAATTTCGAAGCATCTGCCAACTGAACTAATTTTCAGTTGTTAAGATTTCAAAATTACAGAATTTATATTTGATGTTAAAGACCGACAAGCAACACTATGTTGACACATTTTTATTACTGTTTTGTTTCATGCCATTGCTGATCTCGGAATGATATCTCATATGGGCATTGATTGGTCCACATGTGTAATAAATGTCATTACTAAATCAAAGGTATTATTATAGAAATTTTGTATTTTGTGCGGTAAATTATGGGAATAACGAACTGATCCCAATTATTTCTCATTTACGACCGCTTTATTGAAAAATTGGCGAAGTAAAACAAAATTACGTGCGATAGAAAAACCCTTGGACTGGGAGTGAGAAATGAGAGAGGAGAAAGATTGATAGAGTTCTGTCAAGAAATGGAGTTTACAATCACGAACACCTTTTTTAAACTACCTCCCAGGAGACTATACACTTGGAAATCTCCAGCTGATAACAGCAACAAGATCGTGAGAAATCAGATTGACTTTGTGATGATAAACAGAAAATATCGCAACACAGTTGTCTCCTGTAAAGCACACCCAGGTGCAGACATCCCATCAGACCATAACCTGCTACTAGCTCGTACCAAACTTCGACTAAAAAAAATAGTAAAGAAGATACCACTAAGAGGGGTTGATGTGCGGAAACTCAAACAAGAGAACATACTCCAGCAAACGAAAGAAAAGATAAACAACGAACTTAAGAGTGTAACAGAGAACAACAACCATGAAGCAGAAGTAGAAGAGCTCTGGAACAAAATAAAAACATCTATAACTTCAATCACACAAGAAGACCTGAAACCTGATAGAATGATGAAAAGGCAAGAATGGATGACAGACACTATCCTGGAACTTATGGAAGAAAGGAGACAACACAAAAACAGAAATAATGAGAAATACAAAGAACTACACAAAAGAGTATTGAGAGCAATCAAAGACGTTAAAGAACGATGGCTACAGGAAGAATGTGTTGAAATTGAGATATTACAAGCGAAACACGACAGCTTCAACCTCCATAAAAAATAAAAGAAGCAACAGGAAGTTACCGTAAACGGAGTCCTGGAATAATCTTGGACTCGGACAACAACATCATCACCGAAACTGACAAAAAACTTGTAAGATGGAAGTAATACATGGAGGAATTGTTTGGAGATGAAAACAACAGTACTGTGAATACAGTCGTTGGCGGGGAGGGGCCTACCATCACACAGGCGGAAGTGGAATCAGCGATAAATAGACTCAAAAATAACAAAACCCCCGGGCCAGACCAGATACACGGAGAAGTTCTCAAATTAATTGACTCAGAACAAATAAAACTACTGACCACCCTCTTTAACAAAATTTACATGAACGGTCAAATACCAAAAGACTGGCTACTGTCGACATTCATCCCGATTCCCAAAAAAACGAACGCAACTAAGTGCTCCGATCATAGAATAATCAGCTTGATGAGCCACGCTTTAAAAGCTTTTCTTAACATCATTCAAGCACGAATATATAGAAAACTCGATGAAAACGTAAGTGACACGCAGTTTGGCTTCAGACAGGGACTTGGCACTAGAGAGGCCTTGTTTTCCATGCAGGTTCTGATTCAAAGAGCACGTGACATCAATGCCGACGTCTTTGCAGCTTCATAGATTTTGAAAAGGCATTTGACAAAGTGCAGCACAGTAAACTGATTTCAATCCTACAAGAGACAGGAAACGACGACAGAGACAGAGAGATGAGATAATATCAAAGCTATATTCACAACAAAAGGTTATTGTACGAGTTGAGAATGAGACAACAGAAAAATTTAATATAAAGAGAGGAGTACGCCAGGGGTAAATAGAGAAGTAATAAACAACCTAAGATACGCGGATGATACCGTTCTTATAGCCGATACTGCAGAGGAACTTCAAAGAATTATCGACCGAATAGTGACAGCTTGCAACAGATATGGTATGAAGATAAACTGCAAGAAGACGCAAACGATTATTGTCAGTAAAAACGACGTCGGCAATATACAGTTTACTGCCAAAAACGTAACTCTCACAATGGTCGAGACGATCACATATCTAGGCTGCACGTTGAATAAGGACTGGGACCACTCTCGAGAAATAAGAAGCCGAATCGAGAAAGCAAGAGGTACTTTTAATAAGCTGCGCAACATACTCTGCAACCTATCCCTCAATATACATACGCGAATCAGGATTTTGAAATGCTATGTACTCTCAACTCATGCATTTGAGATGAGGTGCTACCGCCGCATGCTTAGGGTTCCTTGGATACACCACGTATCAAACGAAAACATTTTACAACGTATCGGTGGAGAACTGGAATACCTTACAAATGTCAAACGCAGAAAATTGGAGTACTTTGGACATATCATGCGGAATGAAAAATATCGCCTGCTCAAACTTATCCTGCAGGGGAGGATGGAAGGCCAGAGATCAGCTGGACGAAGACGAATATCATGGCTGCGCAACCTACGAACATGGACTGGAATGACATCAACAGGTCTGTTCAGAGCAGCAGTGAATAAAGTAATATGGATCAATGTGATAGCCAACATCCAAAGAGGATAGGCACTTTAAGAAGAAGAAAAAGCCAGTGTAAATCTCTAAGGATGTTCAGTTTTGGCCTTTACTCCGCCAAAGTTTAATAAAGCAAATTAATCGTTTTTAGGGTTTCCTAACTAACTAGGAACCCTTACACTTTAGTCATGTCCGTTCATCTATATATTAGTCTTGTAACGTCATTTTTCAATATTTTGCAATGAAATTTTACAAGCACATGCTTTCAATTTGATCATTAGAAATGTGATGCGAAATTGCTAAACATAAATTGGTATACCTCCCCCTATAAAGTTGGAGTGAAATATACCAGAGCGAGAAATCATTAAATAGATCCTCAATTACATATGTGATATAAATAACATTTTTTATGCAGTCGCATCATTTGACAAAATAAACCTAAAAGTTGCTTGTCGCATATACCATTTAATTTCCCAATGATTTTATGTATATTCTTTTGAGTAATTATCACTTTCAGTTCTGTCACTTGAAGTAATCATGATCACTTAGATCCAATGACAAGTAAATGCATATTCAAAAGAACATGAAGTTATCAGTTTCACTTTGTTCACTTTGATCAGTGATAATTTACTCAAAAGAATACAGCCATTAACACTTAGTAAATACTTTCAACGAAAACTGGTACAATTAAGTTACGCTTACTAATTTATAACATACAAATTTACAGTTTTACAGACAAATGCGTGTAATTAACCCAAAGACAGAAAAAGAGCAAAATAAGCATTTAACCACAACTGCTACAGAACTACCAGTTTTTCATATATATTTTAGTTTGACAGATCTAAACGTGTTTACTTATCTTGTCTTTCAGTTTAATTGCTTGTCGTGACTTTTTTGGTATTTTTAATATTAGAAATTACCATAAATGCGAAGTTTACAATTAATATTAACAAAAAGAGGATTTAAAAACTTACTTTTCAGTTAGATATTGTTTACATATTAAAAATAACAATAATAATAATTTAGGCAACCACACATTCATATCTAGAATTAACGTACCAATTATCATATAATACTTGTTTAAATAATGCAATTAGAAAAGGATAGCATAAAATCGGTATGTGCGTACCAAGAAATTAAATATCTACTGTCCATCAACACTTTTTCAAATATAAATAAAAATATTATTACGTTATTCAGCGTTCAAACAACCTGGCCCTAGTTCTGACGTTATGCTAATTCTACAGGGATATGTCCGAAGGTAAAAACGTTAGGCGAGAAAAAACATCCAACATTAAGTGTCCTGTCCCAAACTGTACAGGCAAGTACAGTTAGTACAGTGGCCGATTTTGAATTCTAAATCCCTCTGTTGAACTGTTGAATTTATACACGCCATCGTGTCTGTGCTAAACATTTTCAGAAGAATTTCTTATACAAGATTCTAGAAAAGGAGTTAAATAAAATAGTGCTCCTACTTTCTATCTTCCTAACTATAAGTAAAACCAAGTGCTAGAAAATCAAAAGTAATATAAAAAATACAGATCCAGGGATAAACTGAAATGAATATGAATATAAAATATATTTTTTTCCTGTTAAAGTAAAATCCATGATGCAAGTATATTTATTTTTTCTAGCTGAAACTCAACAAGCCGAATACACACCTCCAATGAAAATACATGAAATAAAGAAATCGTGGGAAATGGCTTCTGTTACTACCAGTTATGAAGGTATGTTTTTAAGCACATGTTATTATTATATTGTTTATCGACGATTTTTTTATCGACGGTGTTCCTCTTTTTTTATATTAATGTATAAGTATGATTGATATTTCATTTTACACTTTCCAATATATTTAAGGCAAAAATTAGTAGATCTAAAAATTGGATATGTTTTTTAGAGCAATATTTCAGTACATCGTCTATAGATCAGAATGTTTTTACAAAATAAAAACATGCTGTATGCTTTTCAAACATTAAGGGTAAATAATTTTTCTAGATACTTATTTTAATTTTTTAGTTAGCCATTCTATTTCTAAATTATTTTTTCTACACACAATTGTGTTAATTTACAAACATTTCTTTCTTATTAGGAAATTGTTTGAACCGACAGTTACATTTTTTTAATTAACTGTAGCAAACATACCAATACACACAAAGTATTTATAAAACTTATTAAATATTGTTTATATTTTTGG
Organism: Diaprepes abbreviatus; assembly: GCA_034092305.1. NCBI lineage: Eukaryota > Metazoa > Arthropoda > Insecta > Coleoptera > Curculionidae > Diaprepes > Diaprepes abbreviatus. The sequence continues at coordinate 1,687,719 of JASJET010000129.1, forward strand.
TGCAGCATATTTAATCTAGTATAAAAAAGAAAATTTAATAAATTTTTAGAAATGAAACTGAATAAAAGCTTTAATAAATTCAGTTAAATTAAGCGGCTATAAAAAATATGTAACGTATGTATGTATATGCACTTTTTTGACTATTCTCAAAAATACCTATGAGCTACTTTTTAAAATGTATGGATTATTTACTGTCTTAAGCAATCTAAACAGTGTTTCATAATTTTATTAAAAAAAAACTATTATTCTTTAGTTTCTGTGTATTCTAATTGCATTTATGTGTAACGTATCCTTTTGTAGTATAAGGGATGCATTATAATATTTAGTATAAGCATTCTTTAAGTAAGTTTAAGATACTGTAATATAAGCTGTAATTTTACTGTGAATTTGAAATTATGTTCTAGACTTAGTCCTAAAGTAAATAAATTTGTTCTTTTTATTTGTGACTGTTTAAAGCCATTATTTTACTTTCAGTATATTTATGAAAATATTTTAAAATGTGTAATATTATGATTTTTATTCAAATATATCACATTTTAAAATAATACTCGATGTCAGAACTCTGAATTCGTCAGACCTGGGAAAAGACGACCACCGACTAGTATTATGTAAATACCGGTCCCAACAAAGTATAAACAGAACGCACAAACATACCTTTGTTAAATACAATACCGAATCATTCGCTAACGATAGCACAAAAGTATTGTATCAGCAGAGACTCTCGGAGAAAATAAAAGCTAATACAATCCTAGAAAATGACGGAGTGGAGAAAGCCTGGGAAAAACTGAAAAGAAATCTACAAGAGAGCGCCAGGGAGGCTATCGGAACACGAACAGTTAGCACGAACAAGCGAAGCAATACAAAACCATGGTTCACAGAAGAGGTGAAAATACTAGCATAAGAAAAACGACAAGCATTTACAAAATACCGACAGCACAAAACAACAAACCATTTCGAAGAGTACAAAACGGTGAGAAACAGAATCAACAGTCAAATAGCTCAACTAAAGAAAGAATACTGGGAAAAGTATTCAAAAGACATGGAACACGACCTATATGGAGGACAAAAGAAAATATGGAACATGCTGAGGAACAGAAAAAAACCACTCAATGAATACGTTCAACTAAGTCCAATCGACAGCCAACAATGGGTCAGCCATTTTAAGGACTTAATCAGCCTACTGAATAGTTCAGCCAAATTGTTAACCAAAATATTATCACGACGGATCGTAGACAAGTTAGGGGCGTGCGAAGAACAGCAGGGCTTCCGGAATAACCGCTCTACTATCGACGGTATATTTATTATCAGACAGCTGGTTGAAAAATCTATCGAATACGATAAACCGCTGTTCATTTGTTTTGTGGACTTTACACAAGCGTTCGACCGAGTCAAACTGGAACACATAACAGAATTACTGCGAAGAAAACAAGTAGACGAAGCAATCATACGCACAATATGCGAACTGAATTCCAAAAACACCATAGTAATTAAAACAAATACCACTCTAACAGAGGAAATCCCACTATCCATAGGAATAAGACAGGGTGATAGCCTAAGTCCAACACTTTTCAATGTAATCATGGACGAAATCATTGATGAGGTAAAAAGCACAAATATTGGGTACCCAATGGGACACAACACCGTTCAGATTATATGCTTTGCAGACGATGTTGCCTTGACAACAGATAGCGAGGACAACTTACAAAGAATGCTTTACCATCTCAATCGAACAGCCAAACAGTACAATATGAAGATATCTGTGGAGAAAACCAAAGTAATGGTAATAGCAAAAGAACCGGTAAGATGCAAACTAATGGTTGATGACAAACATATCGAACAAGTTGGGAAGTTTAAATACCTAGGAGCACATATAACAAGTAACAGGGCAGTAATGGAAGAAGTACGCACACAGGCCAACAAAGCGGCCATGATATCAGGCCAACTAAGAGACATAATCTGGAACAATAAACATATGACGGTTGTGAGCAAAGCAAGAATTTACAAGGTCTGTGTAAGACCGATACTGACCTACGGCGCAGAAACAAGAAATGAAACCACAAAGACAAAACAAATTATGAGAACCACAGAAATGAAAACGCTGAGAATGATCACGGGAACAAGTTTAAGAGATAGAAAAAGAAACGCAAAAATACGCGAGGATAGCGGAGTGGGGGATGTTGTGAAGTGGGTTCGAAACCGTCGTAAGCAGTAGAGAGATCACGTGGAACGAATGGAAGATAACAGACTAGCAAAAACCGTGATGAGAGAGAAACCAAACACCAAACGGCCGCCTGGACGGCCCCCCAAAAGATGGAAAGATTTCGACCTCAAACGAGGATCGATGAGGCATTGTATAGATAACAGAACGTGGTTCTACCTAGAAGAAAAAGAAGAAGAAAATAATTTCATAAATATACTGAAAGTGCCAACCATAACAGAAAATAATTAAATGAATAATCGGTCCATCTAGTCGTTTGTAAAAACTGCGCGGGATAAGCATGTGAAAATGAGTCAACAATGTCACATACAGAACTGAACGAGGATAAATATGACGACGATAACATATTTAACTTCAATGAAATCATTGAGTGCAACGAGGAAGAAACTGAAGGAAACCAGAGTGAGTGTGGAGAAATGGAAACGTTAGTTAATTGCACCAAACCAAAACCACAACAAATTCAAAGAACACAGTAAAAAATCACAAAGTCAAGCAATGAAAAAATCGTGGAATATACTTATTGGAGAGTGTATGGACCCTATGAAAGCTTGAGTAAGTCACCAAGCATTTTCCAGCAGAAATACATGCCATTAGGATATGTATTCAATTCAACAAAGAAAAAACTATCACGACCAAGAGATTATCATCATGTCGGATAGTCAAGTAAACATCAGTGTGTTGAGCGCTCAAGTTATCAGCTCCAAGATGGTCTGGGAATGCCTAGAGGAATTAAATGATTTGAGTAAGAATATTAAAGCCACCCTCATGTGGGTACCGGGATAGAGGGGAATGAAATAGTAGACAGCCTCACGAGGAAAGGGGCTGAGATACCATTTCTGGAGCCAGAGCCTTTCTGTGGAAGCAGTAGCAGCGTAATGCTGGAAGAACTAAAAATAGAAAAAGAAAGCAAGAGATCCAATCATTGGACGGAGCTGCAAGGATTGAGACCAACGAAGATACTTCTTGGGAACTACGACCAGAAGAGAATTAAAGAATGCATATGCCTAAGTAAAAACCAACTTAGAGTTCTAATAGGAGTCCTGACGGGGCATTGCCACCTAAAGGAATACCTCAAGAAACAGAAGAGTGCAGATTCTGCGAGGAGGAAGACGAAACTGCTATTCATATCCCTTTAGAGTACAGCGCTCTAGAAAATCTTAGGATGCGGTTCTTGCGAACCCACCAAATTGAAGAAGGGGAGCAGTGTACAAACTCCAATTCTACGCACATACACATACCCATTGGAGACACCACGTAAAAAAATGCGTCTTAGAGTATACCTCTGTGGTGGTGTGGGAGACAGTTTACACGAAATGTATACTGAATTTTAATTTAATAATTTTATTAATAATATAGGTGTATATTAAAGTGTAAAAAATATGAACAAAAACTGAATTAAAATTAAAAAATCGTACGGAATTATTAAATATTTATTCCCACCTATTTATTATTCATAGAATGTAGATATTTCCAAACTTACAATGTTCATAATAATTTTTTTTTCAGAATATTAACGAACCATAACCCTTGACGTATAATAAAGACGATACATATATGCATAAAATACTCAAAGACACGTTACAAATGAGTAATTTCAAAAAACATTTTGCCTTGAAAACGTTTGCCTCACCCTCCAATCGGTAACCGTTACAATAACGACAAAGTCATAACAGGCAACGTTGTAGTGCTCGAAGCGCCCTCTACGCTGGTACCATCACTTCCATCGTAAGAAATATCGCCAGTCGAACAACATCTAATACATATTTCTTACTGAAATTTTGATTTTTGAAAAAATTTCTCACTACTCCAGTGATTCATAGATGACGTTCGACTGTCGATATTTTTCAGTCTAACATCGAAGTCAGTAGGTGGCAGGTTGTAATATCCTACCGACATACCGTGAAATTTATATTTCATATATGTTATTTCCTGCAAATGTTGCTCTCGGTCCGATACAGCTCCACTGACGAGACCATAAGGTATGGAGAGAGGACCAGACCGGTATTTGCAGAAAATAAACTGTTTCTATATATTTTCCTTTTCTCTGCCTGAAAGGAGAATTACATATATAACAACTAAGAAATTATATATTAGGTGATTGATGCAGTAGAATACAAATTGACCAAACGAGGAAAACAATTGGTGTATTGGTTTTACTATAGTAAAATATTACCAAAAATACACGTTACATTTAGTAAATAAATCTAATTTGCAAAAAAATATACTCAAAAAAAATATCTCTCATACACAGCTTATACAATGAAATAACACAAATTATGTAGTAAATCTATTATATATATATATATATATATATATATATATATATATATATATATATATATATATATATATATATATATATATATATAAATTTGAATTATTTATTATTTTCAATCAGTGGCCGTAATCTGAATTGGTATACAAAGTGTGTTCAAAAAGGTATGGAATTGAATCTCTCACTGGCAAAAGTTGTTACATGGTCCAGCATTTATTTTGCATTTTGTTTATATTATATAGAAAATCTGCCAGTTTTAATAATTTGCTATTATTACTTCTGAGACAGGTGATTAGCTGCATAGTAGCTGTATCGACATGTACCCCATTTTTAATATTTTAGTTTTATCCTGAGAACTATATAAAATTTGAAAACTCCAAAATAAGTGTAGTAATACACAGAAAACTATGGCTACGAAAATTTCCCGAAAACGTGGGTACTGACCAAGCAAGAGGCTGCCTAAATATACGCTACTAATTTTGAAAACCGAAAAAATATTGATACGATCACAGATTTTATCATGCTACAGATGCGACCGCTTTAACAGTGCGACTCACTATTACTTACTTGATCCTATGCCTCTTTATCTTTCGGTGCAAGGTCCAAATCGAGTCAAGGGTATACTTGTCTGCATTTTTCTCTCCATCGCTACCTATTCTGGGTGTGTTTTTTCATTCCTTCCCACTTTATCCCTCTTCTTTCCGCTGCTTTCCTAACATTGTTCTTCTATCGTTCTTATTTTTCTCTGTCACTCACATCTCATACAGTTTTTTCACCAGTTTCTAGTTATTCATACAACACATAACCGACTCACTGAAATCTTCTATTTTTTCCGTTATTGATTTGATGCCCAGGTTTTTCAGTATATCACATTTCTTATTTTATCTCCCTTGCTCTTATTTCTCATTCTTCTTAGGAATTTCATATCCATTGCATTCACACGTATTTTAGTCTTTTTTGTCACTGTCCATGTCTCACCAGTGTATATTTTTGTTGATTTTATCACTTTTTCTACTATTTTCATCTTAATCTATTTTGATATATCCTTTTTTCCCAGAAACGGTGTTCTTATCATATAGAACATTCTTCTAGCTGTCTTCATTCTCTCATTTATGTATTGATTCATTTATCCATCGCTTTGTATGTTTTTCCTTGTATTTTAACATCATGTATTTTCCTTTCTCTTGTAATTATTATTGTTTAGATATTTTTAATGTTTATCTTCATATTTATCTTTGTGATTTCCCTGTCTAAAATTTCTAGATTCCTTTATAGACCTTCAGTTGTTTCGGCTATTATTGTCATATCATCCGGAAACATTATTTCACTCAAGCTCCCTATATGGCTTTGTCTAATACTATCGAGAACAGTAACGGACTGTTTCATTCATATCTTTAGACTCTTCGTTATTGGTTCTTACTATGTTTGTGTTCTTCCGATACATTTATTTCTATTGTTCTTTTATCCATTTTCCTTTTTTCCAAAATCTTCCATATGTTTTCCCTTCTTACATGATCAAAAGCCTTTTCTAAATCAATAAAACCGCCATTACGGTGAGAAAACTGTAAAATTAGGAAGAATACTGCGATTACATTCACAGTCAAGAATAAAATAATACTTCCCTTGTTTGTTAAAAAGTGCTGTATTTCTTTAAATTAAGAGAGAAAAAAATCAGATTAATAGAGAGGATGCCTCGCATGCTATTTCACAAATTTTCGGTGTTTGAGGCTACTTTTAAGCAGCAGCCATTTTATATGCAGCAAACAAACGATTAAAATATAAATTATTTTTGGTATTCTTATAAGTAAAAAGTGGCAGTGATTATTAAGCATTATTATGGTGAATTGTTCAGCATATAGTTATAAAAGTCGCGGCGGAAAAAGGGAGCTCGGAGTTATTTTTCTTAGGTAAAAATGGTGATGGCGTATTAGAATGCTTAACTTGAAATTAATTTTTTGGTACTTTGCAGTAATATTTTTTCCCTTTGTCTTTCTTGTAATTTGGCTACACTTGCCTAGTCTTAAATTAGCGTAGAGAGCACCTACTATAATAGTCCAGACCTATAGTGTCATCAACATCCATCCAACAAGACACACCAAGAACGTAAATTATAAATCAATGAATAAGAAAAAGCTAGATGAAGAAATTGTTTCCTTAATTCATATTTATTTTTACATTGGAACATAATTTGACAATAAGGCTTCAATATTTTGTTTTTATATATTAATAAAGCTACTTTAATTTGTATGTGAGTTCTCTACCATCTTAGAATAAAGTATTTTTGTACGAATTAATAATATAAAGTATTACTATAACACTAATAACACCAACTTTACAAAAAGACCCGACAGAGAATTTTATAATCACAATACCATGAGGATAGATTAATATAAAAAGAATACTGACCCTATTTTAGCAGATCTTTTATAATAAAATAAGTTTCCACGCAAGTAACTAAAAATTTTGTATATGTATATATTTTGCCACGATCCTTTTTACTTTTCAAAATTATTAAAAGTTACCTCCAAAATTTTTATTATCATTTTAGCTAACAAATAAAAAATCTAAAAAACACTTTCATCAGTTTGAACTCAATATATAACAATTTTCCCAATCAAACAAAAGTCTTGAAAATTTAATTTTGGAGAATATCTGTCAATTAAATTATTGCATCTTTTCTCCCGTAAGATAAGCCACTGGTGTTTCAGGATATGTGGCAAGTGGTAACAATTTGACATGCATAGTGCGACATCCCCTTTCTTTCATAATCTAAGGAAAAAACGAATTCCATTTTAGTAGAAGAAATGGGCTATTTTTCTTTTTATTTGTATATAGGTTCCGGTTCGTCATCAAAAAGAATATTTTTACACTAATGTCGTAACGATTTCAGGGGATCGCCCCTAATTTCTCATTCTGTAATATATCGGAATATATCAAAAAATATTCCCTTCAGAAATGAAATTCAGGACATAAGAAAAAAATAAGTGTTGAATATTTTTTAGTATAAACCAACATATCATAGAATGAGATAAATTGGAAGCACACCCCTAAAAAGGCTTCTTTATATTTTACAGTTAAACGTAAGTTATAATTTCTGACAATATTCAAATGTTTACCGTAAGGGACTTTTAGGAAATTTAAAAGGGGCCATATTTTCTTTAGCTTATAAAGTGCAATCATGGCAAGTATGGGAAGTGCCTTATACTATTCAGTATTCTTTCTAATTTTACATTTTATCTCCTTGTAATAGCGGGTCGCGAGACAAGCAAGATAACGAAATTTGGTTTTGGTGGGAACGCTTCTGTCGCATTTGTAAGATAAAAGAATCTTGCGTTTTTCAATTTTCAAGGTATTCACTGGGTGCGTCCGGTTGAAGGAAATATAAAAATGTATCGTAGCGCCCATGGCAGTCCAGGGAGGCTCTTCTACTATTTATTTGTCTTCCAAATATTTAAAAATAGGACATAGAAGTTGCTGCGTTGTTAATAGTAAAAATACTAGCAAATGTAAAGTTTATAAATTTTCGATGGCGCATTGTAAACCCTCTAAAAGAAAGATGTGGATTAATGATGTTTAAACAGAAAAGTCAACCAAAACCGTATTTTTTTCCATGTGTCAATGTCATATTTGTCAGCTTTACATTATCGTAATCCAGTCATACTTGCTGCGACATTAAAGGTATATTCTTTTGAGTAATTATCACTTTCAGTTCTGTCACTTGAAATAATCATGATCACTTCGATCCAATGACAAGTAAATGCATATTCAAAAGAACATGAAGTTATCAGTTTCACTTTTTTCACTTTGATCAGTGATAATTTACTCAAAAGAATACAGCCTAAGATGTTACTTTCAGAACTTTGGTAAGCTGTTTATTTACAGTTAGAATATAAACTTGAGTTGCGAGTTAATAGATGTCGCCACTCTCGCTCTCTCTGATTTTAATGGTGTCAGACTATACAAGTTGTTTTATTCTCTACTTGTTTATTAATATTTTAGTCTGAATAATTAAACGATAATTAGTGGGCAGCCTTTAATTTAACCAACAGGTTATGGACCCAGGCATACAATAACTGCATAGGATTGAGAAAAACAGTTTTATTGCCAGATTTGTATAGACAAGTTATTGCTGTAAAAAGAAATACCAAGATGGCCGAGGCTAGTAATGTTCAACTGCCGTTTGAAAAGTGATCGGGAAAATTGCAGTAATTGGAAGTTTGGTATGGAAATGTCCCTTATAGATGAAAATTTATGGAAATGTATTATTGGATATTAAAAAAATTACCATTCCAAAAAATCAGAAATGGAGTGTTGGGACCAAAAGGCATTAGCCAAATTATGCCCAATAGTAAAACCGAATGTATATGCTCATGTTAGAAGTGCAAAAACTGCGAAAGAAGATCGGAGAACCTAGAAAAGGCTTACGACTTGGCCTAATACGTGGTTTAGTAAGAGTATGTCTCCAGCACAGAGACTGGAGGACATAGGACAGCCGATAGAAGTTGAATTTTTGAGAGTTATTTTATTGAGTGTTTTAACTTCAGAATATGATCCCATGGTAATGGTTACTAAAATTGCAAAAAATACTAGTGTTTTCATAAAAGCAAAGTTATAGCAAGATGACAAATATAATAAAGAGAGCCATGAATCGGCGCTATTCTCACAAAAAAAGAAATGTGAAATATTGTAAATGGGGTTTACAAGGGCATTACAAATCACAGTGTAAGAAAAATGAAGAGAGTCAACCAAAGCACAGCAAATATACCGTGTAAAACAAAAAGTTGGTTTATAGATTCCGGTGCAACGTCATATATGACTATTCAAGAAGACATTTTGCAAATTTTGCAGAGTAAACTTCAAACTGATATAATTGTAGCTAATAATCAATTAATAACCTGTAAGAGTTTGGGAAATATATCAATTAATACCAAAAATGGTTTGAAGAACATTTCAGATGTTTTTTATGTTCCAGATCTTAGAGCAAATTTACTTTCAGTGAGTCGGATGGTAGAAAAGGGATATGTTGTAGTGTTTAACTCAGAAGGATGCAAAATTTATGATGTTTATATCAGGAACAAGCATGCATAGCTGTAACAAGTAATTCAGAAGAATTATGGCACAGAAGACTTGGTCATTTAAACAAAGTAAGCACGAGATTGTTAAGTGAAAAAATGGCTACAGGCACGAATTTGAAAAACGTAAAGTATGCAGCGTTTGACCAACAATATGTACATTTAGAATTATTTTCTGCGTTTGTTTAAAGGTGATGGAAGTCCATGATTCCCATAATCATGGGATGGTATACGCAGTGCACATTTCATTGGAGGAAAATATATTTAGTGGAAACGAGTCACAAGTTGAACAGCTAAACTCCAACACCACAACACAAATCTTGGTAAGCGGCAACCTAACTATGGATGTACCGATAGCGTCGGGCATACGACAGGGGGACTCTCTGAGTCCATTACTGTTTAACATAGTAATGGACCAAATAATTGAGAACGTCAAAAGAGCGGCACCAGGGTACAGAATGAATACCGGGGAAATAACAATAATATGTTACGCTGATGACGCCATCATAGTCTCGGAAAATGAAGACGACCTCCAAAGACTTCTATTTGCATTCCACACCATAAACAAGCAATTCAACATGAAAATATCCATCGATAAAACTAGGTCAATTGTAATAAGCAAAGTACCCTTAAGATGCAAACTAGTAGTGGATGACAAACGAATAGAACAACTCATGACCTTTAATTACTTAGGAGTTGAGATATCCGCAAATCAAGACAGAACAAGAGAAGTAAGAAACCAAGTAAACAAGGCAAATAGAATCTCAGGAAGCCTGGCGGATATAATATGGCACAACAGATACATGAGCAAGGACGCAAAAACAAAACTCTACAAGACCTGTATTCGACCGATAATGACGTACGCAAAAGAGACGAGAGCTGACAACACAAAAACAAAATCAATTTTAAGAACTGACGAAATGAAAGTACTAAGAATAATATCGGGATACACATTAAGAGATCACATACGCAATTCAACAATACGCGAGGAACATGGAATGCAGGATATAGTAAGATGGGGACGGAAGCGCAAGAGAGCCTGGAATGAGCACGTAGGAAGAATAGCGCAAAATAGGATAGCGAGAATCACCCGAGATGGAACACCGGAAACCAGAAGACCAATAGATAGACCACCTAAAAGATGGAGAGAGTCCTGGATTTCAACATCAAATGAGATGAATGATTGAGTTGGAAAAAACAGGCTGTAAGCCTATAACAAGAGGAAGAAGAAGAAGAAGAGTCACAATTACATTCCAGCTATATTTCCTTCATATTACAGCTTTAGAAAGGTACATCATACACAAATATTTGTTTTCCTTATGCAAGTTTTAATGTAAATTAATAAGTAATCTCTTTTATCGCTTTAATTGTAGACATGCGCGTTTTGTAGAGCGAAGCAAGTCAAAGCAGAATGAGATAATTGCTACACATTTAGTAAATACAGAATGCTTGAAGAAATGAATGTACATTTTGAAAATGATGGAAATATAAATGTAGAATTAAATTCAAAGAAGGTTGAAATGAATAATTTCAAACTAGGTTTTGATAATTATATTTATATTCACCTATTACAAAAATTAATGTATTTTCTATTCATTTGTTATTGTTACTTTTCAGTACTGTTAATTAGGACTATAACAACAGCTTCATTGTCGGTGTGTGAGAATGATGACAGTAAACAAAAACCTAACCTTGAGAATGACTTAATATTATACATTAACGCGTAAAAATATTTACAAACGATTATTCGAGTTGAAAGAGACTTGCTATCTTATGAAATTTCTTTCCTAGTTTGGGCATTCTTTCAATTTTTTTTTTAATATTTATAACTTTCTTTTATATTTACCATATAACTCTGTAGTGACATCGCCCCCTGACTGAACGCACTAGATGGCGACACTGCGGTGCATCTGGCGAAAACTAGTGGAAAATAGGACCAATCAATCACTACTGCAAGACCACGCGAAGTCGGGCTACGTCGCCAATCAACAATAAAAACGTTTTCAATAAATCGCATACTTTTTTGAACACACTACATAAAAACATTTGCAAATCTCAAGTCCATCTCGTATTTTTTAACTCGATGTACCGCCATACCAACTTGATCATAGCTTAATTATATAACATAATCTAAGTAGCACAAATATTTCCGGGTACAAAAAGTACAAATGAGTGATTTCGAAATTATATCACTGTGAAGCATGTATCAATAGTGTGCGGTAATGGACCGCCATTATGGAAAATTTTGTACCAAAAGGTGAACAAATCTTAAATTATCAACAGATTGCAAAACTCTCCACGATATTGAAAGTAAAATCAAAAAAACTGACGCTAAGGCTATTTTTACAATCCACCATAAACAATAATAATTATCACTTTTTAATGGCCATTTTTCGTTAAAATGCACATATTATATTAAAAAGGCTTTTTATGACTTAATCATCTCAATAAGTAATTACATGTCAGCAAAGTAAAAAATGATTTATTCATTACAGCTGCAGTTTTAAATAAGTTATGCTGTTAAGGTAGTTTTAAAGGGAAAAAAATAGTTTGTTAATAGAAATTTGAATTTCGTGGTTACAACAAAAATTTTTTTCAGGAAAAGAAAGATAAAGGGCCTATTAGACCAGCCATTCAGGCACTCTACCGAGTTAGAAACTGAAATCATGTGGTGGACCTTAATTAGGACGGTCAGGCGATATCGCTCATCTTTACCCACCTAAGAAACGATCGTATGAGCTAAGAGAATTTAGGCTACTTAGTCGACATGCAGCGAGCGACGCGGGGCAAACCTAGTAGACTGGTGCCGCGCGAAAGACAAATAAAACAAAAGGAAGCTATATAAATGTTCTCGGAATTTATAAAGATATGCCATATTAATAGGATAAAAATTACAAAGATTATTTTAAAATAAATATTAGATACGATGTTTATTTATTTGCTTTCACAAATATAATCCAAAAATAACGCCACGCCTTTCGTAAAATTTCTGGGATCATATTTGGATTCAAAGTTCTCACGAAAATGTAAGGGAACAAACAATGATTACGATATATTTTTATTAAATGTTGCTTCACGTTAAGTATTTTCCGCTAAATGGAGGAATTGAATAATCACTCTGTATAGGGTTTTTAACCATGGGAAGTTGTTTTAAATATAGAAAAAAATCAATTATGTCAGTTTAATTACTTTTAGGTCGTTTATCTGTTTTTCTGGAACTATAAATTCAAACATTTTATAAGGGTTCATAAGCCGTGTAGCTCACATAAATATTTAAAATATATCTAGGAAATTTTACTCTTGTAAATAAAAATAATCGTTAAAAGATGCGTCAAAAAGGTTTCATCACCATGTCGCGTAGACCCATTAGAAGATGTTTTAAATTGAACCAATTTTTTCATCGTAAGAAAACAAAAGAATATTTAAATAAAATCGCTACAACGCAATGTATTCATTTGTCTATATATACAAAACTTTCGTCTTTCAATCATTTTTTTACCTAATCAACAAAAATAAGAACGAGTGAAATGTGTCAGCAATGGTTAAAAGAGTGAGGAGGGTTTTTTCTTCAATGATCATAAACGGGAACTTTTAGTTATAAAACGACGTAGAATAGTTTAACTTTTTGTATAAAAATTATTAATTTTAAGATGCTCAGGCCAAAACGGGAATTAAATATTCAACATATGGATGGCCAAAGCACTCTACTAACGAAACATCGAAACTTTCGGGAATGAAACAGCGTTATTCCCAAAACTAATTCCTAACAGTGGAACGGACGCGCAATAAATATTAGCGGGAATTTGCAAGGAATCCGGGGATGAAAGTTTTGGTGGTAATTTTAAAGTCATAGTCTTTCAGTTATGATTTAAAATTCATTAGAAGCAATACGTTATGAATGCAGTTTAAATAAGTTACGTTTTCACATCTAACCGGTTTGAATGAAGTTTTTATTTTCGATTTTTCTACTTATATTCGGAAAAACATAGAGGTAAGGGAAATTTCTATTTCTATACCGAATAATTTAAATAGCGATTTTTCGTGCGTATTTTTATTAATTTTAAAAAGCTATTTAAATGTATTATTTTCAAAATTGATTTTCTTACACTAATTGAAATTAAAATAATGGCAGATAAGAGTGTTTATTTTCATTATTTGGAATTGTATTAAAGATTTAATTTTAAGTTTTTCGTCGTAGATACTTTCGTTTTCTTTTTTTTTTTAATTAATAAAAATCTTCACGTGATTAATTTAGCGGGCTCACTGATGTGAGGGCTCAAAAAAAAAAGAGGCCTAATCTGACCAGTTGGAAAGCAGCCTTTCCTGAACCTAGACGTTTTGTTTGTGGTATTGGTAAGTTCTAATAACCTGTAGTCATCTATTACCAGAACTGCAAGAGCCTAAGCAGATCGACCAGAGTTCCAAAGTGCCTTTATCATATTGGATTTTATTTATAAGTTTATAGAATACCTACTAAATAATATGCGGCAGCAATGAATTATGGATGAAATAGTCATATGTAATCAAAATAATTCGTTTACAAGAGTCCACTATCAAATTTAGTCACAAAAGCCACAATTAGATCTTAAATTTAAGTCATTAAGCAAGTCGTACTTTGCTCTCCTAAAACCAAAACCATCAATAGGAATGTCATATTTAATGACTTCGTACTACGCACTTGTATACCCACATTTCTACTAAAACAGAGAAATACCGTGTGGCGACATCATTTACTTTAAATCTGCAGACTGAGCGACGGATCGAACCAGACAGACTCCTGACGATATTATCAAATGTCTGACCTAATTGAGACCTCGACATTGATCAGATTCTTTTATGAATAGAGTCCCTGAATTTCATAGTAGAAATAACAAAGCTATATTTCCTGAAGTGTTAAAAATGGGCAAATTATACACCAATATCACTTTTGCCTATTATCTCTAAGATACTAGAGAAGTGCATGACCATGAAAATAGTTTAATGTTTTAAAACTAATGGTCTATTTTCCATGAGGCATAGGCATTATAAATCTTGTATGGGTGTAGACTTGAGGGTCTATACACTGCGACCTGATAGCTCTATTGTTCCCCCTACTGCTGCCCAATCGGAAGAGTTTCCTTATCGGCTAGAGCAGGTCTTCCAGTCCTATTTCCTTCAGGAATCTTAGGATGTTGGACGGCTTCAAGGTGGGTAGTTCCCCTTCTTCGATTTGCTGTGCTCCAAAACACCGCATCATAGGGTTTTCTAGAGCGCTGCACTCTGAAAGGATATGAATAGAGGTTTCGTCCTCACAGAATCTGCACTCTTCTCTTTCTACCAGTCCGAGTTTCTTGAGGTGTCCCTTCAGGTGGCAATGCCCCGTCAGGACCCCTATTAGAACTCTGAATTGGTTTTTACTTAAGCTTATGCATCCTTTGAATCTCTTCTCGTCGTAGTTCCCCAGAAGTATCTTCACGCGTATCCTGAACCTGGTGTAAGACATTATAGGAGCATTTCACAGGTTGCAATATAGCATAGTTCTGTTCTGTGATCTCAGCAAGGCCTTTGACTGTGTTAACCATGACATTCTTCTCAGACACCTTAATTATAACTTTGACGCAAATAGCATTAAGCCAATAGAATCGTATCTTCACCGCAGGTGGTTAAGTGGTGAGGGTTGCTGGTTTGGTGTCCGCGAAGAGTAAAATATTGATTTATCCCAGGGTTCTATCCCGACTCCCATTCTTTTTTAATATACATAAATGATCTCCCTAATGGAGAGGCTTCTGTTAAATTCGCGCCCTTCGCTGTGCGGATTTGCTGAGTAGGTTACTGGAGGCACAGCGGAGGGCTGAAAGATGCCCCTGTTCGAACAGGCTACTTCTTAATACAGAGGGATTTTTTGGTGTAGATTACGATGGGGTAAGCATATCCAGGCCCTTGCAAGGAAACAGCGTGATGTTTATGTGCTTCGAAATTTGTAACAGTGCGTCTCCGCCGATATATTACGAACAGCATATTTTACCTTTTTTCAAAATCACGTTTCTTATGCAGTTCTTGCATAGGGGAATCGGCTGAGAGGCGGAGGTTGTTTGCCTTGAAGAGGACATTGAGGGTATCAAGATTCGGCTAAAGGGCTGATTATAGACGTGCATTTATGTTGGTTTTTTGACTGTGCCATGTGTCAGAAGCTTGTTAAGCAGAACGTGGGCCAGTTTCGTGATTTCGAGTTCATGAAGACATCCAAGATTATAATACTCGCACAAAACATAACTTATATCCTGCATACTGGCGTCTGGGAAGCTGGCAGGATGGTCCAGGCTATTAGACGGTAACATTTTTAAATGTTTTACTAGGAAATGTGAAAGCAAATGCTAAACAGAGGTTTTTTCATTCATTAGACGAATATTTTAACTGGTGATTGTTTCTTGTTTTGTTTGACAACTTTCGCTCATTTTCAAGTGTATTTTAATTCTAAAATAAACTGCATTTTTAAAAAGTTCATAAATCTGTACAAACACAATTCACGATATACAACATAGTGTAGAACAGTAAATAAATTTTAGATACATACCTTGGAACAGTATATTTGCTTTTATGAAGAAATTTGATTTTTAACATTTATATTTGATATGGAATTTTTTGTAAGGTTTTTAAACATCAACCATTCTACTTTTCAAGCTAATTTTTTTCTCTTTTTTTTTTAATGTTAAAAATCGCATTTCTTCATAAAAGCAAATATTCTGTTCCAAGGTATGTATCTGAAATGTATTTACTGTTCTACTACGTTATATATCGTGAATTGTCTTTGTACTAATTTATTAACTTTTTAAAAATGAGTTGTATTTTGGAAATAAAAAAACTTGAAAATTTCAGGTGGAGAGATTATGTATCTAACGCCACCTAGTTTATGGAATTTTGGAAGTTAAAAATCCACCTTAATCCCTGAACAAATAACAATTGTAAATATGACGTTGACGCCTTGAAACAGAGGAGGGATGGAATACAAAAGGCTGATGAAAACAATTTTGTGGCTAGTAAAAAATTTATAATTAATTAGTTAGTTTCTTCATAGTTCTTTCTCTCCTAGGTAATGAATAACATTACTTATTTAAAATCGCACTGATGACTAATGTATAGTTTAATAATCATAGAAAAAAAGTGCATTAAAACACAGGCCATTAAAAATATTAAAAACATATCACAATATATATGAACATATCGGATTTGAGCCTTCCAAGACAACTTCTTGGCATTACTTAATTGATAATAATTTATTTTTAAAGACTAACTTCGGGCTCAACCCTAATTTTAAATATAAACTACAAAAAAGAAATTTAATTATACAAAAATTTAAAATTTCTAAAATATAACATCAAAAAATAACTATATATAATTAAGATTATGGCGTCTCCCATTGTGATTAGGGGAACGTAAACAATAAAAAGCTTGGAGAAATGGATATCCCTGCTTCCGATATATTTCTTACCGGTTGCCAATATTAAAAATACACTAGAATCCATCTAGATTAGCAGAATGGGAGAAACCATTAATCTTCCACAATTTATCTTGTAGCAATTTATAAATTTCCCGTGATAAAAACATAAAACTTAATAACTGTGTAGAAAGTTAAAATACTTTAAAAAAATATATAAACCAAAACATGGTCATATTTTTAACTTCTTTTATCATTTGACACAAAAAAGTATTTAGGAACCTTATAAGATTTATGGCAAAATTTATGTAATTATCAGAAACATCAAAAAAAAATTAATAATATAAAAATGAATCTCTCAACGATAATTAAAAATTAATATTGCGCGTTTGGTCCCTAAAACTACCTTTTTAGCTCCTGGTAAATAACATTTAACCCTCATCATTTGGAATATCATAATCATACTCCGAATCTAAATCAGAACATACGTGGTACTTGACTCCATCATTTTCATCATCTTCTGAACTAGAATCGCTGATATCCAACTGCAGAGGCCTTCGTGGTTTTTCATCGTCTTTTACCGTTGACCAATCGTAACGAACGTTTCTTACTTTTTCCTTTGAGAATGCAAGCCTCGGCCATTCCTCCTCCTTACATTTCGTTAATCTTATTCGGATTTCCGGTCCTAGAATCGTGTACTGGAAAGTTTTCTCCACTTTTTCGTAAAACATCAACTCGAATAGGTATTTCTTTCCATTGGTCTGGGTTCTAAAAATATAAACAAATATAATACCCTGTACGACAACATTAGCATAATATACAAAGTTTATCAATATTTTGAAACATATTCAATCCAGTAAGAGGCAAAGATGGGAATGAAAGTTCCCCATCTCTCTTCTAGAAGTGACTCTCGCAGCCCGTTTTAACTATACCGCATTGAAGAGCTGTTTTTGTTTATAAACACTACATACACTTCTTGGTATAACCATTCAATTTGCTAATGACTATCTCTACCGAGTATGACTCGGGGATGCAGGCAGCACCTGTACCCCTTAAAATCCTCTTAACTTTATACTACGCACTTGCATACTGTCAGCTTGCCTACAACATTAATTTATAGATACAAGAAGTCAGCATATTGAGAGTCTTTATTTTACAAAAGCGGATAATTCTACTGATCTTCAATACGAAACTAAATAATTTAAAAATAAAAGGATTCTTAGGTTGCACTCCGTCTACATACTAAAATGTATTATGTATGCATACCAACATAAAGGCAACTTTATAAAGAATTCGGAAATTCATATATATCCTAGCAGGAACAGAAGTGACTTCGTGTTTCCAAAAAATACAACAGCATTATACGGAAAGTCGCCCTATTACACATCTGTTAGGGTCTACAACAGATTACCAAATGACATTAAGCCAATAAAGTCGACAATCATCTTCAAGAAAAGACTAAAGACACTTTGGTTTAATTGTGCTTTATAGTCACTCACTGATTTTATTAAATTTAAGCCATTTACAATGAAGGACGTCTAGTTATAATTTTGGCTATAGTATACTTTTTTGTGCCATTCCCATTTTACTGTTCAATGTTAGTCTTAATTTTAATCCTTGTATATCTAAATCCTATAATTCTGTGTTATTTTATTATATAGTCTACTCCTGACTTATATAATGTCATGTGAATGATTTATTTAGATTGAGAAATAAGTTGAATTTTTTTTATTCTGCGATTTTATTGTTTTCAAAGTATGGAAAAACCAAAGTGCGAGCTGTTTCTTTGATTTAAGAAAGGCCGTTGATTGTGTATGACATGTTGGCTTCAAAACTCAAAACATCAATTTCAGTCCTGCGGTTCTGATAATATCCCATTTATCAGATGGACTCCATGATTGCTCACACCAAGAAAACTAGAGCACTATCAAGTATGGTGTTCCACAAGGCTCTATATTGGGCACAAGTTTATTTTTGTTATATATCAACGACATACCCACATATCTACCGGACAGTAAGGTGGTGCTATCAACGGATGATACTACTGTATTTGAGAGTGATAATGACTGGCAAAGCCTTCAGCTTATATCCAATGAAAGCAAGTGGTTAACGTGGGCCATGCCCAAAAAAAAAATTGTTTTTCATTGCGTCCTGTGCAGTTCCGTAAAATATTTGGGGATTTATATTGATCGCAAAATGTCTTGGAAAGAGCACTGTATCCAGTTGGCCAGAAAATTAAGTCAGATTACTTTTGTTCGGAGAAATCTCAGAAACAGTGTTTCTGATACAGTTTTAATAAACGCTTATTATGCCATACTTCCATATACACATCATATGCCATATTTTGTTGGGGTCATTCCGCACATTCCTCGAGGGGTTTTGCAGTTCAAGAAAGATGTGTGAGAATGATGGCTGGTTAGGGTTTTAAAGATTGTTGTAGAATATCATTTATTTCTCTAAAAATACTGTGTATATATTCTGTATTTTGTTATACATGAGAAAGAACTCTGTAAATAGCCACTATCACATATATAATGCCACAAAAAACAAGACCTTATCATCAAATACTCCCATACTGCAAGAGATGCCAGAGATGGACAGAATCATCCTCCCTGATCGAATAAGATGGCCTCCATTTTTACAGCTTAAACGCACTCTTTCTGAGTGCTTACGACTAATGGCTTTTTACAGCTTCGATGAGTATTTGTGTAACAAATACTTAAATACATCCAAAACCATATCTCTTGTTTAATTATAGCGACTTTTTTTAAGTTTATACTTTTATAATTATTAAGTTTATATTTTAACATGTGATAACGCTGTATTGTATGTACAATCATGAATAAAGATTGATTAATTGATAAAAGGTTTATTTCGTTAAAAGATTAAGGAATTTAATGCTGTATCGAGGGAGAGTGCTCCATTATTTACAACCGTGGGTTGCAAACTTGAAACTTAATCATATGAACTCGAGCATTAAAAAAAAGAAAAAATATGGCGAACAAGTCCTCTTCATCGCAGCAACGAAGAAAGTGCCTACAAAAAGGGCCCGAAAACTTTTTTTCTCAACCTTATTGAATACATCAATATACAGAGTATACCCAAAAGACAGTCAAACAATTTTAACATAATTTGCTTCTAAACTTAAAAAAAGAAATACTTACTTAAATTGGAATATTCTATTATGCTTCAAAGCAACCTTGGGGTTTTCTACATCAGTTATCTTTATCGCAAGTTTAATGCTACGGCCTGTTTGTGACCATAATACTTCAGGAGTCAAATAGTCTACAGCAGGTGCTACCTTCATTGGAGGCAAATCATCTTTTTCAGTCTTTTTCTCTTCAATCGCTTTATCATCATTAATTTTTCTTAAGGGAAAATTCATCATTGTCATAAAGTCTTTCACATCAAAGATTTCTACGTCGAATGCGTCGAAACCTTCTTCATAGCCATAATCTTTATGTTGATCATCTTCAACTAAAAATTAGATCAAAAATAGGCATTAAAAAATAAAATATGAAAAATAAAAGAATATACAATCGAGTCGCCGGTACATGTGTTGTAATAGTTTAAGTTTACCCAAATAGACTTATTTTTCCTTAAATTAGAGTACTTATAGGGGAGACCGAAGCTAACACAACCCCCGGGTAAATCCGACATTCTATTATCTGATAAAAGATCACATATATAGAAAAAGAAAAAAATTATTAGTTTGGTTTTGAGATAGCTTTTTGATCTTCTGATTATATTCTCCCATCTACAGAAACTCAGGTGACTTCCTTTTTTAGGTGAGAACTGAAATTTAAATGTAAATGTTATTAATCATTGGCATAATGAGCCCTTTTATAAAAGGAGACATTTGTTGCATTGCTATTATTTAAAGTTAAAATTGATTTTCAAAGTTAAAAACAATGATTAGGGCATTTGCGAGTTTACACTTTTTGCAGATGACACAACTATTTTGTGGCACTGCTCCGATATTGCGGAACTGAAGATTGTCATTTCCTTCAATGTAAGTAAAACCTTGATTAGCAAATGCTAAACGGTGAAATAAATATAACCGAGTTTAAATGTCATATGGGGGACTCGGTAATTGAAAACAACATAATTGAGAATCGCCCTGACAAGAAATTTAGATTTGAATCCCATATAATTTCTTTGGGTTGTTTAAAGGTGAGAGTTGTCGTTGACGGGGCCCTTTAATAGGCAAGACTGTATACTATGCACTTATAAGTCAAGACTTAGATACAGGATATCCTTCTAGGGAATGTCAAGTTGCTATCTGCTCAATACTTTATTGTTATTCAAAAAAGGACAGTTCAATATCTATGTCGTGCTTTATTTGTAAGGTAGAAAGAACTTACCCTTTCTAGTTTATTTATTTTAGAAACAGTGTACCTTGTTTACAACCACAGACCTAATTTTATTTCCGGGAATTCATATTATAGTACAAGACAATCCCATGATTTACAGTTGCCCATCTTTACTCTGACAACTAAGAAATCCATTTTAGGTAATGTTTGAACATTTACAATCATCTGCCAAATGAGATTAAGAATTGTGCTTCGTTGAAGATATTCAGAAAAAAGATTAGGAAATTATTGACTGGACGAATTTTATAAAGACACTTTTCAATGATCTGTATTTTCGTTTAACTGCAATGTGTTCATTTACCTATTCATTGTTAGGTAACATGTTCACTTATCCAGTTTGTTGGATGAATTAAGTTTGAGTTAGTTTCTTGATATTTTTATTACTTTCATTACATTAATTATATTAGAATTTAATAGTTTGAATACAGTTTTGTGCCGCGATTAAGACATATTTTCAATTAATGCAAAAAACAAAAATCACGAATTCAGTTGGAACAGTTCACATTGAATACGAAAAAAATATGGGGACGGGTTTGCCCCAACCAGGGGTTGGGTTTGTCCCAACTAGGGGTCGTATTTACAGCAGGTTTCGCATTTTTGCTGTACCTTAGAACTGATAGATGCTGGATCGCCGATCTTTTCGTGAAACTTTAGGCCAATAATAAGCTATCTAATAGTACTTCACTCATCCTAATCCAATTTATTATGAACAAGATAAGACTTGAAACCTGAGGGTTTGGGTTAGCACCTGTCTCCCCTATACATAAGAAATACACAATTTTACGATGTAATATCTTAAAATCTACTTTATAACTAATTTATTGTTTAATGTGCAATTAATTTATAGTAAAATAAAATTTGTTATAAAAACTAATTAAACTTCTTGTAAATTCTATTAAAATATTACTTTCAGTTTCTTTAAAATAGATTAAAGAAATATCATTTTTAATTTAGCAGTGTTTTCATTCCGGTCTCATAACGAGGGAGCGTTACTTTTTGTTGCGCGTTCAGAGTATTGATAAGATTTCACCTTAATAAAGAATAATTTTTGGTCAAGTATTTGTTAAATTTTACCTTCTACTGCGATATCTCCTCCACTACAAATAATTTCCTCAATATCTTCATCTTCAATTTCTTCCTTGTTTTCAGGTAACTCGAAATCTTTAATTTCATCTCCATTCGGTAAAACAAATCCGCAATCGATCAACAAATCGTTTAGTAAGATATGTCTGTCGTTAGATCCGTCTTTTACTATAACAGAATAAGAATTTTGATTCGGTACGACGATATTCTCCTGTTTAGAACAAGTCTTAACAAACAGAGTTCTAAAAATATTAGAACCGTCTTCAAATCCCATTTTATATAAGAAATCGGTCGCCTCTCCGTACCAACTATCATCATCTATAGGTTTGATTCCAAACATCGAACACTGTATGCTTTGAAACGGCAGTTTTAAAATTAAGTCGTTACTGATATGTTTCAAAGTGGAAAGTGGGACGATCACATCGTCACCATAATCGACACAGAACATATGCGCGCAATCATCCGTTATGTTTAAAACAAGGCCACGCGCGTAGTTGCCGGTTGGTTCGTCTTCTAGGAGGTAGCACTTGCCGACTTCTATCTTTTGTGGCACAGGATAGAAAGGTTTGCGAATTTCGACTTGAATGTCTTGTTCTAACTGAGCGAGTCTGAAAAAAAGTTAATTTTTACGAATATATATTTTTGATTAAACAGAAAATTGGATTTGTAAAAAACCTCCATTCTTCTGATTTTAGAATAAATGTCAAAGACAATTTAGCTACTTTCTCAGTGAAGTTCCACTTTTGTGTATTTTAAATATATATGTGGCTGGGGAGAGTGGTGGAAAGAAGTCTAGATGGCCCCGGTTTTTGAAACTAATCACTCTTCTGAGATACTTTTACCAAGTAGCCAAAAAGATTATAAAGAAAACTCTTCCGAGAAATGGATCTCGACAGGATCAAAAAACTGGAGCTGGAGTGTTCAGTAGGAACACGGATATCAAAGAATTTTACTCTCTTCAATAGCATGTAAAGGTTTTTTTAAGCGGCGGAAATTTATGCTATTTTGCAATGTGGACATCTCCGTGAGAGGGACATGAACAAAAATAAGACTATTGACCAGATATTTTGACAATAGGGCTGTAAAATTGGCACTAGAATCCAATGTCGCAGCTTCGCGACTGGTGTCTGAGTGCAAGGAGATACTTGATAATCTGACAAAGAAATACATAATAATACTAGGGGACATCTTTTCCTGAAGAAGAAAGAACTATGAATCATAAAGGGATTGCTGAAGGGACATTGTCAATTGCGATCCAAAAAGTGTCTAGAAAAGAATGAAATTGTTCTCAAAGAATGCCCAGCACTCAATGTCAGAGAACAAGGTTGCAATCATGGTGGGATATAAAGCGCCCAAGAAGGCCCAAGCATCGAAGATCAAGTATCACCACTCTTATTCATTCATTGACAAAAAGTGTAACTTAACAATACAAATTTTCACTGAAGGTACTAGTTTGTCAAATTTTTACAGGAGCAACCAACTGTGGAGGCTTAAAATAGATGAAGCGCGTCAAACAAGCATTACGATAAGACTTTAAAGTAGTTACAAACTGAAAAAATGATTACAAGTATTGAAATTACGAATTGGGTGAGGTGTGTGTTCTTTTAGAGTGTCAATAAAAATAATTTATCTACATAATAGACTTGTTACATACTGCAAATTAAATTGTCTTTATATAACTCAAAATTATAACAGATTAAATTACAAATTTATTTATTAACGTTTCATTAGCAATTCTCGCCACATGTAATTTTCACTCCATCGCATAAAAAGATATTTAAGCATTAACACAAAAACGGAATTTAGTTTTACAATTTTGGAGGCTTGAATAATCTCAACTAGACTAAGAAACAATAGAAAAACCTACAAAACGTGTTAAATATGGAGTAAGACTGCATAATGACTTTTTACTTACTGTTTGTTGAATTTCTGTAGTTTGATGTAAAATTCCCCAGGTGAAGCACTACTGCTAAACTGAACCTGATTTATATCATCCATGTCTAGGAAGGCCCACTGCGGTTTAACCTGGTCGATGACAACCTTTTTAATTTTTGATTTTTCCATTTTATATTCAGGCAGTTCTATGCCCGAATTTTTACACAAAGTATATAGATCTGCAAGTGGTTTATCACTTTTTACGGCCAGCTCTTGGCGGACCTAAAAACAAAATGTCAGAAGCTTACGGATATCTTAAAAACAATTTGATTGTGCGTTATAAGACTTTCAATATTTTTATATCTAATCTAATCTGGATAAAATATCATTCAAATATCTCAAGTTTTACGTCTACAAACTGTAGACAACGGATCATTCTCCATCATGACAATGCGAGCTCTCACACATCGGCTCAAACAAGAGACTTTTTGAGCACTCAAAGCGTGGAATTGACAGGTCATCCTCCATACATACCTGATTTCGCACCCAACGATTTCCTTTTGTTCCCATACACGAAGAACAAACTGCATGGTCCAAGATTCTCTATGCCAGAGGCTAATTACGCAAGTTTTTGCAGCCAAAGAATATCAGATACATAAGGGGACAAATAAAATGGATGGTCAAAAAAAAATGTTTGAACTTCAGACTTCAATTCAAACAAGCGGGTCAAAACCTTCAACGAGAAAGCGATCTAACTTCAATATAAAGTAGTAAAGAAATGTGGAGGCTTCTAAAGTATTCATGAAGCGTGCGAAATAGAAGAGAGCTTGGAATGGGCTTACATGCCTGTGCTTGTCTGTGAATACAGCAATGAGTCCATTCGATATTCTCGTTAATCTTCTTTACCCGCGCCACAAGACCTGAAAATGTTCCGATCATTGATTTTGCACCATCAGTCCATACATCCAAACAAAAAGACCGATTTATTTCATTTTCTTCAAGATAGTCATTAATAACATCGAAAACTGCTACACCTGCTGTATGGGTTGTCAGTGGTTTTGCAGATAATATATATTCTTGAATGAAATTCGTAAAAATATATCAAACATAGACAAGCTATACTGCAGTGTTTGCATCATCGGTAAACTCTTATTTTTTTAAAAGTTCATCGTTATTCTCCGCGACACTGTGTTGTTTGATAGGGTAACAACGTCTTTAGCACACGGTCCAATTAAATTTTCTGCCACTCTATGCGCTTGTTCAGATATTGCAATTCTATAACTAACTCGAAATGATGCCTCGAGAGCCATTTTACTATATTCATTTTAATTTGTTAGAAAAGAACAGACTTTTTTTTTATAACACTCAACAGGTTTATCCTTCTGATCCGGGTGACTTGTTTTAAGAAGTCTACGAAGAAGAGAAGATTTTAAACTGCTGTTGACAGGGATTTCATTATAGAATACACAAAGCGGTTTAGGTTCTGACTCCTTCACTGTAAAAAAAAAAAACTATTTGTAAATATTGATTGTCATATTTTCATTTCTTTCCTTGTTTCTCATTCTATTCACCTATTTTTTCTTTGTCTTCAATCTGGCGAGATGGTAGCTCAGTACGACTGCCACCATGTGTTGGTTCCAAATTAGAGACTGAAGTAGAAGCAACTGATTGCTAGTCCATCTTTTTGTCAGACTTGATAAAACTACCCCTTTTTTAACCAACAATCCATCATACATTTACTGAATAATAATTGCACGTGCAATTTTTAAAGCTTGGGTATTTGTTGTAATTGATTTACACAAGAAAACCACTAAACTGGTTTATTACTAATATTTATGTAACTGGTTTATTACTAATATTTATGTAACTACTAACTCATTTATCTTTTTGAAATCACTCGAGGTTCTTAAGTTCATCGTATGATTAAGTTCGACTCTACTCTTCCTTATAGACTGTGTCGTTCTTCTCGTTCTTTCGTACGCATTCGAGAAAAGTCTTGGTCCGCCGAAGCAGAAGATGCCGGCTGGCTGTACTCGCATCGCCAGCAGCGTAACGACTCGTTGCGTTACAGGTTGTTGCCTGTTGCGATGTTTAATTTAAAATTCCGCTATTACAATATAATTTCGCGAACTTCCTTTATAACGCACGCAAACCCCTGGAGGTTAGTGAACCATCCCTTGGGAAACGTTGCTCTAAATCAACATTTTCATGTCAGAATTCAGAAAATCATTTTTCTGCCGTTCTGGGATGGACAGAAACGTTTCCCTCAAAATTTGTAATATTTCTACAAAGCATTATTATGCCATGCTTAAAATTATACATCATTATCACTCGGTTATTGCGACGCGTGAGTTCCACCATAGAAATTCAACAAAAAATCTTGTCAAAATGGCAAGTACAATTTGAACTTACCCTATATACCAGTGTTATTTTTAATCTTCTACACATATCAACATTATCGCGAGTTTAGTGATTCTACCACAAAAAGTATATACTTTCCAAAGTAAAATTTTTGTTTTTAAAATTTCAAACTTTATAAGACAGTATATCACGCAATTCTGATGCAATTAATAAAAAAAAATACAACCTACCAATTCTCTGGTGAGCTGATAACCAGTCGAAGGCAAAGTCTTATCGAACATTTCCCTTTCTTCATTAACATCTTCCAACCATAGATTATTACCAAGTTGCAATACAATATTTGCTGTCATCACAGAGTTAGGACAATTACTGTCCACTAGAAACTGCGCTTTATGTTTTGCCGATCTTGAGAATTTTGTATCTTCGTGGGGTGGTATTAGGTTGGCAAAATGAACCTCATAGCCTAAAAACAATTTTTTTTACACATCTCTTAATGGTCTTGTCATTATAATCTATATTTATCTCGTTCCAGGTAGGTATTTTAAACTTTCCCAAACCTTTTTGTGTATAGTTTCAAAACTTAGTTGTTTTATTAATAAATATCAAATATTAAAAGAACTAAAAGAATACTACTATAAAACACTATCTACTTACATTGTGGAGGAATTTTCTTCAATTCTTTAGGCATGCTAAACAATCTGCCTAGGTCACTTTTACAATAAGTGCCTTTATCTATAAGATAGATTAAAGCATGCTCATCTATTTCTAAGAGTTTACATCTACAAAATGTATCACCTTCTTTGTATAAGTACAAATTGTTTTCCATAGGTTTGGATACATTGTGATAGCTGCCTTTTTTAGACAATATTTCAGATATATCGTCGGCGAAATTTTCGAATTTTTGTATACTTTGACCTTTTAAGTCGAAATGTTCCAAGAGTTTTATGGAGCAAGATGTAACGCTGGTCATTTTGATAATTTTAAATTTGATTAAGCCGTTTGTAGGAAGAATATCGGAAAGGTCGAGTTCATTATCTAAAATGTGACGTTTTTTACAGTGCAACGAATCACATTTGCCAAAAATCTTTAGCGTTTCACATAATTCAATCTTTTTAGTTACTCGTTTATACTCTTCTTTCGTTGCGATTTCCTGAAAGTTAAAATGAAAATTTGATAAATTTAAATTTAAAGGTTGTAATCGTAGCGCCAAAAGTATCAACCTCGAATCAATGTCATTATTCCGAAATAATGTCAGGAATAAAAAATGACCTATGTCTAGTCCCTTATATCTCAGTAAATACTAATCCTAGAGCAAAATGTTATAAGATATAATTTGTTCATTGGAAAAATTTTTCATATAAAATGCATAAAATATATTAGTAAAAATTTAGTTCACACAAGTCATAAAGACGACGATACAGATCATGACCGTTACGGCATTAACTGCTTTTGGTGGCATATTAATTTGATTATATATATATATATATATATATATATATATATATATATATATATATATATATATATATATATATATATATATATATATATATATATATATATATATAATTTCACAATAATTAAATAATCTAAATTATTGCCAAATATTAATGGGTCAAATTTTTCATACTGAATGTATTTAAAGACCTGAAATGCGCGCTCATGCAACGTTGCCAAACGTTTCTACCCCATTTTAATGCACAGTAATCTTAAATTTTATGTTCTTTTAATTGATATCTCAGTAAACCCTACGGTAAGCTAAGTATTTTATTACAAAAAAAGAAATCTGTACGGTTGAAGAGGTAATTTTAATCTTTTTCAACCTTATCTAATCGCCAAATGGTAATATAATTCAAAGGAAAGCGACAAGATCCTGTACAAATTCTTACGTTTTTGAAAATTTAATTCTTAAAAATTTACACGGTAAAGGTTTTGGAAATTTAAGTCGAAATTATTTAAAAAAATGATTTTTATTGTGATCTAATATTTTTTATTCAACATGGGCAGCGATTGGACCTACTTGAATCTCAAAATCACGTTGAATTTGAATTTTTTGGAAATCACCCTAATTTTCGCTTCTAAACAAATTGAATAACGCGGTTATTAAACGAAATTTTACTCAATAGAGGAAGGAAGTATTCGAAAACACAATTAATTTATTGCTCATACATCAGGACGTATATAAGCTGCAAGTTTGAGGATAGAAATAATTTCCCTTGATTTGAGGCATATCGGTTTAAAAAGAATCATCCAAACAGGTTGGATAGAAGCTGAGATAATTCAATTTTAATTCTGACGCGACCGCTGCCGCCTGCTGAGGCGTTTAATAATCACAAAGCTAGCTTAATTTTAAATTCTTATATCTTTAAACTATTAATCCAATGGAAAGGAAGCGTCTTTTCGAGTACCTTAATCCTATATTTATTCTATAGCATTTTATGCGTGCAATAATTGCAATTTGTTTATGAGCAAAAAGAGAAAGCAATTTTAAAAAATTCCCTAGGTCCTCCTACTTCCGATTCAATTTTGACGCTCGAGTTGTCTTATATAAGTAAAAAAAATTGGCACCCTAATGAAATTATTATCAAACCTTTATCGATTGCGTTGTGTTCTCGCGCAGAGCTGATTTAACCAATTTCTTGTGCAAAAACGATTTGATCTTCAGAATGTTTGATTGATCGGGACCATTTCTGTGAGGATTTATTTATTGAAATGCAAAATATATTCTAAGTCCCAGGACACTAGCAAAGGTTAAAAATTGTTTCCCCCCTCATTCAAAAAAAATGTTTTTCCCACTTCCTTTGCATATCTTTCCATTTTGGAATGTAAATTTGCATAATTCAAACAGAGAAAAAAAAATTCCTATGAATAAAATAAGTTTTATAATATTTTGCCCCAGAACTAACATTAACTGTAATGATTATCCAGAAAATAAAATTATCTCTGTTACACCGAACTGACGGAACTTTTGAATCCTGGAGTATATATTGTTTCTCCGAGCTTACTTCGTGTTACAGCGTTGTCGCTTCTCTATTTTAGAATTACTTTCACTGACCATCCATTCGAAATATTATTACATAACGAAATTTATATTACTGCTGTGAGTTAACGACGAGGCTAATTATCCCCATTTCGTATGTAGTATATCATGCCTTATAATATACATCATATATTTGTTTTTTAAAAAAAATATACAGAAATGTTCTTAAGTTATGTATGATTATGTTACATCAACTAAGTCTCTTGCCACATAGCCAATATTAAATCTTGCATATTTTATACTAATTATTTCAATTCTGAAATGGATTAAGAGTCTAAAATTTCGCAGTATTACCAAAAATTATATCAACGATGAATTCTCAAAGATTCAAGAAAAAATATAGAAAATTGATTAACCCATGAACTATCTTAACCTGATCATAGGACTGATTTAAATAAGAAAAAAACGGACCTTTCTGTTAATATGTCGCTTACCTTGAAAAACAACTTTATTTTTTCTGGTAGATCTTTTTCCAAGCCAGCTATTTTAATAAAATTGCAAAACTTCGACATTCTCGGTTCACAATGTTCATCGATAAAAACGAAAGTGCTTACAGTTGCTTTCCTTCCCTTGATATTAAGAGGTGTAGGATTATTTTCTAAAAGGCAGCTGAATCTTCTTATAAACTGAGTCCATGATCTCGGCAGAGAATAATGTATCAATAATTGAGCGCTTGTAATGTTCATGGTGTTGTAAATATCATCGGTGCATACTAATACTAAAAAGAACCAATAGGGTGAAAATATTTTCTAAAAAGTGTGGTAAAGTGAAGAATTGTCCAATAATATTCCCGCTAGAAACACAATTTATCTTGTTTCTAATTGCAAAACATTAACAAATGGTCTGCAACGTATTGAAGCAACAGTAAGAACCGTAAATACTTTTAATGTATCATAACAGTTAACATTTTTAATTTTGTAATTCCTACCTGAATATTTGCCAGGCATTGCATTACTCCACGATCCTTCGTTATACAAAATATCGGCTTCATTTCTTACATCTGTGAGAGCCGTAAACTCGATACCTTTCAAAGGAAGAAATGTGGCGATATCTTCAACCTCGTCGGGGCTATTGCAAATTATAATTGACTTTGTAAATTTATAAATATCGTGAAGGACTCCTGAAAACAAACTCTTAATTAATTGCACAATTCATATCATCTAAGTATTGTACTTTTAAATATATCAAATTCTATTAGGATAGCCGTAATATTTCGGGAAATACTCAGAACCTTTTAACATACGAACGCTATTTATATTGTCTACAGTAACTTCAAAATTTGATCTCGGCCAAAAAATTTTCGTGCGAAAGAAAATGGATTAATAATATTTAATAAACTAAAAAAATTTATACAAAAGAAATAAGTATAATTTTTGATGTAGCTTATCTCAACAAGAATGCATCGATGAACTTATTTATATCGCGATGAAGCACCTACAAAACCACTATATATCGCTATTTTAAGAATTTAATTGTAATGGAATAGACATTAATTATGATTAAACTTGTTGAAAATCACTCTATATTTGGATTTTAACCATGGGAACTGAGAAAGTGTATATTTTACATTACCATCCAGAAACAATAACCCGTAAAGGGAAGTATAAATGAATTATCAAACTTAAGCATATACTCACTTTTATTACTTTTTGAGTCATTTATATGTTTCCTTAAAAAAAAAAGGACATAAACCCAGACAATTTATGACAACATAATGTTCAAACGGTCGTCCCCCTTTTAATATCATACCCTGGTTGTGTAGTTAAAACTGTAAGGGAAAAGTGCTAAGGATAATCTTAACATATGGTATCGGCGACCATCGATAGAATATTTAACTGAACAAAAGAATATTTAAATAAAATTATATGTTTGATTATGTATACAAAAAATTCGTATAATGAGTTTTTCCTATTCAACAAGAAAGAACAATTTAAATACCTCCAAAATGACTATAAGAGTGAACAGGTTTTTTAACAAAATTTTAACATGCTTAGGCTAAATCGGGAATTAAATATCGAACCTACGGATAGCCCAACGACCCCTACGGACGAAAGATTAAAACTTTCGAAAAGGGAATCACCCTTACAGGGTTTTGCTCGAAACTAATAACTATTTTTATAGGTGGAACCGACGCGATGTAGGTACTAATGGGAATCTGCAGGGAATCCGGAGTTTGAGTGTTTCCGTTACGATTTGAAATTCGTTCTGAATGCCGTTTGAACAACTTACATTCTACGCATAGAATCGCTTTTATTAAGGTTTTTATTTCTGATTTTTCATTTATCTACGGGAAAGTTAAGAAAAATTGTGTTTTCTTCTACATTGGAGAAGGGCAACTCCAGTATTGTTTTGTTTAAACAATTTAAATAGCCAATTTTCAAGGATTTAATCTTTTTCTTGACATCCTTTAGAAAACTATATAAAGGTATTATTTTCAAAATTGGGTTTATTACATTGGGAATAAAATAATGACCGATAAGAGCATTTATTTTAATTACTTCGCAATCGTTTATCGAGTTAATTTCAAGTTTCTCATTGTAAATAAAAATAATACCAGTGTATTTATCTACAAAATTTTGGTTCAAAATGATCTCGTTACAAACTTACTTTGCAAATTTTGTTCTTTGCAACTTGTATCCAAAAATTTCATGCTGAAACTGAGTTTTCCATATAAAGCCGCCTCCAAGTGATTTCCTATACAAACCAAGGGCACTTTATTTAGTTTTTTCAAAATATTTTCAATCTGAGGGGTCCAATGTTCGGCGCAAAGTATTATTTGAATAGACTTTGGACAGTGTCTATGTTCTAACACCTAAAAAATATTTTATAAAGTTTAAAAAGAACATAATTTCTTTCCTTAATTATAATATACTAAGTGGTTTAAAAAGTTTGTAGACTACTCATGAAACATTAGTAAATTATTGAAAATACGTTTATTTTTCGGTGTAATCTACCCTAAGTTCAAAATACTTTTTCAAGTTCACGTTTTCCATCCATAAAATTATTTTCCGTAAGTCTTCCAAAATATTCCTCTATGGCTACAATGACTTCTTCATTCGATGAAAAACGCTTTGTCATCTTCAATGTGCTTTTGTGAGCGGGAGCAATATCCTCATGAAAGATGTTATTCTCCTGTTATTATTTTGCCTGTTTCAGAGCATCTTAAACCCAAGCCATAGTTATAAACTAACTCACAAAATTATTTTTGTTCTATGTAAATCAATCCAAATGTAGTGAAAATCCCACTTGAATGCATTTTTGATCCAGAGTCAACCGGGCAGCACCCATCGATCCAATAGCCTTTTGAACCCTAAGTCATTCTTCAAATTATGAAACATTCATTCGTTTGAACTGCTCACAGCTGCAGCAATATCATACTTAATCATTCGTTTATTATTCAAAAACATATCTTGTATAGAGTCAATAATTTTCTCATGAGGAGCAGTTTTTTGGACGTTAAGAAAAAGCAAAACACGTTTACCTCAAGCAGCTGTAGAAAAAAAAATTGTGACAAATCGGCTTGAAACCTCGCATATGTTCATAAGAAGGATGGAACATTCCAGCAACTGCATATGTTTCCTGATATCAACGCCATCTATGTGATAGTCTAGAAACTTTTCAAATCACCTAGTATATGCCATCCTTACAATTATTAATACAATTTGTCTATAAGTAACGATAACATTTTTTTCCATATAGTGTATATTAGAAGAAGGACGCACACAAAAGTATTGTTTTACCACTAACAAAAAATAGTAAATATTGTTACCTGATCTCCATAACTGAGAAACTTTTCAATCAACTGTTGATGAGATTGTAGGATTACATCGCCATCTTCTAATACGAAGTGACATAAGCGTTTAAAATTCGTTGCCCTTGTGGAAATTAAAGAATTTAATATTGTAGGCATTGTTATGAGAATATCGACGTTACTCTAAAAAAAATGATAACTTAAAAAAGAAATGAATTTAAAAAGTACCTTGCACGTTTTAAACTTTTAAAGAGCCATTATTTTGGTTTTGGCTGCCTATCAGTGTCATCAACACAGTTACAACGGTTTCGTATACAATCTATGGGGATAGATATAAAAGATGTATCCTGAAGAATTATTTTTATAGCTATACTTAAGTGGCATATATATATATATATATATATATATATATATATATATATATATATATATATATATATATATATATATATATATATATATATATATATATATATATATATATATATATATATATATATATATATATATATATATATATATAATACATAATTTTTATAAAAAAATTGAATTGACTTCTAAAAAAGCGCGAAAAAAAAAAGGAATATTTTTTTATGAAATTGAAATTCGTGAAGTCGGCGCCAGATTAATACCTACCAAAATATATTTCACATAAAAAGATTGAGAAATACTTTATTTGTAATTGTTTTTTTTTGCCGTAGTTTGTATGTATCTCGTGTTAGTCGTTATTTGTTTCATTTAGTATTAATTTGACACTGACTTGAAAAATTTCAATTTCACGTAAAAATATATATTATTATTTTTTGCTTTTTAGTGCTTTTTTAAAAGTCGGTACAATTTTTTTATAAAAACGTTATTTTTCGATTTTTGATTGAGTTTCCAAGATCGCAAAAAAATACCCATTTTATCCCAAGTTGTAGGCCACACTAAGTGAACAACAAAAAATTCTTTGATTCTAAGAATTTTCCAAATACCAGTTTTGAATGAAATTGTATCAAATAAATATTTAGTTTCCTATAGTAAATCCGCCATCTTAAATTTCAAGAAATTAATTTGAGATCATAACCTAGGCCCCCAAGACCCCAATACCGTTACGGAAAGAACTTGAGACTGCATATTAAATTTGAAGAAATTAATTTAAGATTTGTAATATACACCCCAAGAACCCCTCCAATATTAATTCTGACAAAATCAGAAAAATGTAAAATTTTTAGAACCCCATATATCGTATCTGTCATATTAAATTGTAAAAAAATAAATTCAGATTCATAACTGATGATTCCAAAAACTCCCTAATACAAATTTAAAAAAAAAAATGTGAATAATGTCAAATTTTCAACCCCGATATTGGATCCGCCATATGTAATTTAAAAAAAATAATTTTAAACTCTTACTCTAGTCTCAATCTACACCCTAAAAAAACCCAATACCAATTTTGGACATAATCTGGAAGTATAACATTTTTATATATTGCATTTTTTTAAAACAATTTAAAATTCGTTATTTACACTCTTAGAAACTCCCTAGTACCAATTTAAAAAAAAAAAGTCGAAAGATGTTAAATTCTTAATCCAAAAAAATTGAGAATTGTAAAATTTTTAATCCGCCCTATTGAATTTTTTAAAAATAATTTTTAATTTGTTATGTTCGGCCCCGAAAACACCTCCATACCAATTTTAGAGATAATTGAACAAAATTAATTTTGTTGTCCGCCATATTATCAGCGTCATCTCGAATTTTACTGAATCAATTTCGACCCAAAATAATATGGAACGACTGCAGCAACTTCCTGAGCATAATGCAAAAAATTTCATTCAAATCAGTGCGGCCGTTCCGGAGTAATTGACATAAATACAAAAAAAAATCCATAGCGGTCGAATTTAAAACCAATTTTTTTTAGAAGTAGGTTAAAAATATTGAAATATTTTCTTGCAGTAGAATCTTAGCAACACCACAGACGAAGTAAAACTTATTTAGCAAAAGTATAAAGAAATGATAATAAATCTTCTTAGCTTTGACTCTATAAAAAGAAATGATAAGACAGGGATCATTTATTTGCATCGCATTTTTAACAATTGAAAGCTATACGAAGATATAACGTCAAAAAATATGTAGGTAATAATTTTAACTAATTCGCTAAAAACTAATTAATAGGTAATAATAAACTTACAATATTTCCATATCCAGGGTATGTTACCAAACTAACTTTACACCTCTGTCTATCAAAAATCAACTTGGTCAAATCATATATTTCCTCGCATTTTTTAGAATTGCTACACAAAATGACGACTATAGGTCCACCACCCATTTTAAAAAGTTGACTGTATCTTTCCTCTTTTTCCATGATAAAAGAACTCAAAATTGGAAGGTAAGCCATCGTTTTACCAGATCCGGAATCGTTAATCATAAAGACATGTTGGTTGCGAGTTATAGCCGGAAACGCATAGTGCTGGATTCTTTTCGCTTCTTTATAATTTAAGCGGTCTATGTTGTTGTATATATCTCGATGAATGGGTACATGTGCTACACGTTTTATAGGATTTGGAAGGGATTCACTAAAAAAAAAGAGCTAAAGTCAATATTAGAACAACAATAAATCAATCTAAATAGCAAGTTTTTTCTTAAGAATTTTTGCACGCTTAAAATAAAAATCAACCAAATTTAGGGGAAAAAAAATGATCATTTAAAAATAATAACAAGCGAACATTTTTAAGATATTTAGAGTACAAAAGTACCAAATATCTTGCAATTAGAGCTTTAAGTTTTAAACCTGTAAGGATATGCGGTAATAATATAATAAATACATTTAAATAGGTAGTGACCATCGAGCTGTGAGAGGAAAAGTGGTAATAAATATTAAGAAGGAAAGAGCCAAACTAGTAACAGGAAAGAACCTAAGAAGATGGACAACCCCAGAAAATCTCTCTGAATACACAGAATATATTGAAAACGGACTCCAAACTTTGGAAACCATAGACCTGGAGGAAACAAATAACCAAATAGTAAACATCCTAAAAAACGCCGTAGAAAAGTATTGTAATAAACAAAATAAAACATCTGAAAAATTAAGTCAGCACACAAAAGAGCTTATTGAAAGACGAAGAAAAATGGAACAGAACTCAGGAGAATATAGGCAAATTAGCAGAGAAATATCAAGGCTTATAAGAAGAGATATACGAATATACAAATCGGAAGCTATATCCGAGGTAATTGAGCAGAATAAAAGCTTAAAAGTACTTAGAAGAAACCTGGCAGAAGGAACAAAAGAAATTCATAAACTCCGCGATGCAGCAGGTACAATTACAACAGATAGAGAAAAAATACTCCAAATAGTGGAAGATTTCTACAGCGCGTTATACAAAAAGTACACCATTGACAATGACCTAACAAACATTCCAAATGTCTGCAATCAAGGCTCAAAAGATATACCAGAAATTTCATCATCAGAAATTGAAGTGGCCTTACAAGAAATGAAAAACAACAGAGACCCAGGAGAAGATGGCATTGTTATTGAAAGTATTAAAGCAGGAGGAGAAAAATTAATAAATGCTCTCAAAGTCCTATTTAATAAATATTATTTTAGAGACCGGACAAATCCCAACCTCACGGAACAATGCCATAGTGATAATCATGCATAAGAGAGGCGATCCCACCGACCTAAAAAACTATCGTCCAATCAGTCTCCTCTCCCACATGTACAAACTATTTATAAAAATAATAACAAGACGATCGACTCCCAAATTAGATTTCTACCAACCTAGAGAACAAGCAGGTTTCAGATCCGGTTATGGTATAAACGACCACTTGCTAGTTATGAAAACGCTCATAGAAAAAACAGTGGAGTACAACAAATCACTGGTCTTAATATTTGTGGACTACGAGAAAGCGTTCGATTCAGCGGACCAAAACAAAATATTTGCTGCACTAGCTGATTGTAGTCGACCACAGATATGCAGCTTTAATTAAGAACATATATGATAGCGCAACAGCAAATGTGAAAGTCCATTCCAAAATAACATCTACATTTAGAATGGAACGTGGCAAGGTGATAACATCTCACCAAAACTATTTACAATGCTGCTAGAATGCATGTTTAAAAAAATAGGTTGGGGGAACATGGGAGTCAATATAGATGGTGAACGATTAAACCACTTACGCTTTGCTGACGATATAGTATTCATTTCTGACAACCTTGAAGAAGCCCAAGAGTTACTTAGGACACTAAGTGCAGCGTCAGATGTTGTAGGTCTAAAAATTACCCGTACAAAAACTCAATGTATGACAAACTTAGTTCCAAGTAGCAACATATCCCTAAACGAATCTGAAATCGAGTATGTAACATATTATAAATATATGGGCCATGAACTGAGAATAAACCGAGATAACCAGACCTGCGAAATTCAAAGATGCATAACATGGGCGGCGTTCGGCAAGCTGAGAAAGGCCGTATTTAAAAGCAATATACCGATTTGCTTGAAAAGAAATGTTTATGAACAGTGTGTGCTCCCTGTGCTCACGTACGATGCAGAAATTTTAACACTCGCTAAAAAAAGTTGCGAAAAAATTAGTGACTCAGCGAGCCATGGAGAGGTCGATGTTGGGAATAACACCGAGAGATAAAGCAAATGTAATTATTAGAACTAGAACAGAGATCAAGGATGCTATAGAAAGTATAACACATATGAAATGGAACTGGGCCGGACATGTAGCGAGAATGGAAGACGCTAGGTGGACTAAACGCATTATAGAGTGGCGTCCTAGGTTCCAGGCATTTAGAAGTAGGGGCAGACCTCCAACACGGTGGATTGATGATATCAAAAGAACAACTAATATTCACAAAAAAATACAATTTTTTATTGAACAGGTGAATTAATTCGACAATTGATATTTTTCTGTCAATATTATAGTAACAGACATTATTTGTATTCTGTCAAAAAAATAGTTACCAAATAACAAACTCAACATGCTAACCTTAGAACAACGGATTTACTTAATAAAATGTTATGGAACCGGAAATGTACTAAAAGAGTGCGATGCCCCATCCATGGACACACTGTATTATAACAAATCATATTTTTCAAGAATCATATCTTACCCATGAACAAGAACTTTACATGACATTTTCTTTTCCAGACTTGACATTCCACCATAATCAATTGAAATTATTTCATTTTCTTGTACATAAGTTTCATTTTCAACTTCTTTCCGAAGTAATTTTGAAGGTTTTATAATGGGACCTAAAACAAATTTTAAAAACGAGATTGTCAAATAATATAAAAAAATAAATAAATGGAGACCTTTAAAACTGTAAAAGTAATTTTTAGGCCATAACTACATTTCACAAACTCACTTAAATTTCATAATACATGTCATATAGAATCCTTTCATTTTAAACTGTAATTTCAGAAATAAAGACACGCATTTTCTCTTATTTTCAACATAATTTTACCTGTAGATTCCCTTTTCTTCTTTATCTCACTGTCTGATGATCCAAATTTAAGTGGAGCATCCCAATCATCGTCTTCTAAAGTTACCCTACATTTTATACAAGTACATCCTGCCACCAATCTACAGAAATCTTGTTTAGTAAATATTTCTTTTGAGGGTATATCAGAAGACGATTCCCCCTCTTTTTTACTATCATCTTCAACTTCTCTAGAGGAAATTTGGTCATCTGTTAAGTTACCAGAAGGTTGAGGAATCTAAAATCACAATTTAGAATTAGCCGAGACGACACAGTCGAGTTGTTTAATAATTTTATAAAGAGAAGGCTTAAAAGGTTTGGAGGACTTTATATAGGTGAAGTTTCAACTTATTAAGACTTGAGAAATGGATTAAAAATTAAATGCAATTTTGATTTTTGAGCAGTGCGGTGGATGTGTATTTTAAATAACTAAACAAAAAAAAAATGTTAATAAATTTTAAAAATATAGCAGTCCAAACAAAATGCACATATAACATACCCTGTGTATTATTTATCAAGAAAATTCATACGCCGATCTTTAACATTAGCAAACTTATCAATAACACGCTGATTGAAATCAGGTATGCTTTCGATAAGATCCCTTTCTTTAGAAAACATTGTTAAAAGTATTGTAGAAAATCTTTCTTTGCTCATAGTATTCTGTAAAAACGTTTTTATCCGTTTGAAGGTAGAAAAGCACCGTTCTGCTTCAGCTGATGTCACCGAAACAATAATTAAAATTTTTAAAAGTTTTAGAATTCCACTAAATGTCTCGCTTAGCTCGATGTTTTGCGAAAGATAGTCTTCTCAAAACGCAAAACGTAAAAAAATTCAATAGCGTACCGCATAACAAACA